>CM043704.1:63421038-63441038 GCA_023935145.1 Bretschneidera sinensis | reverse complement strand
GTTGATATGTATGGTTCAACATTCTATTAATATGAGTAATCTCATTAATTTCAAATAAAAAATCGAGAAGAATAGTAAATTTTTCATTGTTCTTCAAGTCACAATAAAATTTTATTTTTAATATTCCTTAAAAAAAATATAATGGAATGAAGTGATTATATGAAATTTAATCTCAAAATTTTGGTATAAAGCATTACTAATGAAAATAACTTTGCGGACCAGTTGTCTGAGATCATTTAAGACTGAATTTTAGACTAAGAATTATAACATTGCATATTACATTAAAAAAATTTTAATATATTATTTAAAAAATTAAGTATTGATTTATTATTAATTAATTTTCAAGTATTTGACAATGTAACTCATTTAGTCATATTATATGAAAATAAAATATTTTTTTAATTAAGCATAAATATCTATTTTGTTGACCCAAGATTGACATGACCCGAACCCGACCCGACCCGACCCGACCCAAAGTGACTCGCGACCCTAATGGCCCGAACCCGATTGAACCGACCCAACCTGCTTGCCACCTCTAATCCACATCATTGCCTACGTGACCTTTTTGATGTGTTATACTTATATATTCTAGTATCTCAACACCTACTACGTGTGTGTTGATCTGCTTTTTTATGTGATAAAATAATATGCTAAAAATTATCTTCTTACATGTAACCAAGTCAAGCATAATGGTCACATATTCTCCATTAGAAAACTGAACTTGCAAAGAAACCTCAAGTGAAGAACAATCCGATTAGAATCATAAAAAAAAAATAATAATAATAAGAGCAATTGAAAATGTGGAGAAGATAAAGAACAAAAGAGAAAATTAGCATAGATTGAAGATAAGAGAGTTAAGGAGAGTGGAGAAGTTAAGTTTAAGTAGGATAGTGCGAGAGATAAAATGATAGTGAAGAAGTTAAATCTGTGTGGGATAATGAGAGAAAGATGTGAAGAGATGGAATCAATTGAGTTACATATATAAACTTATTTAAATATTTGATTTATATATTTAAGTAGGGGTTTATGGGATATTTTAATGGATGGACACCAAATATGGATTATGGATTTTAATTTTATTAATAGTGTATATATATATATATATATATATATATATATATATATATAAAATCAAGATGTATTTGTCGTGCATTATGGTTACATATATAAATTGACTTATGGCTGGTCTTTAAAGCTGTAAATAAAAGTCACCTGCACCAAACACTCATCATAAGTCACCAATATACCGGCATACAAACTCCATAGAAGTCACAAGTAACAAAATATCATTTTCATAAGTCTACTAGAGAAGAAGAGTGAGAGAAAAAGAAAGAGAGGAAAGAAAGGAGATAATAAAAAAAAATAAAAAGATTAGTGTTTCCATCATGCGTTCAGTAAAACTTTTATTTCTTAATCATTTCAATTCAAAAAGATTATGATTCGAACATATCAAAATAAAACATAAGTGCTTTCACTTTTCTTTAGCAACTCTCACTTTTCTTTTTTATTGGACAATAAAAAAATATTTTTCCAGTCACTTTAAATCTCTTTTTCTCTTTCTTCTATTTTTTATCTCCACCGATCATATCCGCCAGAAGTATTGTTTCAAGCAGCTCTTAACTTTTCTTCGTCTAGCCTTCATGACTCATTTCCATTCATCTTATAATTCCAATATCTCCGTTCCATAATAATAAAAAAAGGAAAAATATTCCATAGCCTTTATAGCCTGTTAATTTTTCTTTCGTTTGTTTACTGAAAAAATGAAGGGAAAGGATAGGGAAAAAAAATGTGGTGTGCGTGTGTACATTATGGAATGCACTTGCAGCTGGTTTGAATGGAGGGATTATGAATTCGGTTCCTTCTCAATTCCTATCAAATCCACAATTTTGAAGTTCGGATCACTTTTTCCTTGGGATTGACAATTGTTTGGAATCCTTAGTCTAAAAAATTTAGGAATAGAAAACGATTGGCTCCTCGCGCCCCAAAAGAATTGGTAATTCCGTCGAACAAAAAATTGAAGTCGGACGATGAGTTGACCAAATTGTCATTGGCAAATCAATTTCAATTATTGTTTTCTTTAATTTTGTTATTTTGTTATTGTTTTTATTTTGATTTTGGTTTTTAGCTTGTTTGTTCTGAACAGAGTGCAATTTAGATTACATGCTCTTAATTAAATAATCGGTTTTTTTGGTGTGTGATACGTGAAAGGTCATACACTTCAAAGTTTAAAGTTTGAAACGTGCTCACAAAAAAAAAATTAAGGTTCAGACCAATTTTTTGATTATAAAAAAAATAAACATAAATCTTTTTATAGAAAAAATACAAAATATATTTTGATCATTAATTATAATTTCTAACAGATTTCACACTTACTTAAACATACATGTTAATTCGTCCATCAGAAATGGATCAACAACAGCAGCAAGTTTAACAGAGAAAGCAACAAAAAATGTCTTCTCAGCATTTCGTGCGCAAACCCCCCTCCCTCCAATCTTAATATACACACAAAATATATATAATTGCTATAAATTAAATAGATCTCTTTAAGAAAACATGATTATATTTGATATTACCCTTGACGACATGAATTTAACCTTTAATAAACACAATTTAAGAACATTATGTAATTCCTAAAAAAAGAAAAAAAAAATAGGAACATTATGCAATTTGATATTTGAACCAAAATGCAAGATGCCAACCGTTTTATAGACAACTGACAAATCGGTGGGTGCAAAACGGTGTCGTCTACGTGAATACCAATTGCCATACTCCAAGGTCTCACAATTTGCTTGCTCATTTGTTTCATCTTCATTTCGGTTATCCAATGAACTCAACCCAAGGATTTTTTTTTTTTTTTTTTAACTGAACCCACGTTTTATACTTAGAGGTGGTAAAATCTAACTGAATTCGTTCGAAACTCGAAAACACATTAAAATAAAGAGACCTGAACTCAACTCGATCGGAACCCGAGACACTCGAAATCCGAAATAACTCGTGTCCAAAACGACTTGAAATTTGAAATGACCCGAACCAAAATGACCTGAAACCCGAAATAACCCAGTCCAGAAACGACCCAAAACTCAAAACGACCCCAACCTGAATGACCTAAAACCCGAGAGAACCCGAACCCGACTTGATCCGAACCCACCTGACTCAAAAAACTAAATTAACCTTATTTTTTTTGTAACAAAAATATTTTTTTGTTAGATTGATAGTGTTAAAGTAGAAATTGTTATCTTACTGTCTCATATATAGTCATAATTATAAATAAAATGAGGTAAACACTTTAAACTTATAGTGGTAAACTAGAAATGGAGCGGTAACTACTCATAGAAATTGGGTTTATACACTTCTAGGGTTTCAAATGGGTTGTGGTTTAGGTAAATGGGTCAAGTCCGACCCGCATGGTATGTATTTCGGTTTGGATACCCATTTCTTATAAAACTGACTCGGATGGAGTTATTTTTTGGTACTTTATTTTTTAAGAGATTACTTTGTCTACTTTTTAATATAAATTATTATAATTTAATTGTACAATCTAGAGATTGATTAATAATCTGAAGAAAAAAAAATGAATCAAATGAGATAAAAGTCAATTAATCCCTAAAAATCTAAAACACTAAACCCTAAAATGACGACGATAATTTCAATAGTATAAATAATTTAATTTTAAAATTTGAAAGTATTTTTTTTATAGTTTATGGTAAAATATGCATGATCACATAATTTCCAAAATATAGTTTAGTTATTATCGATATTATAGATTAATTATGTACCCACACAATGCATATGGTTATTTAAAAAAATACATATTTGGTTAAAAAAATTTCAAAAGCTAATAAAGTATTAGAAAAATGTGAGAGTCGTCATTTAAGTTGGTTAATTTTATACCAAGATATTATTATGATTTTAATCTTTAATCTCATGTTCAAAAAGTTTAAACATCGCATATTAAAAAAAATTATAATTTATTTGTTTATATAAGTTAAATCATAAGTAAATATTCATTTACTTATGTACATAGTTGAAATTTTTTATTTTTTTATTGGATTATCATATAATTTTTTAAAATTTTTTGCTCTTTATATGCATTGATGTTTCTATACCTTAATTTTATATCACATGGTTAATTTCATTTGACATATATAAATATGCATTCTCAAATAGTTAATTGGATATTAAATATCGTTTCAATTGAATATATATATATTTCATAATTTTATTTCTTATGCAATTTTATTTTTTAAATAAAGATTAACTTGATTAGGTTCTTTAAGTTAGGATTTATTATTTTAGGCCTTTATAGGGATTATAATCTGGGCTTTGTATACCATATATTTATAAAACCAAAACCACGTAGTTTTGATTGATTAAAAAAATAAAATGTATGTCAAAATAATATGCCTCGTCAAAAAGAATCTTTTGAAATCAATAGATTTATGCTACTTTGCAATTTAACTATAAAATTGATTAGATTCTTTTATATTGAAATTTTATTAAAAATTTTACATTTAGTTTTAATTTATTAAATTTATTATTTTAAGCTCTATAAAGTTTATGGATTGGGCTTTATATCTTTAATTAATTATAAAAGCAAAACTACGTAGTTTCATATGTTTAAATTAAAAAAAAAAATTGGACACATGACATCATCTAAAAACTTCTAAAAAAAAACTTTTTCAAATAGTTATATTTATAGATATAGATTTTGCATGTGTTTTATATGTATTATATATATATATGAGCACTCTTAAGAGTAAGACACTCAAGAGGCTCTCATTTCATAATTTTTTAAAACAAATTTATATTTTTATCCTCTCACTCCTGTTGTCCCACATTTGCACAAATTGGTTACCTTATCACAACGTGAACTTAGAGTTTAATATATTATGTTATTAACAAAGAGAAAAGAAAAAAACAAACTAAGAACAAAGTTTCTCTACATTTATTATTGCTAACATGAACTTAATTAGTAATTACATTGAAAATTAGAAAAGATAAAAATAAGTTAACTTAGTGGGTTAGCCCAAATTCAAAAAAATTGGTGCAACCCGATAGGTCAACTCGAAACTCATCCAAAACCTAAGATTATCTTAACTGAGATGACCTGCAACTCGAACAACTGGAGACCTGAAATGACCTGTAACCCGAATGACTCTAGACCTGAACAAACCGAGACATGAAACCACCCGAACTCTAAACGACCTGAACCCGAAACGAATCGAACCTGAAACGACTCATAACCCGAATGACCCGAACCCAAAACAGATCAAGTCTGAAATAACTCGAACTCAACCCAACCTGACCCACCCGATTACCACCACTATTATACATCTTATGTATCTAATTTGATTCACCTACAAATCTAGCTTTCACTGTCCACCACTTCTTTGAAGGCAATCTTAGAATCTCAAGAAACAAGTTCAAGCTCAAAGCGCCGTAAAGTATCCAACAGAGAAAAACAACCAAAGGATAAATAAATCGACAGAATTAGAGGCTTGCAAGACATTGTTATCCATCGCATTTTATCCTTCATCTTACAAGACCACAATCATTAAGCCCATAATCATCATCTGTCTAACCTTATCTTACTCACCAAAAGGATACAGATGAACCAAGAAAACCATAAACAAGCTAAGGCAGAAACTAACTCAAATATAGGAAGTGATATATTTGTAATTGAATTTCTATGTATCTGTAATTATCACGTTGTAACATAATTGTTCTATAAATAAAACTCACATAACTATTCTCTAACTCAATTTTAGAGAAAGTCGTTACTTTCCATCTCTCTTTATGTTTATTTGTGGTATCAAAGCTGTCAAGGGGTCCTTCTCATATAAGCTCAAATTACAACAACTTCAGCAGTAACCTACCCTTATCCTTCCACCCTTGATATTATTAATTTCATGTCATTGAAATTAACAAATACTAATGTCCTACTTTGGAAAGCCTTGCTCATCTCCCTCATTGAAAGTCAAAACCTATTTAGATTTATTAATGGTGATATAGCACCACCAAATCGCGAGAAGGAATCCGCTGATGGAAAGCAAGTTCCCAATTAAGACTTTACGTCTTGGGTGTGCACAGACCATTTGATGAAGGCATGGATAATGAGTGCCTTGTCTGAAAAAGTGCTCGGCCAAGCTAGAGGGATGAACACTGATGTTGATTTATGAAATGCACTCATTGGACATTGTCACAAGCATCAGAGGAACACAAATTTGATCTGCTCTCCTAACTTCAATTCCTAAAGAAATAACATACCAACAAGCTTGAGCCTCGTTCTCTACCATGTCTTTTTCTAGGTTATAGTGATAAACACAAAGGATATGGATGCCTTTATTACCTAACTAGACGGGTTTACATTTCTTGTCATGTTATCTTTGATGAAAATTACTTCCTATTAAAATTGACGACTTCTTTGTCGGATCAGGTCACTAGCGAAATATGTGAGTTTAACTTATGGTTGGAGCCTACAAAGCCATAATTTCCAAGCTCATTCTTCCCACTTCATATCATCCCTCAGCCCATTTCATCATCTATTGACTCACTTCAGCCCCTACCAACCTCCCCAAATATGGCTCATGACAATGCTCAACCAACAAAAAATCTCCACTATCTCAACTAACCTAAACACCAGCTTCCCATCTATCCCTATCGAACCACACTCTCCTTCCCATAACACTAGAACTGAATCTTCCTCTCCCTTAATTATCCCACCTGTTCATACCCTTCCACAACCAGTATAATTACAAGGAGCAAGAGTGGTATCCATAAACCAAATCCTAGTTATGCCCTACAAACCTCTGTCATCTGTATCGAACCTAATACTATCAAATCTGTCCTTAAACATCCAAAGTGGAAAACTACCATGCAAGTAAAAATTCATGCTCTTGCAATAAATAAAACATGGGAGTTAGTAACCCTCGATTCGACTCATAATATTGTGGGATATAGATGGGTTTTCAAAACCAAATTGAATGCTAATGGATAATTAGAGTGTCTTAAGGCACGTCTAGTCACAAAAGGTTATAATCAGCAAGAGAGCGTTGATTTTCTTGAAACATTCAGTCTGGTTATCAAGCCCACCTCAATCTGACTAATCCTTACCATTTCCACGGTGAAGCAATGGCCCATTTGTCAATTAGACGTCAAGAATGCTTTCTTACATGGTCATCTTTAGACACTCGTATACATGCAACAACCTCTTGGTTTCGCTGACGAATCTCGACCCCATTTTGTGTGCAGGCCTTAAGAGCGGTGTTTAATCGTTTCAACAGTTTTTTAATCGGGTATGGCTTTCTCTGTAGTCCTTTAGACTCCTCTATGTTCGTTTTCATCAATGGTCACATAACACTTATATTATTTCTATATGTTGATGACACTGTATTGACTAGGAATGATTCTGGCCTTATTGATGAGTTAATTGTTGCATTGGGGATTACTTTCTCCATGAAAGATTAGGGATTGCCTCATCATTTCCTTGGGATTAAGGTTCATCATACTCCCCCATAGCTTGTTTCTTTCATAGTGACATTCTTGCCCGGTCTTATATGGATGCCATCAAACCCATTTCTACCCCAATGAGAGTTAAGTCCTAATCCAATAACAATAATATGGACCTATATCCAAATGTCACTGAATATCGTAGTATTATAGGTGCTCTCCACCTTACAATGAAATGATTTGATTTGTCTTATTTTGTCAACACAGCTTGTCAGTATATGTATAACCTGTCAATTTCTCACTTTTGTTTGGTGAAGTGAATTTTGAGGTACATCAACGGTACTCTTGACTTTGGTCTATGGATACTCCAGGATAGTTTATTGGATTTGTTTTCTTTTTCTGACTCTGATTGGGCGAGTTGTTTTGTTACTCAGCATTCTACCATAGGGTTTTGTACTTTTCTTGGTGCGAATTGTATCTCATAGAAATGTTGTCCAAATTGTGATATTAAAACATGATTTAGTGTAGCTACCGAGCATGGTTTGGAAGAATTAGATATCTCTATCGTTGTAGTTGAAAAGTTTATCAGGTTACCTCATGGTGTTTTTGCAACCAAAAAACCTATGTTATTAAAACTTAGTGATGGAATTCTTCTTGATATTCCTCCTTCAGTTCATCTTCCATGTCTGAAGACTCTACATCTTGTGTTTGTTAAGTACTTGAATGATGAATCTATTTGTGTATTTTTCTCTTGTTGTCTTATTCTTGAAGATTTTCTTATGAAAAGATCTTACAAGGACAATGTGCTAACTTTCAATATATGTGTGCCTACATTGAAGAGCTTGTTCATAGATTTTTTTTAGGTATCTTGAAGACTGTAAGTACAAACTTGTGATCAATTACCCAACTCTTTAAGTAACTTAAACTCATAAATCACTTGAGTGAAGACTTCTTAAATCATAATTTCCCTTACTTAGTTGAGGTAATTGTTGATGTTTGTGGGGAATTAGGGATTATGTATTCAAGCTTTTTGGTGTGCTCCATAATGTAAACTTTGTTTCATTACCTTCCAACTCATAGGTAAGAAATCTTCTATAGAGTTCATAATTGATTATCTTTATTTTTGTTCTATTGATCAATGATCAATATTAACTTGGATAAGTTATTGGTAATACTAATTTGTTCTTCCTATGCAGCACCTTAGCATTAACCGTGTAAAGCCAGATGTTGATACTTTTGGGTATCATGTATGAAAGCTCCTTAGTGCGCTATGTGATATTAACTTTTTTTCATTATCTCGGCACACTACATGTGTAACATGTCTATAGAATGTGTAATTTATCACCTTTATACTTGTTTAGGTGATATTTTCTTGGATAAGTTATTAGTAATATGTTCTCCTTACACAGTTCCTTAGCCGTGCTTATTATTATGTTCTTCCTACATTTCATTATTTGGCCCCTTGAAGCTTGATATTGGATACTCCTATTGGCATGTGCTACCAATGTTACTTGAAAAATCTCTTAATCTTCAAGTTCTTACTCTTAATAAGGTTGGTTGAAATGAATAATTGAATTGAATAATAAAATTCAATCAATCTTTGTTAGCTTGTTGAATTGATGAATTGTTTTGTCTATTATAATCAGAAAGCTACTGGTTTGCTTGCGAAGGGACAATGCTGGGTGCCATCCTGGACTCAACTGCTATTTGTTCCTATATATATATATGTTTGCTTTTGCATCTTAAAACGTTTTTTTCAAGGATTTGAAGGTTCGGTAGACGAGCTCGAAATGGTAAAATTTATCCTAAAGAGTGCTATGAGGACAATGATTATCTACACTTATTTTCAAAATTTAGAGGAAAAGTTTCACATTCTTAAAGAATTGACAATGTTCCATATTGGCTCAAAGAGATGCACGTCAACTTGCATTCGTTTGATAAACTTTTTGGAATGGTATGGACAATGGAGTTTTTTATTTTGCCACTTTTTTTTCTTGATTTGTTAATTAATAGAATAAAGTGGATATTTTTTGTTAACTTACTTTTGAGTTGTGAGATTGGTGAGACTTTTCACACAGTTTTGTTTAGAAAAATTGTGTATTGTGGTGTAGTGAGTTTTAACAGCTTTTTTCCATCCAAAAGTTACAAAAGTAGTGGAATAACGATTGGCTCGTGGATGTAAACAAGAGGTGCCGAACCACATTAAAAAAGTTTGTGTTATTTTTCTCTTAATTTTTGCTATTGTGATTGCATAGTTGTTTTGGGGTGTCTGAATTCCCAATAAGTGGTATCAGAGCTTAGGTTCGAAAAAAGAAAAAAATTCAGAGATTTGATGCGATGAAGAAGCAAGTCAGATGTGTTGTTGAAGATCAGATTTTAAGCCTAGGTGGAGGATTGCTAGGATTATGCCCAAAATTTGATTAAACGATATTGAAGGCTCGATTAAAATAGGGAGGTTTTGATCTGGTGGAGGCAAACCAGCATGGGGATCTAAATATTTGGGGACTTTAGTCGAGGGAGGAATTTGTTGGGATACTCCTCAAATCTCACATCAAAGAGAAGTGTTATTGTAAGTTGTTCTAGTCCCACATTGTCTATGTGCCAAAAAAAATGTGATTACTGGTTATTATAAATATGGGCATAAAGAGAGTCAGTTCCTCACCCCTATTTCTTAACCAAGAATAGTTGGTCAGATGATAGTGTAGCAACTAAACACCAATATAGAGATCCATAGGTTGAGTGAGCATTGGGTGTATTAGGATTTTGGATTGTGAGATTGGGGAGAGTTTTCACACAGTTTTGTCTAGAAAAATTGTGTATTGTGGTGTAATGAGTTTTAGCAACTTTCTTCCATCCAAAAGTTGCAAAAGTAGTGGAATAACGATTAGCTCGTGAACGTAGGCAAGAGGTGCCGAACCACGTTAAAAATTCTTGTATTGTTTTTTCTCTTTATTTTTGCTATTGTGATTGTGTAGTTGTTTTGGGGTATTTGAATTCCCAACACTTACTTAGTCATGTTGCTATGATATGAGCTCCATTAATGTGCAAGTAATTAGGCTTTGTAACTAAAGATTCTTATGAGTTAGCCTTGCAGAGAACTAATGGATCGAGTTATTGTTTTGAACTATTCTATAAAGTTTTCGTTTTTATTCCTATTTTTTCCTGTTGGTTTTAATATATTTCATCTCATTTTATTCAAGAATTTAATAATGAAACAATAATTTACTCATCCTTCTTTTTCTTCGTGTTTTTTTATCCTTATGTTACCTTAAGAGATTCAATATTCTCATTAATTTAGACATGTCCACTTTGTTCTAGTATATTTTTTAAACAAGTGCATGTCATGATATGACTGTAAATGATATTATGCAAATGGATATGTTGCTTGATCTGCTGTCTGGAATTTTTTCTCTTGCTTCTGCGCCTTTAATTCCTTTGTGGATATAAAGGGGTTGTAGCTTGCTAAATTCATGGGCCCTTGAGAGATTAACATATTGAAACTGATTCCTTGTCAGCGGGGGGCTAGCACTTCATCATTCTTAGATTCAACTCCTGAAGTACTGCCTCAGCCTGCTAGGTCAATTTGATTATGTGTGCTTACGGTTAGGATGCTGGGAAGGGAATTTAGTAGCTGACTGTTTATAAGGAATGGGAGCAGCCGCTGCTGAGACAGTTTTTTTCTTAATCCCCTATTTCTCCTTTTATTGTATATGGCCATTTGGCCTTGTTTGGCTGGTGAGTTTAAGGAGGGATTGGACTAACTTAACTTCACATGAATAGTTATATTTCATTTGATTAAAAGTATTCAGTATTTATATAGGATTAAGGTGAGATAAAAATAGTTTTAATCTCGTATTTTTTGTCTCGTCTCCCTCCATGAGATAGAATCTATCTCATGCATGTGGGATTAAATATTTTTTTTTACCATTTTTACCGTTAAATAATAATTATAATAATAGAAATAATTGTTATAATTATTATGATACTTTTTAAAATATTATTATTATTATAATAATATTTTTAATAAAAATGATTATTAAATTATTATTATTATTATAAATATAATAACTGTAATAATGATAATGATTATTATTATCATAATTATAATAATATTTTTATTATAATAAAAATTATTATTAAAATAATAATAATGATAATATTGATTTTATTATAATAATAATAAATAATAATTACTATTATTATAATGATAAATATAATAACTATAATAATGATAATGAAAATAATAGTAATTATTATAATTATGATAATAATATAATCATATTTATAATAATTTTATAGTGATAATAATAATTATTATTATCATAATTATAATTATAAAAGTATTAATAGTATTCTTATAATTATATTAATATTAAAATAATAATGATGATAATAATAATAATAATTATTATATTAATGATAATTATAATAACTATAATAATAATAATTATTATTATTATTAAATTATAATTATAATTATAAAAAAATATTATTATGGTAATTAGAATAATAATTATAATTATAAAAAAATATTATTATGGTAATTAGAATAATAATTATTATAATTATGACAATAAAAAT
This sequence comes from Bretschneidera sinensis, assembly GCA_023935145.1. NCBI lineage: Eukaryota > Viridiplantae > Streptophyta > Magnoliopsida > Brassicales > Akaniaceae > Bretschneidera > Bretschneidera sinensis. Next base: position 63,429,008 of record CM043704.1, on the reverse strand, counting down.
AATAATTTAATAATAAATATTGTTTATTACTCTATTAATAGGTATTATAATAAAATTATTATTATTATTATTATTATTATTATTATTATTATGATAATAAACATAATAAATTCTTAATGATGATAATAATAATTATTATAATAATAATGATAATGATAGTAATTATTATAATTATAATAATATAATTGTATTTATAATATTATTATAAAAATACTGACAATAATATTATTCTTATAATTATAATAATATTAAAATTATAATGATAATAATTATAATGCTTAGAATAATAATTATGATTACTAATTATAATAACATGTACTATAATTATGATGATAAAAATAATAATTTAATAATAATAATTAAATTTTAGGGTTTGTGAACAAATTAGAGATTGTTAAGGATGATGAATAATGTTAAGGTATTTTGGTACTTAGATTTTCTATCTCATTTTAATCCCAATCCAACAATCTCATGAACCAAACATAGTATTAAGATATTACCACTTTAATCCCCAATTATCATATCTCATGTTAATCCTATTCATATCCCACTATAATCTTATCAGTGAACCAAAGAGACCCTTACTATATTTAGATGGGTTTCACAGTCTCTCTTACTATATTATATTACAACTATGCAATTTTTTGTAGTTGTAATATAATTTATCATATATAGGGTTGCTAACTTGTATTGTGCCCAAATTATTTATGACTAGAATGCTCTCAATAATTTAACTTATTTTCAACAAATTAATGATAATTAAGTAATTCAATAAACATATTAATTTAAATTTTTTAATATATACTTTTTGTGATATCGAATCAATTGATGATCAAAAAAAAATATTTTCAATATTATTAAAATCAACACGATGAAATTTATATTCTGAAATTAGTTTATAACTTTTTGTGCAGTCAACCACCCTCACACACCTCTTGTGCAAATTGAGGGGGTGCAACTTTAGATTTAGCATATTTTAGAAAATATTACCGGAAATTGACTAGCCCACCATGTAAAAAACCGAATGTTTAAATGAATTGGAGATTTTGGCTAGCTAGTGCGGCACGCGCCACCCGCTCGTAAGTTGGCTTGGTTTTTCGGTCAGATAATTCTTTGACTTTATTTTATTGTTTAAAATATTCAAAAAGTTCCTACTTTAATGACTTTGTAGGGAAAATTTGGGAACACTTTGGTCCAAATTAATTTGAACACAACATTAAACTTGTATCTAAGTCTGACAAATTAGCATTTTCGTATGTCTTATCTTCCTTGTTTTAAAAAAAAGGGAGCAAATTATATAGACAGAACTGTTTTGTTTCATATAGACAGAAGTGTTTCGTTTTTGGGCAAAGATCAATGATAATCATACTCAATGTGATTTTATGTGATTATTTTGTGTTTCTTCAGTGTGTTGATAACCCTTTCTCCCATTTTCTTTTTAGCCAGTGGAAAGCTCATACTTAGGCACGGGTTATTTGTTAGTGATATTGTTATATATGTACATTTATGGAGTTTCTATGAGAGGAGCTGGATTTGTGAAGCGTAAAGAAATAATATAAAATATTTTATATATATATATATATTTGAAAAGATTGATAGAGAAATTAGGGCTTGTGTTTACTGATTATTTAATATTGCAGTAGTAAATGCTTATATTTATAGGGTACTAATACAAAAATTTCCTATTTATGATATGATTAGGGTTTACTATTTACAATAGGACTTGAATTTCCTAATATTATTTACATTAAAAATATATATATTTACACGCTCCCTCAATCTGAATGGGGTGAAACCATAGGGAGATTGATTTTATGTTGAAGAAACCGAGGTAAGGACAACCCTTTTGGTGAAGATATCTGCAAACTATGCATTAGTAGGAATGTATCAGATTTGAATATCTCCTTTGGGTGAATTTTTCATGAACAAAATGAAAATCTATCTCAATATGTTTGGTGCTAGCATTAAAAACTGAATTAGCGGCAAGATAAGTGGCACCAATGTTATCATAATATACTCGAACTGAATGAGTCAAGAACATATGTAAAGTCATAAAGAAGCTGTCGAATCCAGTATGTCTTAGCAATAGCATAGGCAAGGGATCGATATTCAGATTTAGTACTGGAACAAGACACAGTGGGTTGTTTCTTTCCATTCCAAAAAATAAGATTTGGTCTAAGAAAGACAGCATAACTTGTGGTGGACCGAGGACTATCAAAACAGCTAGCCCAATCGACATCTGCATAGCAAGAAAGAGAAAAAACTTTTTGTAGAGACAAAAAGTAACTCATGATTAGTCGTTCCACATAAATATCGAAAAATTTATTTAACAAGATAAAAATGAGCTATGCGGGGAGCATGCAAAAGTTGACTAGCCAGATTAACAGCATGGGCAATATCATGTCTGGTCATGGTTAAATACTGAAGACCTCCAACCATACTCCTAAATTCAGAAGGACCTGCTAATAGTTCACCATCGTGTTGTGAAGGTGTTGACTGGGAAGGGTGATGGGTTTTAACTAGTTTGGTGGAATAAATAGAAAATTTAAGTAACAGGTCTTTGGTATATTTAGTTTGAGAGAGAAATGAACCGGTGGGATGACGAACAACTTCAATACCAAGAAAATAATGAAGATTGCCAAGATTCTTTAGAGCAAAATAGTTAGATAAAGTGTGAATAAAGCGAAAAAAGAAGAGTGGTATTATTACTTGTGAGGATAATGTCATCAACATACAATAGTAAGATAAATAGACCATGAGAGGATATAAGAATAAACATTGAAGTGTTTGCATGACTACAAGAAAAACCAAGAGAAAGAATGAAAGAACTAAAGCGGTGAAACTAACCCCTATGAGCCTATTTCAGACCATAGATGGTTTTGCGTAATTTACAGACATGATATGGATGAAGGTTATCAACAAAACCAGGAGGTTGTTTCATGTACACAACTTCATTAGGATAACCATGAAGAAAAACATTCTTAACATATGGTTGTCTAATCACCTAAGAATAAGAAATGGCTAAGGATAAAATAGTTCGTATAGTAGTAGATTTAACAACAGGACTAAAAGTTTCATGATAGTCAATACGTGGTTGTTGGTGAAATCCCTGAGTGACCAACCTTGCTTTGTAGCGCTCCAAAGACATATCAGCCTGATATCTAATCATGTAAATCCCCTTACAGCCAACAAAATTTTTCATTAAATTATATGGAATCAGATCCCAAGTTTGGTTAGTTAAAAGAGTATTAAATTCATCAGACATAGCTGATTGCCACTCAGGATCTTAATTTTTTTTGAGAAAAACAGGTTGGTTCAGTTGGCTGGGTAGTAATGGAAAGAGAGAGTAATTGTTTGGGTTAGCAAATGCCAGTTTTAGAATGCTTGATCATGGGATGATATGGATGGAGGAAGAAGAGTAGAGGTAGAAAGAGTGACTAGTGTTGTAGAAGTAATGACAATGGCACTAGAAGAAGCTGAGTCTAGTGCTAAGGAGTCAGATAAAGGAGACGGTAAAGTAGGAGACATCGATTGGGAGGGTGGAAAGTTGGTTTGTATAAGAGAGGAATGGGGGGGCACAGGTGTAGAGGTCTAAGTTTGGGGCAACGAGGTAATAGTAATAGGTGGCAGGGAAGGAAGACTAAGAACAAAGGTGATTTGAGACACAAGTGGCGATGGAGAAGGTTGATGTAAAGGTTCGGCAATGGTAAGGACAAGTGAAGGACTTGTGGAGTGATTAGTTTTAGTGGAAGTGATGGGTGCAACGAGAGTAAGATAAGGAAATGATAGTTCATGGAAGATAACATGCCGACTAGTATAGACACGACCAGTGGTAAGATCAAGATACCATTATCCTTTGTAATTTTGAGCATAGCTTAGGAAGACACATTGTTTGGATCTAGGTACGAGTTTGTGGGGAGCATTGGCAATGATGTTAGGATAACAAGAACACCCGAAGACAAGAAAAGTGGAGTAATCAGGGGATTTAGAAAACAATTTTATATAAGAAGCTTGATTTTGTAAAACATGAGTAGGGAGATGATTGATGATGTACAGTGCACTGTATGTAGCATCAACCAAAAAGGCTCAAGAAGAGAAGAGTGACATAAGAGGGTGCGTGTCATTTCACTAATGTGTTTGTACTTATGTTCAGCGACACTATTTTGTTTAGGGGTGTTCGAGCAAGACATTCGAAAGGCAATTCCATGGGGAGAAAAAAATTGTTTAAAAGATGTTTGATTAAATTATTTACCACCATCACTCTAAATTTTTTTTATTTTATTTTGGAAGAATATTGATTTTCAATAAGAGCTTTAAAGGTACAAAAGTGTTGGAAGACTTCATATTTTTTACGCATAGAAAAAATCAAAGAATACCGAGAAAAATCATCCACAAAAATAACATAATATCGATAACCCAAATTTGATCAATAAGGATATTGCCGAACATCATAATGTTTTGATGCTAAAGGTTGAATAGTACAATGCTCAACAGAATAAAAAAAAGTAAATTTTTAGACTTACCTAATTGATACTCCAAACAAAAACCAGAATATTTAAAAGACAAAGAAATATTATTTCGAGTTTGTAAAAGAGAAGACACATGGGGACCTAAATAACCGAGCCTGCGATGCCATATATCACTACAGACTTGACGAGAAACCAGTTCCAAATGAGTGGTAGTGACCAAATCAAGTGGAAGAGGGTAGAGATCACCATCACTAGAGGATTTGAGAAGAGTTATCCCCGTACTCTAGTCCTTAATAACAACATGAGAGACATCAAAGTTAGCAGAATAATTGTTATCAAAACATAAACATTTAACAGAAAGTAAGTTGTGAGACAATTTTGGGACATGCAAAACATTTCTAAGATGAAAAAGTTTAGTGGAGGTGCGTAAGAAAGTAGAACCAACATTATTTATAACAGACAGTTGTCCATTACCAACCAAAATTTTAGTTTTTCCAAAATAAGGTGTAAATTTAGTAAGTATACATGACTGAAGAGTCATGTGAGCTGAGGCGGCCATATCAGGGTACCACTGAGCGACATTAGACTCACCAAGTGACATCGTAGCAAATGATTTTGGTAGGTGATGAGTGACAACAACACGATTGAACCGATGAGGACATGTTAAGGTAAGGTGACCAATATTGTGACAGATGTGATATGGCGTGGAGGAGGATCCAGGATACGGTCCCAATAAACCTTCACGACTGTAAGAGAAAATACCACCAGATCGATTAAATATAAAAGAAAAGTGAAAGAGCTGATCAATACCTGAACCATGCTGAGAGGAGTCACCATGACCAATATTGCAGTCATAGCCCTGATAGCTTAAGCGACCCCTGCCTCGACCACGAGAAGCTCCAGATGTGGTGATGGTGGCAAGGGCTATAGTGGGGTCAGAAGACTGAGAAGTGACCCGAAGATGCTTCAAGCGTTGTTCTTGGAGAAGCAGCTTGATACACAAACTATCAAAAGTAAGGTTGATGTTGGTGTTAGTGACCGTAGTGATGGAACTTTCATACTCAATAGACAGACCTGCTAATGTATAGGAGATAAGGTCTTTGGTGGAGAGTGGTGAATTGATGACAGTAAGAGCATCAGCTATGACTTTGAGGTCCTGAAGATACCGTTCCATAGACTTGTCATCTTTAGTATGTTTGTGACGCTTCAAGCGAAGATCAAACTCATTGACATTGAACTGATCAAGGTAACATTGTTCAAATGTAACCAGACATCCCGAGAGGTATGCAGATTATGGACGCCTTGTAGGATTTTCGAAGTAAGGTAGCATTAATCCAAGAGAGAAGATACTGGTCCATACGAAGCCAGGTTTAAAAAACAGGTTAAGAGTGATGGTGTCATCCGTAAAGAAATTATATCGGGGGACAAAGAAAAGTATCATCAATATAGCCTATTAAATCGTAGCTAATAAAAATCGAGAAAAATTGAGAATGTCAAAAAAAATATATAATTAATGTTATCAAATTTAATACTAATAAAATGTGTGATGATTAAAAAAAAAAATAATGTGAGATCAAAGAAAGTAAGAGGAACCAATCGTCTGACAGGGAAGGGTACAGTGTATTGTGGAAAAGAGGATCGGAGTTGGAGGGGAAGGCTTGAGGGGACTGTCGACATACGTATAGGGATGCACGACGCCTGGAAAAGTAGTGTGCGAAATTGAGAAATTTAATGGTTGTTGTGTAGTGGCGTGACATGTGAGAGCAGAAGTAATGGGAGTTGATGAGGTCATGGTGGGGTCGGTGAGGTTAGTGGGGTGAAGAGAGGTAATAGTAGGTAAGTGGCATGATGTAATCATGGTGGGATCGATGAAATTAATAGGGACGGTAAAAAGTGCCCTTTGGGTGACGTTATCTGTAGATGGTGATGTCATGGCTTGCTGGGAGAGAGTGGATGGAGGGACGTTGTGCTGATGGGTGGAGGATGACGTCATGATGGGGATAGTGGCGCCGATGAGAAACGATGTTCATCCGAGGGAGGTGGGGCTGAGTGACGTCATCCGTGAAGTCAGCCATTGTGAAGCCAACGTGAGGTTTAATTTCCCCCCGGGGGGGGGGGGGGGAAGGAAGAAGACAAAATAGTAGTATTTTTCATAGTTTGTAGGATTTAGGGAGAGATATATCAGCGCTAGGATTTAAGATTTTTCTGTTATGATATCTTAAAGAGATTAATAAAGAAATTAAGGTTTGAATTTATGGACAGTTTAATATTGTTATAATAAAAGTTTATATTTATAAGATATTAAGACGAGTTATTTATTTATAATATGATTAGAGTTTCATATTTATAATAAAATTAATTTTTTTTAATAATATTTATATTAAGAATATATATATTTATGGTATTGAATAACAATAAAAATCAAAATGGAAAAAAATATACAAACAAACTTTCAAACAAATAAATAAAGATAAATGAGATTAATTGTTTATAGCAAAAAATTTTCTTATCAGTTGTGAGAAGAAAACTCCTGTGCAGATTTTCTTACCGAAAGCGATGATGGATGAGCAAGAGGATCTTGTGGTGGTTCCTGAGCCATCGACGAGCATGGCTTTGCTTTTGCAAGCTGATGCAATGGGTATTCTTTTGATTCTTTTATCTACCGAAAAAAAATATATATGATATTTAGAGGCAGAAAAACCTGCTGCTGATAGGATTTTGAAATCGGTAACCAAATCTGTACATTAATACAAAAAAGATTGCCCTACGTGGCACTTGCAGATTTCTCATGGTTAATTAATTCAACGATCTTTTGTACTTTTAAAATGTCCACAACTCAAAGCAATAATTACAAAACTTACCTATTCTTTTATGATTTTTTACTTAATCCTAAAAGTCAACTATCCTATATCCTAATTAAAACGTGTTGTATTAATTGGCAAATTGAAAATAATCTCGGGTTTATTTTTATTAAACTTCATAATCATTTCATAAGTTAAAGTTGATAATCTGGACATATTTTAAGCTTCTTTTTACTCATTCTTTAAGATTAAGTAATCACTATTTTCTTACATAATATTAGTAAATGAATTTTTTTATACCCAAAAACAAGTGTCTTTTACTCTCTTAGAGAACTGAGAATTCATTATTATTTTTGTTAGGATTGACATTGCACACAAAACCAGATAATGTTATTTTTTTTCATATATACCATTATAATATTTATGTTCTCATTGAATTAAATTTAATTTACCATGGTTTTTATTTTGATAACGATTTGATATATTCATTTAAGAATCTTTACAACTAAAAATATCAAGGTTTAAAAAAGAAGGTTCTTCTCTCCTACAAAAATTTAGCTTTGGTTTACTAATTCTTATTTCTAATTGTTATTTACTTATTTTCTAGATCTCTTTTTAGATGTGAAGGTGCACACGGTAGCTTGGAATTGTATGGGTAGAAAGCTAGCTTCATGTTCTGTTGATCAATTTGCGCCCTATT
>CM043704.1:63111038-63413538 GCA_023935145.1 Bretschneidera sinensis | reverse complement strand
CATCCCACAAAACCTCAACCATCCTTCATGCATTGCATATCAACCGAAAGCAAAGGGAAACTATTACATATCCCCGCAGATACTCAATGCTTTGACTCACTTTAGGGGTACACCGGCAGAGGATCCACACTTGCACTTTCAGGAATTCTTTGATCTCTGCAAATTCCAGCACATCCAGGGCCTAGACCAAAAAGAAATAAGGTTAATTCTATTTCCTTTTTCCTTAAAAGATAATGCTAAGCTATGGTACAATTCTTTGCCTGCAGTTTCAATCCACACTTGGGAGGAGTTGGCTGGCAAATTCCTAAGGAAGTTTTTCCCAGCCCAAAAGACGAGGCAAATGAGGAAGGAGATCCAATCATTCCAACAAAAGGGATAGAGATCTGTTCTTTGAGGCATGGGGACACTTCAACGAGCTACTACTCAAATGCCCACACCACAACCTACCTCAAGATGAGCTGGTACTATCCTTTTATGAAGGTCTAAATGACATAAATAAAGGTATTGCTGATTCTGGTTGTGGAGGTGTGTTGATGGAAAAGAGAAGTGAAGAAGCGATGGAGATGTTTGAGGTATTGAGTGAGCATACCCAACAATTCTCCTCTAGAGGTAGACAAGGAGTCAAGAGCAAAGGTATATATGAGGTTACTATGAATGGTGGACCCTCTGCCCAAATAGTTGCTTTGGAGAGGAAGCTAGATATGATTGTAAAAGCCATGTCTACTCAAAACATCTTTCCTCGACCACAAGCTACACAAAGCCAGGTATGTCCTTTATGTTCTCAATTTGATCACACTGCTAAGACCTGCCATTTGTATTCATCTACAGATCCCGAGCAAGCAAACTATATGGGACCGAACAATGCATATGCAAATACATACAACCCTGGATGGCAAGACCACCCCAACCTCTCATGGAGCAACAATCAAAACATCTTAAACCTTCAAGGGCAACAAAGAAACTTCCATAAAGTAGCCCAACCAGTTCCAGAACCCAAGAAGGATGATCTAGAAAGTCTTGTAAAGCAATTAGCCACTCAACAATAGCAACTAATGACAACATTTATGACTTCATTAGATCAGCAAAAACAAACAGATGAGCAAGCAATTCAAAGGTTATAGGTACAAATGGGGCAATTTGCTAAGGAGCTAAGCGAAAGAAAGCAAGATGAACTCCCTGCACAAACACTACCAAATCCAAGAGGACATCAGCAGCTAAAAGTCGTTACAACTCTCCGAAATGGTAAAATCATAGGAGTTAATGAGCTAGCTCAAGCATCTCAAGCTAAGCCATCCGCATCCAAGGTAAGTGAAGTAGAGAAGTGGAATGCACCACCCTTCCCTCAAAGGTTAGTAACACCAAATAAAGATAAATTGCTTGATATTTTTGAAACTTTGAGAAAAGTAGAAATTAACATTCCCTTATTAGATGCAATTAAACAAATTCCTGCTTGTGCTAAATTTTTAAAAGATTGTTGCACTAATAAAAGAAAGTTTCAAGAACATGAAACAATGGCTCTAACTGAATAGGTAAGTGCGGTTTTGTTAAGAAAACTACCACCAAAACTAAAAGATCCGAGTAGTTTTACTATTCCATGTAGGATAGGTGATCAGTTGTTTGAACGAGCATTACTAGATTTAGGAGCAAGTGTCAATTTGCTACCATACATAGTAGTTGAAAAGCTAGGTTTTGGGGAGCTTCAACCAACCTCCATCACTTTGCAATTGGCAGATAGAAGCATCAAAAGACCTAGAGGTATACTTGAAAATGTCTTGGTCAAGGTAGGTGAGTTTATTTTGCCTGCTGACTTTATTGTATTAGATATGGAAGAATGCCCTATGCCATTACCTCTACCCATCATCTTAGGAAGACCCTTTATGAGAACTGCTGATACAATAATTAATGTGAAAAAGGACATTGTAAGTATGACGGTAAATGGAGAAACAATAGAATTTAAGATATTAGATGCAATGAAATTACCCCAAGATGATAACGATGATGAATGTTTTAATGAATGTATGATGCAAAGTGCTGTCTAGCAAGTTTTTCAGGTCCATCACACTGATTCATTGGAGGCCGCCCTCACCCATAGCTTCAAAAGATCGGATATTGAGGCTGCATCAGAAACTGTCCCTGAAAACATCTTGGAAGCTATGCACCTCCCTAAAGTCTATCCTATGCATCCAAGACCGGGTGATAAGAAGAAATCACATTTGAATACACTGAAAGGATTGAGTCATGATGAATGTGCAACACCACCAAGAGCACTTAAGCCACATGAAGTGAACTTTAAGTACTCCCTGCCAAAAGACTAAAGTTGAGATAATACCCCATCTGGCTGAAGACGTTAAACTTAGCGCTCATGGGAGGCACCCCAAAGCATATCCTTTTCATAGTTTACTATTAGTATTTCATAGTTTACTTTTCTATTGTTGTTTATTACTTGTTTTCCATTTTATGTCTGTTTTTTTTCTTTTTCGAGGACAGCGTGAGTGCATCCAATTGAAGTTTGGGGGCGTGCTACGAGCCATATCAGCCATCAGTTCTCCATCTCCCAGATCAGCTCCTTCCATGCTATTCACACATTGGGGACAATGTGTAATTTAAGTTTGGGGGTATGGGGACACATTCACACATTCACTATGTCCCGCATTTTTTTTGTTTTGTTGCTATTTTCATAGATAAATTCATGTTCATTCTGTCCAATAAACTTTTTTTGTGATCTCAACAAAATTTTATGATTCGACTTCATCAGCGAGCTTAATACTTTGAACATATAGGCCAATAATCAAGTTTTGAACCTAGATCACTGCCTTTTTGACATTTAAGGATTCACAAGTTTGACCTAAACTATCACAAGCACACTAGCACATAACTGTGTGGGGTATGACATGTTATTTGGATTGGTATGTTTCTTTTTCTTAACTATGAACTAAATGACCTATTAGATTGACATTTTGGCATATGAAAATAGAAAATATTGATTAGTGCTCAAAAAGAAAAAAAAATGCTCCTAATGATCAGTAAAAACAAATCTTCCACTGAGTAACTGGCCTTCTTGCCTCAGTAAGCATTGAGTGTCACGTCAAAAAGTGAAAAATTCTAAGTGATCATTAAAAAGAACTTTCCGCTGAGTAACTGGCCATCTTACCTCAGTAAGCATTGAGTGTCACGTCAAAAAGTGGAAAATTCTAAGTGGTAACATTAAAATCAGTTAGTTTCGTAGCCTTGTTGACTCGAGCTAGTAAGTCCTTAGGGGTGTCTTTTCACCTAATGCCCTAAAACCATCTAGTTTGGGAGTCATTGGCTAAACGCTCGTTACAAGAGTCAACAAGAAAGCTTAAGGGAACTAACTTGGCAAAAATCTCACAAATAAAAATCTATGCCATATTTGTTGACTCTAATAGGAAGTTTGGTGAATCTTGAGTCATTGAAACACTGCACGTTTGAATTTCTTGTAAACCCAATCTTTTGTGTGCTAGTTCACCACACACCAAAGTCGAACTTGTGATGTCTTAAATTGCCTCATGAAAGTGATTTGCGTTCAAAGCTATTATTCATTGCAAAAATATGTTTGTATCTGTTAAGATTGCTCATGAATGCGCATCATAGTTTTGTAAGATTTAAACTTTTGTTGGACACCATGAACGTTGGATTTATCTGTTTTTTTTCGTTTTAGTTTTTAATTTAATATTGCTAAGGGACTAGCAATATATAAGTTTGGGGGTGTGATAGGTGCTTAAATATTCATATTTAAGCCCCCTTATTTACATTTGTTAGGTCCTTAATTACATTAATTTTATCTCTTTTACTCCATTTGTGTGTTTCACATGTGTTTTATAGGTTTTGGAAAAAAAGAAGCAGTTTTGGCACTTAAAAGAAAAAGCCTGGAAATCCTGGAGCAGTCACTAGTCAATCTGCGATCGATCACACCATGCAATGCGATCGAGTGCACATTGCGATCGTGCGCACAGAAGAGGGATAGAGTGCAGCACTGCGATCGAGTGCAAGACGTGTGCGATCGAGCGCACATATACGGGCGTGAACAGTAAAATGCAGAACCCTGTTTTGGAAATAAAGAGTTTTTGTCGGTTTAGGAAATTTAAGGTTTTCTGCACCTCTTAGGACTTCTCAAAGACCTATAAATACACCTGTAAAGCATACACAACATATACTATAACTTAGAGAACACTTCTCTTAGCTTTTACTTGGAGTTGTAAGCTTTGGGAGAGAATTGACGCCTCTTCTCTTGGGTTTATTCTTCCCTTATGTTTAGTTTATATATGATGTTTACTTTAGACAGCATGTGTAACTAACTTTCTTATAGGGCTCGATTGAAGCCCTAGTTATGCTTTCTCATATATATATGCATTTATAAATCTTTACCAATAGCCTTTATTATGTTGCTTAACTTGATTAATGTCTGTGCTTATTTAAGTTCTTCATATGTATGTGTATGGCCAGCGTATGCATGTGGTATGGACCTGTTAGTTAGATCAATTTGGATGACCGAGTCTTGGGTCTAACATTAGTAACAAGGGATATCTTATCCGGATACCCGGGTTAATCAACATGAGAAACTGAGAGTAGATACCATGCCCTAGGTCTCATGTGGTTGTTGATTTCCATCGTACTTATGCTTTCTTAAGGAACAACTCAAGTAGATACCATGCTGAATCCCTTAAGGAAGAAAAGAGTTAGAGTAGATACCATGCCTAACTCGTTGCTTAGGGAAATCAATAGCTTAAGGAGTAGATACCATACCCTTAGGTTGGCAACCAGTAGGTGTACATGATAAGGCTAGTGCACTGATACCTTATACAATTGGGAAAGTATGACTAGTGGTGGATATCAAAGCCCTATGTCTTTATTATTATCAAATCACACACAACAGTTATTTTATTTCTTTTTACTTAAAGAAACTAATTCTAAAAACCGAACTTTACCAATCCCTGTGGAGATGACCTTGCTTTCGCACACTATACTACACTGTTGACCTTGTGCACTTGCAAGTAAAACCGAATGCGATTATCTGCTTAATTATTTAGGTATATAATCGCTCAACAGTAGACAACCAAGCTGCAATTTCAATTGCAAATAATCCAGTGTTCCATGGTAAAACAAAACACTTTAAGCTGAAGCTCTATTTCCTAAGAGAGGTTCAAAGAGAAGGAGAAATACAGCTGATCTACTGCAAAACAGAAAATCAAAATGCTGACATCCTGACCAAGGCACTTCCTAAAGCTAGGTATGAGTTATTGAGGCAAAGGCTTAGAGTCTGCAGCTCCAGAGCCAAGGAGGAGTGTTGAATAATGCCCCAGGAGCTGCTGATGTTTGAGTTGTTGAGGTTTAATAAAACACATGCTTGATCTACTCTTCTATTTTGTTGGTGATAGGAGATATAGAGATCATGTTTTCATGCTTGTTTTATTAGGCCATGTTTTCATGCTTGTTTTATTAGGCCATGTTTTCATCCTTGTTTTAAGGATTACTTTAGGCTATGTTTTCATCATTGTTTTAAGGATTGTTTTTCCTTTAACAACTTATATATAGGTTGAAATTGTATTCTCAAAACATAGTGAAAAAAATCAAGTTTGTTTTTTCAAGCTCTTGCACTTAATTTCTATCAAAAAACCAACAAAACGCTTGAAATCAAGGCCCCGACCCTTTGAAGTACCTCAAACTGAAAGATTACTTCAGTGACTACTTAGTTGAGAATTCACCTTAGTTACTGAAATTCTTGATATTTGTGGGGATTGTCTTCAAGCTCCTTGAGGCGCTTCACAATGTCAACTTTCTTGCATTACTTTGGCGTGCCACACTGGTAAGATGTCCTCTATAGAGTTTTTAATTTCTCATCTTCATGCTTGTTCAGTTGATGATATTTTCATGGATAAGTTATTGGTAATATGTTCTCCCTATGCAGCCTCCTCGTCATAAGCCTGATTTCTCTTCTGTTCTTCCTCTATTTTGTTATCTGGTATATTTGGAGCTTGTAATTGGATTCGGAACCTTCTACAGGCATGTGCTTTCAAAGTTTCTTGAAAATTCTCCAAATCTGGAAGTTCTTGCCCTTAAGCAGGTTGGTTTATAAATGAATCATCGAATTAAATTATAAAATTCGTCAACCTTTTTAGCTAAAATTATATTTTACCTGTCATTGTCAGAAATTTATTGGTCTCATTCAAGATGTAATATACCGGACAGAACCGCGACGTATTCCTACATGTTTGCTGTTGCACCTCAAAACATTTTATTTTGTAGGATTTGAAGGTTTGGAAGGCGAGCTGGGAAAGACAAAATATTTCATACAGAATGCTCAATTCTTGGAGAGTGTTGACATATACTGGTTTCCTATATAAGTTGTCCTTGTAATACATAATGTAGAGAATTCTTCTCCGATCTCTTAGACGATGACTATCTGTAGTTATTTTGAAAATGTAGAGGAGAAGTATTGCATTATCAAGAAATTGGCAATGTCTCATAGAGACTTAAAGAGATGCTAACTTGAGTTCGACCGAGGAACTTCTTTAAGTGGTTTGGGCTATAGAGTTTTTTACTTTTTTTCTATAGATTTTGTTCTTATTAGAATATCCACATATGAGTTATCTCACATTTGAAATAAAATAAATAAATAAAAGCGATTTATATACATATTTTGGATCTAAGACTTTTGAACTTAAGTTTTGAGTCATATTGGTATTCATGTTCGTATGATCTCTCACCGTGTGAAGAACCCCAACTGAAATTATTATGTAAAGTTTCCAATTGGTATCCCTATATCCTTCTTCCTTTCTGTTTCAATTTCGTTCCTCTCTACTAGTAAATACACCTTTAAATTTCAATATTCTCATTAATTTAGCATAATCTATTTGAAAACATGATTATTAATCTATGTTACATGAACTCTTCATTTTACCTTGCCAAATTAATTAAAACAAACATGATTGTTAATCTATGTTGCATGAACTCTTCATTTTACCTTATTGTATTAATTAAAATAGACGAGTCCGACACTCAAATACATACCTGTGTTCAACACTCATACTGAGTCCAAGCAATCACTTTATTTCTCATCTCCTCACCAACCTCATAAAGAACTTTAGACAAACCCTCTACAAGAATTTCTCACACCTCTCGTGAGGCATCGTAGAACTTGAACGATGATGTCTTCTTCTGGGGTGAAGCTATAGTTTCTTGTGATGGTTTCTTTGAGGAAAAGAAAACAACACTAGTTTGTTTCTTCACCTCCGATTTCAATGAAGTGCTTTTGAGTGTTTTGACATTGGTGGTGCTGCTGCTGCTTCCTTTTCTCTTGACTGTACCTGTTTTATCCTCAACGCTTCCATGTTTCCATGTTTCTACTAAGCAAGAAGCCATGGATCGTATCTTCTGGCTGCGATGTCAAGTGAGATATTTAAGCTGTTTTGCAACTTTAGTTGAGGCAAGACCATCATATGTTACAGGGAAATTCTTGAGCTGTTTTAGTGCATCAACGCATCGGGATACCTCAAGTCCACTTTCCAAAGGGCCTTTGACGTTAGCAAGATCTGCTGCTTTTTTTGCAAATTTCCACCAACTCTCTCTCCATTAGATCTCTGATATCAAATTTTCTTGAACCTTTTGAGCGTTACAATTTGGGATTCGACAGTAGTTTTCTGGGTTGTTTCTCTTCTGCTTTTGAGTTTCTGTCTTTGCTTTGCTGGTGGTCTCTGCTTATTAATCCTTGTATATATAAGGCATTTATTTTCCAGTTAAAAGTAGATTAATATTAGACGTCTTTTTCCAAATCAAGACAGGATTAGAGTAATCCTACTAGGACCCAAATTTGATGTTTCTCGATATGTTTGAAACTCACTCTTATACGAACTGATAGATAACCAAGGTTTAATGCCAATTTTGTGGTCACTTGACACCTTCGATGGTCGAGGTTTCATCGCCTCTTCTTTTTCCTTTTTTCTTTTTTTTTTCTCTTTTTTAAAGTCTAAATAAATGAAAAGAAAATAGGTGAAAAAATTGTAAATTTTAACACCCGTCAGGTTCAGGCTCCTCTTCTTTCCTTTTGATCCGAAGATAATGGTGCTCATGACTATATTCTAATGTCTTCAATGAGAGACCACTGAAGCTCAATAGGTCTCAATTTATGTCACATAACATTATTTATTTAATTAAATAATTAATTTTTTAATTTTAAATTAATAAAATAATTAAAATTTTACAAATATAGTTTCATAAAATGCATAAGTATTAAAAAAATTATAATTTTAAATCAATAACATATTCATAAAAAAAATTAAAAAGAAATTTTCAAAAATACATACACCCCTCTATATTAAATGGCAAAAATTATAAGAACGAAGAGTTCATAAATTTATATTTGTAACACCTTTGATACTGAAATATTTATATTTGTATTATTAATACATCAAAAATTAGTAATTTAGTTAAAAGGGTGAAATCAAACATGACCATAAAAAGTTCATGCATGGTTTTAACTTCAAATTTCTACTTTTCTTGTTAATTGAGAATACGTATAATATATGCAGTGGAGGCACTAAAAAAATATTATTAACACATTGGTGCCAAACATTTGGACTTAACCAAAGACCCTTGCCAGTAAACAACACTTGTGATAACTGATAACTATTATAAGCTTATTATTATTATTATTATTTTTTGTTTTGATTAGTGTTAAATTAATTATAAATTTTTAGTTGCCCAATCTCATTTTAAGTAAATAATTAAGAATTTAATATATTTGTTGGTCGAAAAATATCTTATTTTTATCATTTTTTTTCAATTTTGTTTTAATTATGAAGAGATTTTCCTTTAAAAAAAACTAACATTGGAGCATTCAAATATTAATTAAGTATCTAGTGATCATGAAAACACATAATCAATAAAGATAAAAAAAAAAAAAAAAGATTACCATCCTAATGATGAAGATGAAATCCGTAAAACATATATATATATATATATGTATATATATATATATATGTCTTTCACTAACAAAAAATTTCGGATCAGTCATTGGTTGGAATCCATGTAATCCCTCCACGACCACCACTACGTCCCTCCACCATCGTAACCAATTGGGGATGCCAATCTCTTTCTCTCTCTCCACCATCGTAGCTCATGGAGGGCATCAATACTGATAATGATATAGATAACTGTTGGTAGTTGAAAAAAACAACATAAGATAATATAACATAGTAGAAAGAGAGGTTGAGAGAAAGAGAGAAAAAGAAGGGTCAATGTTGATTTTCTCTCAACAACTAAGGCATAGAGAGGCTGGTTCTATCTTTCTCTCTTCTCCTTACAGTAGGGAAAAAAACAGAAGCAGTCATCTCTCCCGTTCAAAACCCAACGTTTTTATCTTCCTTTAATAAAAGTCAAAGTAACAGTACCAGTAATAGTAAGTGATCCACCAGCAAATTTACGATGTTGTTCTCTATGCACGCATAACAAAAACAATATCTCTCACTGCACATTTCCTTTCTCTTTTGATCTCTTTACAATTCTCCCTTTTTATAATTTCAGACAAAAAAAACTCTACAAGCCAAACTCAAATAAATTCCTAACAATAAAACTCATTGATTGAATTCGTTTTTGTTCACTTTCTATATATGCACACATTAAAGGGAGAATTTGGGTTTTCTTTTATAAATAGATAATATAAAAAAGTAATAAACAACTAGCAGTTGTGGCTACTACAACGTGTTCCAAAGCTTTCATAGCTTGGGTGACATCCCCGTCCTCTGCAATTCACACCGCAGCTCTTAACGACCTTTCCCTAAGCTTCAATGTCGGACTCACTTCTTCTACTGCAGCAGCAACAACCGACGCTGCTCCTTGGGGCAGAGGCAGGTCATCAGCCAAGGCTTGACCCCTTTCGAGCCGTTCCATCAATTATGAGCTCCTGCCCGAGATGGGCATGGTGGGCCTCCTCAACATCTTCGTGGCTGCTGCAAATCTGAAAGAGGAACAGATAACTACAGCTAAAAAATGAAGGGTGGAAAAAGATAGAAGATTAAATAAGGGTTGGTCTTTTCACACTTACGTTTTTTACTAAGGTTAACTAATAATAGTTGGATTTAAGGGGTGTTTTTTATACTTTTAATGTATAAAAATAAAGTGCATTTGTAGTTTAAGACAAACTATAAAGGCATTTTTGAAATTTTCTCAAAATGAAAATCAAAATTGTTTCCAAAAATCAATTGCCGACTGAGAAGTATTTTTGGCAATGATTGCACATTTCACAAAACATTTCCATTTAAGAGATACATTGCATCAAACGATGAGACGTGATGATTAATCTAAAAAAAAATCTACTTAGATTTGCTCCAAGTAACACAGATCTCCTAAATTGAAGACCTGGATTTGAGGACCTAGAGGTCGAACCTTTCGTTTTTAACCTGACATCTAAACAATAACATTGATCTCTCACCTATCTACAAATCCATTCTCTTATCACAATATAGCAAGCATGATAAAGCCCCACATCCACATCTTGATATTGAATATAAAGTACCAAAAATTTAACTCATTATAAGCATTGAGGATAACTGACATAGATAACTAGCATAATACAGATGCAGTTTAAAACATATTATCACTACACACATGCAAAAATGGTGGAGGTGAACCCTGGCCAGAAAATGGTGAAACCAAGAATATATAGCAGATCCAGCTATGTTTTCAACATTTCTTTCTCTGTAGGGAATTTCTTAGGAAGCTTGGCATGAGTAGGGATCCAGATGCTCATGCACCTTAAATACTCAGTATGAAGTACGTAAATTCTGGCTAGTTTAGATCCCACACAATAGCATTCCATCTCACATAGCAACGTCCGGGTCCAACCTTCTCTGAATAGCAGCAGCAGCCTATATATATATAAATTGGCAAGATGTCAGTAAGTAGCAAGAAAATGGTTAAAATTAAATAGAAGACATAAGTCAAGACTTTTATCCTAACCTCAAAGTTGCCAAGCTTATACTGATATGCCATTTCTTCCCTGAGCTGAGCTTGCTCTCTCATTGCTTGTGCCTAGATATTCCAATGTGGATCAGTTAAAAAATGCAGTTTGATATGGCTCAAAAATTAGAAAATAAATTATGATCTGCGAAGTAAAGCAAACACTAACCATTCCACTCTGCATAGAGCACTTTAAAGCTTCCACCTCTTCTTCCTTCTGCTTTTCACGTGCTTGCTGCAACTCTAGCCTGAAACAGTGGAACAAAATTATAGACTAAACCCGACAACAAGATAGTTAAAACAGATAAAAGGAAGCAGCGAATCTGAAAAATATAAATTACTAGCACTTGTGTGGTAAAGATAAGTTAAATGTTCAGTCCTATTAAATGACTCATATATACAGAAAGATCCAGATAGCTGCAAGCTGACAATAATAGACAGACTATGACTTTTTTCTTTTCTTTTGGTAGAAAACTGTAACTAGGCATGATTTCTTTCCTAAGTTGGAATCCATCTCTTGCAAACACCCAGGGAACAGGGGTGGGAATATAATATTATAATCGTTGGGGTTGGAAACCTCAAACCAGAAGGTACTAGACAATAAATTTTTTCTTAAATCACATTAACCCAAAATAATCACATCACTCCATTATTTGAAAAATGTTCAGATCCGACTCTCAATCATGTAATCATTTGAATCAGACATTCATTATTGAGCATGGCCCAATTCAAATGGTAATCTAGTATTCCTAACCAGTATTAAGAATTAAAAAATATTGTCACACAAAGAGTACATGCTATAGGGGGAATTTTACCGAGTTAACTTCAAAATGGCAGGTAACATTGTACGAAAAAATTAGTTTGGCCACCATCTATTCGATTGGAGATGGAAGAAAAGATATATGTTAAGCTCCATATAAGTCAAATTAAGACATTCATGATTTCACTTGATCAGCATTGTTTTAATTGCTCCAATAATTTGGCTCGAGATTAAGACTAACATGAGGACAACAGTAGTTGAACAATGTCATTCAAAACAGAGAAGCCTTATAGAATACTGCAACAGAATTTGGATGCCAGATTTCAACTTCTTAATAGTTAAACGTAGCAAGCAATGTAACATACCGTCGTTGTTCCTCATCATTAAATACAGTACGTTCCTTCTGTGAAGCCTTTTTGAAACCCTTTTTCATTTCTTTCTCCATTTCACGATTGTAATAAGCATCAAGATTATAATATCTGCAATCACAAGGACATGTATTTATTCATTAATGCATATCTGTCAGAGCATTGTGTTGATCATTACGCATGCATGCAGAAAAAGTAAAAGTGATATCCAAAATATAAATTATGCCACTAAAATTAAAAGCTAGATGTCTGGAATCAGCAACACAATTTACAACCAACGTACTAACAAAAAATCATATAAGTAACAACAAAGAGCCTTACTTTTTGGAAGGAAATGTAGCAGTGTTGTGGTCCTCCATGAATCTGTACAATTAATGACCATAATATATTAAGACCTTACTCAACAACGATATACCAAAATGTAATCACTGAAGTAAGAAGCTATAGTTATGTCCAAACCCAAGTACTTACTGTTTGAACATTAGCTTCTCTTCCCAAGTGGGCAGACTTTCCAAGTTCACCTATAAAGGCCAATCCAAAAAATTACAATAGAACCAAATTCTCCAAATCAGTAAGGCAATACAGAGTGCTGATTCATATATTGAACACCTTTTTCACACAGTTATATTAAAATTAAAAAATATAAATCCATTGCTGAATAATGATGTAAATCTTATCTGCTACATGGAAAATCAATTTTTAATGACAAGTCAAGAAAAAAAAAAGCACAAAGGCACAAGAAATACCTGTTTTACTTCTGCTAACCATGCAGTGAACTCTGGTCGTTTATTCCTACAAAGCATAGATAATTAGATGAGAGGAAGGATAATTGGAGGAAATATAGACTAACAAGAAATACAACTATTCAAGTATAAAATCAGTTAGTTGATTGACACAAAAAAAAATAAAATAAAATAAAATCCCTCAATACAAAGAGGAAAAAAAGAGTAAAAAATCTATTTTCATCAAACATCCCATTTTTTAACCACAATATCTCATGGAACTAAATTTCAAACATAAAACAGGCAGCAAGACAAACTGAGACAGCATTTCAACAATTCATTCAACCTTGTCAACTAAATAATAACATAGAAGCATGTCTTTCTCATATAGCTAAGACAGCACTTTTAGTTAAACTTAGAACAAGACTTAAAAATTAAACAAAACATTCAATGTAGCATGGAAAATTGTGAAAATCATAAAAGCTCCCTAAGAAGCTAGGCTTCTTACGAACCTAACATATAACTATGTCCTTGTTATATTAAAGACCAGAACAAACAGCCAAATATGGCTGATGCTGGAGCAAATCGATCGCTCTGGATGGATATTATTATTCAACATCGGAACCAGCCAAGGACTAACTTTATATTTCTTGATCATATATAAAATATCTTTTACCATCCATATATACTAATATTCATTCACCCAATCAAACATACATGATGAGAAGTTTATAAAATTAAGATTTTACTTGGATTAAAACATGGGGAAATGCATACATTTATGCTCAAAGGATACAATTTCAAAATTATCATTTTTAGGGACCTGCAGGTACAGAACCTCGATTCAATTGGACATAATACAATTATTGGCTTAGTTCAAAATATTTCCTCATTTTTGTTAAACCAAAACAAGATAGAAGGTAAAAAGCAAAGTCCAAGGTTCTACTTTGTTCTTTTCTTTGCTCAACCTTTGCTGAAAACTAATGGAAACAAATGACAAAAACTAAATGTAGGTGAACTTGCAAAAGAGTAAAACTAAATGTATCACGTCAAAGTACTTTCAAACAACAAATACAAGCCCTAACCATTAATTTAAAGAGGACAAAGTAAAACTTCAAATCTCACTTTTTTAGTTACCATGATGTCAGAAACATATTATCATTTTTTTTGGATAGGTAGAAACATATTATCATATTAAACTCAATTAAGTGAAAAATCTTGTTTCCATAATCCGTAATGATAGACATTCTTAATTTCCTCCTACTTTTCTACATCGTTTTAGCATCCGAACATAAACCCCTATCCAAAGAAAACGAAAAAAGCAGGGACGCCAAAATAAAGCCACTAGAAGTGAACAACTCAACTCCATACACTCAAATATCTACATTTTACCAAGTTGAATGCATATGTTGCATCTTGTCTTTCATTTCTGAAACATTTAATTATCAAATTTCACCTCCGTTCTCACTTCATCCATTTTCTCAATAACCAGATAGAAACCCTACAATCTTTCAAATAAATGATAAAAAAAATGAACAAATCAAAGCTATACAAAGTGAATAAGTCAACAATACCCATATTAGTGCTAACATGAAAGAGTTGACATGTTTCTCACTTTCAAAGCAATTAAACATTCAAAACTTAGATTTCATCTCTTCCTTTTCCCATTATTTTGTTCATTCATTTGTTAATAAATGAATGAACACATGAGAAACGCCTACGCATTGAGAAAAAACAGCATTTTCCCAAATTTTCTTAGTAGACAAACGAAAGAGAACTAACACGCCTAGTCTCCCCGTATTTTCACAGCAACCAAACATAATCATTAATCAACAAACTAAAAAGACAAAAACAAAATTGAACAGCAGCAAGAAGTAGAACAAGGCGCCATTACCACATATCAGTTTCTCTGATGATCCCATACTTCCCCCAAGAATTAGTGACAGCTCCTTTCTTCCCTCTCTCCAATCTCTTCTTCTTCCTCTTCTCTTTCCTCTTCCTCTTCCTTTCCCTTTCCTCCTCTTTTTCTCTCCTCCTTCTACTCTTCTTCTTCTTCTCTTTCTCTCTCCTCCTCCTTTCTCTCTCATCCTCTTTCTCTCTCCTCCTCCTCCTCTCCTTCCTCTTCCTCCTCCTCCTCTCCTCTTCGCTCTCACTCTCGCGCTCCTCCGAATCCGAATACTCTGACTTCGAGTCCGAAGAGTAGTCCGATTGCGAATTCGAACCAGAATCCGAATCTTCCTCTTCCCTACCGTGTCGTTTCCGTGTTTTCACATCGGATTTACTCTTCCCTTTCTCGCTTTTTCTGCTGCGCTTTCGCTCTTCTTCGGCTTCGGTCTCGGACTCGGAATCGGAATCGGATTTTTCTAGGGCTTTCCTCTTGGTTTTGCTGCGTTTTCTATCTTCTTTGGATTCCGACTCGGAGACCGAATTTTCTCGCGCCTTTCCTTTGAATTTTATCTCTTCCTCGGCGTTTTCTCCCTTTTCTGGTAGAGAACCATTTCTCTCTTTGCCCATTTTGATTTTGTTTGGGTTTCGCAAAGAGAGGATCAGCACTCCGTCGTTAGTTTCTGGTTGGGGCAAGGCAAATGGTCCTATTTGGTTACAGAGACAGCTAAAAGAAAACGAGAGATCCATCAAGGCTATTGGGCCGGAAAATTTAGGCGTTAACCAACATACAATCGAATCTACGCCCAAATAAAAGCCCAGTTTTAGTCCAACTTCATTTTCAGTGGTTTTTTCCCAATCTTGTTTGGAATGAGTTTATGAAATTTTTGTTTTCTATAAATAGAAACAGACTAACATTCCGGTTTAAATGATTTTCACACTTTTTAACGTGTTTGATTTGATAATAAAGTGTGGAGTTCATTTGCAAATGAATTGATCATATGTTTGGTTTGCTAATAAAAGTATAGAATTCATTCCAATGGAATTGAGTAAACTTTGGACAAATTTTATTAATGCTGATATAATTTACAAATGAACTCTAAACCCGAGCTTATATTAAATTACAAGGACAAATATACCCTTTTATTTTTTAGGGTCATTTCTCTATTTGTTACTCTTCCCTCGTTCTCTGAGTCATTCCTTGTTGATATCTGCTACTTGCTTTCAACACTTCCTATCATATTTTAAACATTGTTTTCTTCTTTTTTGCTCATATACCGCGAGTAGAGAAGTGTTCTGAGAAATTTTGTGGGAAAATATAGTTTTGATTTTAGTAAAGTGAACACTTGGTACTGAATTTGTTTTTCTGATCTTATTAATTAATATTTCAGTTGATTTAACTGTGTATTCAAATTATTTTTTGTATTATTTGTTTGCAATGAAAGGAAAAAGTATTATAAAAATATTAATAATATTAAGGATATTTAAATAAATTTTAAAAAATGAATTGAATTTCATAATCGATTTCAAACATAAAATTCATTTCAATTCTATAGTTTAAGAAAAACATATCAAGTATGAAAATTCATTTCAATTCATTTATGTATGAATTCTAATTTCAATTTATTTAAAATGAAGTTTGAATTCATTCGCAAATGAATGTTGTAGCAGTAAGAGCTTATATTTATAGTGATTATTTACAAGAGCGATAGTAAGTACATTACTATTCTATTTACAAGAGTGATAATGTACATTACTATTCTATTTACAATAGTAATTACAAGATTGCTTTTGTGTTGAAGAAACCAAGGATAAGATAATCCCTTAGTGAAAACAACAAGCTGAGAATTGGTAAAAATATAGTGGATCTGAATATCTCCATGTGCTCTTTTTTTACAAACAAAATGAAAATCTATCTCTATGTGCTTGGTGCGAAAATGAAAAACTAGATTAGCAGCAAGATAAGTAGCATGCACCAATGTTATCACAGTACACTTGAACAAGACGAGTCAAGAACACATGTAACTCATAAAGAAGCTGACGAATCCAATATGTTTCAGCCACAACATAAACAATGGATTGATAATCAGATTCAGTGCTAGAACAAGACACAGTGGGTTGTTTCTTTACTTTCCAAGAAATATGATTTGGTCCCAGAAAGACCACATAACATGTGGTGGACCGATAACTACCCGGGCAAGCAGCCAAATTTGCATCTGCATAACAAGATAGAGAGAAATCTTTTACAGAACCAAGAAGTAACCAATGATTAGTAGTATCACATAAATATTGAAAAAAAGAGTTTGATAAGCTGAAAATGAGTCATGCAAGGAGCATGCAAAAATTGACTGTCGAGATTAACAACATACATAATATCAAGTCAGGTCATTGTTAAGTACTAAAGACCACCAACCATACTCCGATATTCAAAGGGATCTGCTAGTAGTTCACCCCATGAAATGAAGGTGCTGACAAATAAGGAAGAGGAGTTTTAACAAGTTTGACAGAAGACATAGAAAATTTAAGTAATAGGTCATTGGTGTATTTAGTTTGAGAGAGAAACAAACTAGTGGGACGACGAACCACTTCAACTATAAGGAAATAATGAAGATCACCAAGATCTTTCATAGAAAATTGGTTAGATAAAGTGTGAATAAAGAGAAATAGAATGGTGTATTATTACTTGTAAGGATAATGTCATCAACATACAGTAGTAAGATAAGAAGACCATGAGAGGACTTGAGAACAAATATAGAAGTGTATGCCCTGCTACAAGAAAAACAAAGAGAAAGAAGGAATGAACTAAAGTGGTGAAACCAAGCTCTAGGAGCCTATTTCAAACCATAGATGGATTTTTGTAATTTACATACATGAGAAGGATGAACATTATCAATAAAACTATGAGGTTATTTCATGTACACAAATTCATCAAGATAGCTATGAAGAAAAAAAAAAATTTAACATCCAATTGTCTAATTGCCCAAGTATGAGAAATGGCTAAGGATAAAACAGTGTGTATAGTAATAGGTTTAACAACAGAAGTAAAGGTTTCATGGTAGTTAATACCTGGTTATTGGTGGAATCCTTGAGCAACCAACCTTGCTTTGTAGCTCTCCGTAGACCCATCAGCCCGATATTTAATCTTGTAAATCAACTTACATCCAACTAAATTTTTCATTGGATCATACAGAACTAGATCCCAAGTGTGGTTAGTCAGACATAGTTGACCGTTACTCGGGATCTTTATTTTCTTGAAAAAAACAAGTTGGTTTAGATGGTTGGGTTGTATTAGAAAGAGAGAGGAAGTATTTGGGTTTGCTAATACCAGTTTTAGAATGAGTGACCATAGGATAACAAGAGGTGGTGGTAGACGATGGAGAAGAAGTGGAAGAAGAGGGAGTGACAAGTTCAGTAGAGGAAATGGCAGTGGAACTAGAAGATGTTGAGACTGGTGCTAAAGTGTCAGGCAGAGAAAATGGCAAAGTATAAGATGTCAGTGGTGATGGATATGAGGTGGGGGTTAGTAGAAGAGGAAATAGTGGCTACAGGTGGAGAGAGAGATGGTGGATATGGCAAAGTGATAGGGGCCGGTTGTGGATAGGTGAGACTGGTAATAGGTAGACTAGTAATAGGGATGATGGAAGACACAAGAGACAATATAGAAGGTTAATGTAAAGATTCAGCAATGGTAATGACAAATAGAAAAGTGGGAGGTAGGGTAGTAGTAGTGGATTTGACGGATTTAAAATAGTAGAATAAAGAAGTGAGAGTTCATGGAAGACAATATGACGACTCGTATAGACACAGCTAGTGGTAGGATCAAGATACCTATCAACTTTGTAATTTTGAGCATAACGTAGGAAGACACATTGTTTGGAGTGAGATACGAGTTTGTGGGGAGCATTTGCAGTGAGGTTAGGATAATAGGCACACCCGAAAACACGAAAGTTTGAGTAATCAAGAGGTTTAGAAAATAGTTTTGAATAAAGAAGTTGATTTTATATAGCAGAAGTAGGAAGACGATTGATGATGTAAAGTGCAATGTATGTAGCATTAACCCAAAAAGACTCCGGAAGAGAAGAGTGACTTAAGAAGGTGCATGCCATTTCGCTAATGTGTCGATGCTTACATCCAGCAACACCATTTTATTGAGGAATGTTAGGGTAAGACATACGAAAAGCAATACCATGGTGAGTAAGAAACTGTTTGAAATGCATTTGATCAAATTCTTTATAACCATCACTTTTAAATATTTTTATTTTCGTGGAAAACTGATTTCAACAAGTGCTTTAAAATTACAAAAGTGGTGAAAGACTTCAGATTTTCTATGCATAGGAAAAATCCAAGAATAACAAGAGAAATCATCCATAAAAAGAATATAATAATGATAACCTAAATTGGATAAAACAAGAGATTGGCAAACATCCAAATGTATTAAAGCTAAAGGTTGTGCAGTATAGTGCTCAACAGAATCAAAAGGTAAATGTTTAGACTTACCTAATTGACACTCAGAACAAAAACTAGAATACCTAAACGACACATAAACATTCTTTTGAGATTGTAAAATAGATAACACACGAGGACTTAAAAACTTGACGAGAGATTAACGCCAAATGAGAGGTAATGACTGAATCTGGAGGAAATGGGTATAAGTCACCATCACTAGAGGATTTGAGAAGAGTTTTTCCCATACTCTTTACCTTAATAACAACATGAAAGGCATCAAAGTTGGCAAAACAGTTGTTCTCGAAACATAAACGTTTAACAAAAAGTAACTTGTGAGATAATTATGGTACATAAAAGACATTATTAAGACGAAAAGGTTTAGTGGATGTGCATAAAAAAACATAACCAACATTGTTGATATCAAAAAAATTGTCCATTACCAACTAAAATTTTAGTTTTTCCATAATAAGGTGTAAATTTAGTAAGTATACTTGATTGAGGAGTCACATGAGCTGAAGCGGTCATATTAAGGTACCATTGGGTGGCATAAGACTCACTAAGAGACATAGTAACAAAGGATTTGGGTAAGTTATGAGAGACAATAGCATGATTAAAATGGTGAAGAAAATTGAGGGTCAAGTGACTGGTGGTGTGACAAATCTGACATGATGGAGAGAATGAGTTGGGGTGTTGTCCTAAGACACATTCATGACTGTAAAAGGAAGTACTAGCAGAATGAATAAATATAGAAGAATAATTCGAGGATTGATTAGTACCTGAATCATGCTGAATAGAGTCATCACGACCAGTATTGCATCCACAACAACGGGGATGGCCCCGATAACCTAAGCAACCCCTACCATGACCACGAGAAATGCCAGAAGTGGTGGTAGCGGCAAGGGCTGCAAGAGAAACTTGGTACGCAAACTATCAAAAGTGAAAGTAAGGTTGGTGTTGGTGACTATGGTGATAAAGCTCTCATATTCTATAGGGAGACCTGTTAATGCATAGGAGATTAGACCTTTGGTGGAGAGGGGTGATTTGATGGCAGCAAGGGCATCTACCGCTGTTCCATAGCCTTTCCATCTTTGGTATGTTTTTGAAGCTTCAAATGGAGATTAGACTGGTCAAGATATCATTATTCCAAGGAAAATTAGAAATCTCAGGAAGTACGAAGATCATGGACATCTTGCAAGATGTCGGAAGTGAGGGTGGCATTAATCTAGGAGCAAAAACACTGGTTAGTGCGTAGCCAGGTTTGATAAGCCGGATTAAGGTTAGTATGACCATCACTAGATAGATAGAACTATGAGGGACACAAGAACGATCCATCAATATAACCAATGAGATCATAACTGATAAGGACAAAGAAAAATTGAGAGCACCAGAGGATGTAGTTGGTATTATCGAGTTTAAGGTTCACAAGGTGTGTAATGTTAGGAGCATAGAAAAGTGGAAGATTAGGGAATGTGGGAGCAAGTGTCGAGTTGGTTTGGGAGTGTACAGTAAAGTTAGGGAAATGGAACCCAAGTGTGAGGGAGGATCCGAGTGTGAAGGAGAAAAACGGGTGGAGGATGGTGGGGCTACAATGGAGGTGGTGGGAGTCGGTAGTGGCAGTTTAGGGAAGAGGAAAAGCTGCATCAATAGGTGTAGGGAGATGTTGTGTGCTGGCGCTAGGAGGAAGGCTAGTGATGATGATAGTGGCTGGGACAGAGGGGACTTAGGTTACATGAACAGTAAGAAGGGTACTGTTGGGGGCACTGTTCATTGACACATTTTCTATGAGGGAAGAATAAAACATTATATTAGTGTTTTCCATGAGTTTTGGGGTTTAGAAAAAAAAATAGAAGTGTTTTAGGGTTTAGGATCTTTATTGCTCTGATACCATGAAGAAACTAAAATAGAAATTAGAATTTCATGTTTCTGATTACTTGAATGTTGCAGTAGTAGGAGCCTATATTTATAATGATTATTTACAAGAGTGGTTAGAATAGCAAGTATATTACTATTCTATTTACAATAGTGAATCAAATAGTAATGACATTACTATTCTATTTACCAGAGTTATTAGAATAGTAAGTACATTACTATTCTATTAACAATAGTAATTACAAGATTATATTCATTTACAATCGCAATCTCATTTGGTAACCACACTTTTTCTATTAAAACAAGGGGTTGCAGTCTAAGTATATGTTTCCTCATCTTCATCTATCTTATCAGTTTTCGTGCTCTCTGATAGCTTGCCTATCTAAGTTTATAAAGTTTACTACTTGATAAAAAATCTATTATTTGATGTATGTGCATATCCAGTAAAAGTGGGAAAACATTGCACATGGCCTTAGTATACATATACAAACACTAACTTAATCCAAAAGTTTAATCTTTTTAATTTTGGTCTATATAAGTTATTTTTTATTTTATTTTTTTCAATTTATTTTTTTATCTCTTTTTAATCACACATAATATTCTTAATAATGACCCTCACATGTAAAAATCACTTTATATATTTTTTTTCCAAGTGTTATGTAAATATAATGAGCCCACTCCTAAACCATAAAAGTGCATTTTTCCACATGCTTAGCATCCATTCATTTGTAAGATCTACCCAGTTTTCTTTATTTTTACAGAGTCAAAATCCATGGGATTAGGAGTCAACATCTATGCGTGATCGCTTTATCCAAGTCAAACCACTACCATTGATATTGCTACTTGATAGGGATCGAAGAGATATAAGTTATTGCACATGAACTTGATATAGATGAACGAACACCAGTTTAACCCAAAAGCTTTAGTTCTTGATAGTCGCATTCAAACCATGTATATAAATTACTCTTTTTTGGTTCGATATGAGATTACTATTTAACATCTCCTCTTACTTAGACAAGATTATGTTGACCCGTATTTGATTTTAATAATGAAAAAACACTACTTAAATTACACTAACAGTTTTATCTAAGTATTTAAGCAGAAAAAGCATTCAGTTCAGAAACAAGATGCAAGATCTTAACACATTCAGACACCAAAAGAAGACAAAGATCTAGAATAGGCTCTAAGGTAATTGAATCAGTTTGTAAATCTCTAAATTCAATTACTTAGCTTGATCAATTGCTCAATTTACAAAAAGATTTTGACAAAACTATAATACAAAAAGTTTCTAAGTCAAAAATTATTTTGAAAAAAATAAAAATTGGGTTGAAGGACAACCCAGTCGACTGGGTCTACATATATGTCGACTAGGATATGGGACAGTAAGTTCCCAATCGACTAGTAACTTCACCCAGTCGAATAGTCCTATGACCCAGTTGACTGGTACTCTCCCTAAACCTAATAGTGAACATTTTTCACTTAACCCAGTCCATAGGTACAAGAACCTAGTCGATTGGTAATTCAAAAATATGACCGTTTGAGACGCAGGACTTGAGCATTTAATGTCCCAAGCCTACGAAATCAGTGTCAAACGGCCATATTAATTCAAAGCTATATAAACCCACTTTAATGAGCATTTAAACAAGGAAGATAGCACATTTAATTCATCTTATAGCTCATTAATTCTCAAAAGCTTTGAAAATTTTACTGTGAGCCATTCTTCAAGCTTGTTCTTAAAAGAGATATATTATTCAGTTGTAAAAAAGAATTCATTGCTATCTCTCTACCATTTATTTTACAGTCAATCAAATTTATTGTAAAGAGAAAAAGTTGGTGTAACTCTTAGAGTGTTTAGGATTAAACACATTGGTTGTAACTTTCGTGAGCAAGAGATTATTGTGAGGTTTGTACAACATCCGTGAAGTTGTACAACTAAAGTTTTAGTGAATTACTTCAAGGAGGTTCCTTGAAGAGTGTGGACATAGAGTCGGAAGAAATTTGATATTGCTGAACCACTATAAACGGAGTTTGCATATTCTCTTCCTCAACTACTTTTATTTTCAAGCATATTATTTGATTGTGTGCTTTGTTTATTTAACTGTTTAAAAATTTGCAAGTTAATTAGCAAAAGTTTTTAAAAACCCAATTCACGCCCTCTTTGGTTTGAACCTCGGTTTACAATTGGTATCAGAGCTTTGTACTCAATTTCAGACTTAAAATCCTTGAGTTGATCCAGTGGCATCAAATAACTATACCGAAGGGCATTCCTATACTAAGCCTCCTTTGTTCAATGACTCCAACTATAACTACTAGAAAAATAGAATGAAAATCTTTGTCGAATGACAAGATTACAATCTATGGAGAGTCATTAAGGAAGGACCTAGAATTCCTACAAAGGAAATAACTATTGGAGAAATCAATCATACAATGCCTAAACTCAAAACTGAGTTCAATGAAGAGGATTTGTAGAATGATGTCTCTAAATAGTAGAGCCACTAGTACGTTACATTGTGCTTTAGATATTTCTAAGTATGATAAAGTTTCTGCATGTGTTTCAGCTAAGGAGATTTGGGACAAACTACAAGTTACATATGAGGGCACTAGCAAAATTAAAAAATCAAAAATCTATATGCTGGTGTCCGAGTATGAATCTTTCAAAATGTCTCCTAATGAAAAAATTTCTCAAATGCACTCACATTTCACCACTATTGTTAACGACTTAAAGCTTTTTGGTAGGAACATTAAGGAGTTTGAACGAACGGCGAAGATCTTAAGGTCTTTACCATCCACTTGGAAAGCAAAGAAGACAGCCATTATAGAGGCCAACGATCTTGAAAAACTTGATATCGAAACACTCTTCGAATCAGTATTGACTTATGAGATGGAGGAAATGAATCATGTTGTCAATGATGATGAGAAGAAGAAAAAGATGATTGCTCTCAAGGCCTCTACAAGCAACAAAGAAGAAGAGAAAGAAGAAGAGATAAGAGTAGCGAAGAAGATGGTGAGATGACTTTAATCACCAAAAGGTTTCACAAGTTCTTGAAAAAGAGCAAGAAACCTTACACAAGGGAATCCACTCCCAAAAGGGAACTTCTTGTGTGTTTCGGTTGTAAGAAGCCTGATCACATCAATGTCGATTGTCCAATAATGAGCAAACCTTATAAGAGCTTAAAAAAGAAAGCCATGATTGCAACCACATAAAGTGATGACAAAGAGGAAGAAACTTTGGACAATGAAGTTGGATACGAGGAGATTAACAACCTATGTTTTATAGTAATCGACGATGAGAATGAGATATCAATTTCTTCCCCTTCTAATAATAATAACATTGTTAGTAGTAGTGAAGAGTTATTTGAGGTTATAAATGAAACGCATGAAGAATTGAAGAAATTCAATTATAGGAATATGACCCTCGAAAAGGAAGTCTTATATCTTTCTAAAGAGATGGAAGGCTTAAAGGAAGAAAAAGAAAAACTATATTTCATGCTTTATGACTTTTCACAAGATTTTCTAAAAAATGAAAGTGAAATTTTAAAGAAGAAAATAATAGAATTGAATAACACTATATCTAGACTTATGCTTGGAAAAGAAAAGCTAGATGAAGTGTTATCTAGCCAAAGGTTAAATGGAGGAAAATCCAGCTTGGGCTATTCTCCATTGGGCAAGCAAAAGTCAAAAGAGACATTGTACATGAAAACAACATGTATGAATGAAGCCTCCACTTCCAAGACCACTAGCAAGATTAAAAGTACTCATTCAATATATGCTAGTAGGTCTAAGATTGCAAATTTAAATTCTAATACATATACTGGAGATAAGTATCTGAGAAATACTCATGCATATATGTATGCTCACTCAAGAAATGCAAATACTAGGAATAATGATTCAAGGAATGCACATACTAGAAATGCACATCCTAGGAACTATCATCATGCATATCCTAGAGATAATGTATATGCTCATCTTGCATGGTAAAAGTGGACATCCTAGAAATTACCATCATGTGCATCCTAGAGATAGAATGTATGTTCATAATACTACAAGTTCGTATCCTAGAAATCATCATCATACCACTCCTAGAGATAACATGCATGTTCATAATTTTCATAATAGAAACATGTATTCTAGGATTGCTTATCAAAGGAACTATAGACATGCACAATTAAAAAAATCCTAGAAATTTTAATAACTATTATCCTAGGATTATGCATCATCAACATGTCTATAATTATAGAGCACCTTATAATGTTATGATAGCATGGGTCCCTTAAGAAACCGTATTTTCTGGGACTAACCCCAAAGGACCCAAGAAATTCTGGGTACCTAAAAGTGAAATTATATATCCTTATGTAATGTAGATATGTCTTCACACCAAGGAAAAATGTAACTATTGGTACCTCGATAGTGGATGCTCAAAGCATATGACCAGTGATCAAAGCATGTTCAATGAGCTAACTTTAAGGGTTGGTGGACACATCACCATTAGAGACAATACAAAGATAAAGATCATTGGGCATGGCAAAGTTGGTAATGATTTTTCAACTATTGATCATGTATTATATGTGCAAGGCCTTAAGCCAAATTTGCTTAGTATTAGTCAATTATGTGACAAAGACAACAAAGTCATATTTGAAACCTCTCATTATCTGGTTATAGACATCAAAAGTAACAAGATCAAATTTTTTGGCCATAAACATGAAAATGTCTATATAGTTAATTTAAAATCTTTGCATTCAGAAAATGAAAAATTTTTCCCGCTTTTAGTGAAAATCCATGGTTATAGCATAGAAGACTTAGCCATGTGAACATGGATTTGCTTAAAATCATTTCAAGAAAAGATTTAGTCATTGGACTTCCAAAAATCAAATTTGAAAAAGATAAGGTGTGTGATGCTTGTCAAATGGGAAAGCAAATAAGAATTTTTTTTTTAAATCAAAAAATATAATCTCATCTTCTAGACCATTGGAACTTTTGTATCTGGACTTGTTTGGTCCAATAAGTACCATTAGTCTAGGTAGCCATCAATATGCTCTTGTTTTTGTTGATGATTATTCAATATATACCTTTATTATTTTTATTGCATACAAGGACGAAGCATACAAAAGATTTGTGAACTTTTGTAAAAAGGTTCAAAATGAAAAATGTATTTTTATTTCAAGCATTAAAAGTGATCATGGAAAATAATTTGAAAACCAAAGTTTTTCAAAATTTTGTGATAAAAATGGAATTGATCACAACTTTTCAGCACCTAGAACTCCTCAACAAAATGGAGTTGTTGAGAGGAAAAATAGAGTTCTAGAAAAATTTGCTAGAACAATACTTTTTGAAAATAGTTTGCCAAAATACTTTTGGGTAAAAGCCATAAAAACATATTACTATGTTTTGAATAGAGTTTTAATTAGGTTTATGCTTGACAAAACCTCATATGAGCTATGAAAAAGTAGAAAGTCTAATATCTCTTATTTTCGTGATTTTGGTTGCAAGTGCTTCATTCTAAATAACAATAAAACTAATTTAGGTAAATTTGAATCCAAGACCAAT
Source organism: Bretschneidera sinensis (assembly GCA_023935145.1). Taxonomy (NCBI): domain Eukaryota; kingdom Viridiplantae; phylum Streptophyta; class Magnoliopsida; order Brassicales; family Akaniaceae; genus Bretschneidera; species Bretschneidera sinensis. Next base: position 63,386,971 of record CM043704.1, on the reverse strand, counting down.
GAAGGGATATTCTTAAGATATTCAACCTCTAATAAAGCATATAGAGTCTTTAACAAAAGAACTCTAATGGTTGAAGAATCTGTACATGTTGCCTTTGATGAGTTTAACCCAATTAGTAGTAGAGTAGTTTCGTTTAATGATGATGCAGATTTTATTCCAGAAATGGAAACATTTTGTTGACCCGAATGAGAGCCAACCGAAAACAAGTTAAGAGGTAGATGCTCTCAGTCTTGATCAACCATCTACAAGTCAACAAGATGATAGTCAATCGATCAAGTTATTGGTGATCCTCCACAAGGGGTAATTACTCGATCCTTTATAAAAATATTTTTAATTATGTAGCTTATTTATCTCAAGTAGAACCTAATAATTTTGTAGAAGCCAAAAAAGATGTTGATTGGATAAATGCTATGCAAGAATAATTAAATCAATTTGAAAGAAGCAAAGTATGGAATCTAGTTCCTAGACCAAAGAATCACACTATAATAGGAACTAAATGTGTATATAGAAATAAAATGGATGAAAATGGAATAGTAACTAGGAACAAGGCTAGGCTAGTTGCTAAGGGATATAATCAAGAAGAATGAATAGATTTTGATGAGACCTATGTTCTTGTAGCTAGATTGGAAGTCATTCGTATGTTATTGGCCTTTGTATGCTTTAATAAATTTAAGCTATTTCAAATGGATGTAAAAAATGCATTTTTAAATGGTTTTATAGAAGAAGAGGTAAATGTTGAGCAACCTCTTAGATTTGAAAATCCTAGTATTTCAAACCATGTATATAACATTTCTAAGGTTCTCTATAGGTTGATCCAAGCTCCAAGAGCATGGTATGAAAGACTAAGTAAGTTTTTGATTGAAAATGGTTTTACAAGAGGAAAAATAAACACAACTCTCTTCACAAAAATGACACACTATTAGTCCAAATTTATGTTGATGATATCATATTTGGTGCTACTAATGAATCTATGTATCAAGATTTTGCTAAGTGTATGCAATGTGAATTTGAAATAAGCATGATGGGAGAGTTTACCTACTTTCTTGGAGTTCAAATCAAACAATTGAAAAAGGGCATCTTCATCAATCAATCAAAGTACACCGAAGACCTATTAAAGAGGTTCGAGATGGAAAGCTCAAAGTCAATTAGCACTCCTATCAGTATTTATGCAAAACTTGACCTAGATAAGGAAGGTAAGTGTGTAGATACTAAAACTTATAGAAGCATGATAGCAGCTTTATTTTATCTAACTGGAAGTAGACCTGATATAATGTTTAGTGTATGCATGTGTGCTAGATTTCAAGCTAATCCTAAGGAATCACATATAATTGTAGTAAAAAATAATCCTTAGATATCTATAAGGGACTCAAAACCTAGGGTTATGGTATTCTAGAAAATCAACTTTTGAACTTGTAGGATATTCGGATGCTGATTTTGTGAGTTGTAGGCTAGATAGAAAAAGCACTAGTGGAACATACCAATTTTTGTGTGCAATGTTAACCTCTTGGTTTTTCAAGAAACAAAACTCGATTGCGTAATCAACTGTCGAAGCAGAATATATAGTTGTCAAAAGTTGTTGTGCACAAGTGTTGTGGATGAAACAACAATTAGAAGACTATGGCATGAGCTTTAGAGATATATCAATTCATTGTGATAACATTAGTGCTATCGACTTGACCAAAAACCCTATTCATCATTCTAGAACCAAACATATAGAAATAAGACATCACTTCAAAAAAGACCATTCTCAAAAGGGTGATATTGGATTAGAATTCATAACTTCAGATGACCAAATAACTGACATTCTTACTAAACCATTGAACGAAGACAGCTTTAGAAATATTATACTATTAATGGGCTTGAAAAACTATGATAAAATGTATGTTTGATTACATCAACATTCGTTACATGCATATTTGAAATCTAATGAATGAGTATTAAACCTTATTTAATATATCTCTCACTCAAGATGGCATAGATAAACTATTTCATGCTAAAATTCAAAGTTGGAGCTCAAAATTTTATGTTTTGTAAAGGACCCAGTCGACTAGTATCTTTATCTAGTCGACTGGTATCTTTCTGTCCAGTTACCCAGTAGATTGGTACCTCACTGCCTATTTTGTCAGTCTATTCGTTCAAAGGAACCAGTCGATTAGTATCAAACAAGAAGCTTGGACCTAAAAATTTAAATTTCTCCTAGACACTGTAGTCGATCGATAAAGGACACTCAGTCGACTGGTATCTTGACCCAGTTGACTGGTATGTCACACTGCCCTCAAAATATGAAGGATCTAATCAACTGGTACCTTAACCCAGTCGATTCGTACCATGATACTATATATAATCACTTCGATTTTTCAGAAATTTTATGCCATTTTTGAAAACTCTAAGCTTTCTCTCTCTAGAAAATACCTGATTTTAAACTAAAATCTCTCAAAACTACTCCATAGAACCTTCAATCATGCCTTAACTTATCCCTTTTTTAACTTTTCATGGTTGAAAACTCAACTTTTCCCCAAATCTTTTTCCAAACAAAATTTTCACAAATGTCTGAAATAATCAGAATAAAGACCACCATTGTCGGACCTCACGCGCTTACAAAGCCTAGATCGAAGAAATCCACAGTACCAAACGATAAGGGAAAGGGGTTGGTGGGTTCCTCGAGCAAGAAGGCAAGGACTGAGCTCAATGACTCACTCTTTAGGAGTGCAGTCATGAAAGATAGGTATAACTTCGTCATTTGCCACAAGAAAATCATGATGGTTAGATTCATTGATTTTGATTTTATCCATCATGCAAATTTTGATTTCTTACCCGCTTTTGAGGCTATACACTTGACACAACTTGTTAAAATCCACTAGAAGTATTACCCTTGCGTCATTCTCCAGTTCTATGCCAACCTGGTCAAACTGAGCCCACTAGCTCTTCTGTTCAAGACCAGTGTTATGGGCGTAGAATTTGAGGTGAACACTGACCTTGTGGTCAATATACTAAGAATCTTCGTGGGAGGGGTCCAGGGGAGTTTGGATGGATGGCCAGACAACTTTGATTATGAAGAGGTTTGTCAGATTGTTAGGGACGATCCTAACTATGTTTTTCAGCCTACTACATTTCACCAACATAGTGACATGACCCTCAATTTAAAGTTGTTCAATCTCATCATGAGTTGGACCATCTACTCGAGACTCAAGAGTCGGGCCTATCTATCTAAGATAGACGTGGTATTGATTTGATGTCTCAAAACTGTATACCATTTTAATACCCCTCTTGCTAGCCAACATGATTAACGGTGAAATGAGTGACTCCGGCTGCCTCCTATATGGGATGCTCATCACCATGATCCTTCAGCATTTCTATGTCCCCTTGCTCACCTCTTAGGCTCAGGATATCGGCCCCGTGGACATTATTAATGTGTCATCACTAAAGAAGATAGGGTGCTCGATCCGAGATGGGATGACTTACTCCAAGACTGGGAGGAATATATGAATTGGTGATGCTGACAATAGTGAGGAGGACAATGAGATACCGAGTGATGTAGCTTCTCCCACTACGATGAACACTGACGAGCGAGCACCTAGTCACAACATGGTGGCTGAGCACCTAGTCACAACATGGTGGCTCTAATGTTGATCAGGTTGGATATGATGACATACTATAAGCTATTGTAAGCCTTCATCTTTTCATGTAGTCTAGGTCCTATAGCTTAAGCTATTCAATCGATCATATGCATCGTAACCTTCGCACACTCAGAGACGATTTCGAGTTACACCGGGAGCTCACAGAGGGCTCTTTGGCTGAGCTTCGAGATCTTCTTTGAGACGACTCTGATTTCTCCTCTCACTGAGCTTTTTTTTTTTTATCTCTTTGTTATATATACATATATATATATATACATACATATATATACATACATACATATATATACATACATACATATATATACATACATACATATATATACATACATACATATATATATATATATACATATATATATATATATATACATACATATATATATATCTCCTTAGATATGTTAGCACAAACATTCATTTTTCATTGTATACATTCATGTGCTTGTACCTTTAGACAACTTTCTCAAAGCTCATGATGAATGAATGTATCTGTTTACTTGCTTGATTTTTAATTGCTTAGAATTTAACTCATGCATATGCTTTACTTTTGAGCTATATGGCTGCTTAATTTGAGCTATTCATACTTATCTATATACTTTAACTGGTAACACTTATGTGCAAACTTCCGATTATCCCTGGAAAGTCTTCCTAACTCCGAATCATGCCTAGTTTTTGCACACAAGTTTACTTTTGCCTTTAATTCATGACTATGTTGTTTAAGTTTACACCATCTTTTATGCTGTTGTCAAAACAGGAGAGAAAAAGAGAAAAATCAATGTAAAAAGAGAAAATTGTATGTAAACTTATAATATAGCATAAATTTAGGGGGAGCACTGCTCCAAACATGTTAACAAATGTAATATGATCTTGTATTGCTTGGTTGGGTTGATATAACTATATATGAACTGTATTTGAAATGCTTACAGGTTGGTTTTATAAGAAAAACAGAGGAAACTCTATCCAAATTTTTTCAAATACTCAACACTTAGTTTTTAAAACTGTTTTTCTCACTTTGGTTTTGTCATCATCAAAAAGGGAGAGATTGTTGACCCGTATTTGATTTTAATAATGAGAAAACACTACTTAAATTACACTAATAGTTTTATCTAAGTATTTAAACGAAAAAGGCATTCAGTTCAGAAACAAGATGCAATATCTCAACACATTCAGACACCAAAAGAAGACAGAAGATCTGGAATAGGCTCAAAGGTAATTGAATCAGTTTGTAAATCTCTAAATTCAATTGTTTAGCATGATCGATGGCTCAATTTACAAAATACTTTGACAAAACTATAATATAAAAATTTTCTAAATCAAAAAACTGTTTTTAAAACATGAAAACTAGGTTGAAGGACAACCCAGTCGACTGAGTCTACATACCAGTCGACAGGGATATGGGACAGTATGTTTCTAGTCGATTAGTAACTTCACCCAGTGGTCTCTTGGTACTCTCTCTAAGCCTAAAAGTGAATATTTTTCACTTTACCCAGTCAACTAGGTTCAGTCGATTGGTATAAGAACCCAGTCGACCAGTAATTCAAAAATATGACCGTTTGAGACGCATGACTTAAGCATTTAATGCCCTAAACCTACTAAGACAGTGTCAAATGGCCATATTGATTCAAGGCTATATAAACTCACTTCAATGAGCATTTAAATAATGAATATAACACATTCAATTCATCTTATAACTCAGTAATTCTCAAAGATTTGAAAATTTTATTGTGAGCCATTCTTCAAGCTTGTTCTTGAAAGAAAGATATTATTCAGTTATAAAAAAAGTATTCATTGCTATCGCTCTACCATTTACTTTACAGTCAATCAAATTTATTGTAAATGGAAAGAGTTGGTATGACTTTTAGAGTATTTAGGATTAAACACTTCGGTTATAGCTTCTGTGAAGAAGAGATTATTGTACGGTTTGTGCAGCACTCGTAAAGTTATACGACTAAAGTTTTAGTGGATTACTTCAAGGAGGTTCCTTAAAGAGAGTGGACGTAGGGTCGGAAGGAATCCGATATTGCCGAACCACTATAAACGGAGTTTGTATATTCTCTTCCTTAACTCCTTTTATTTTTAAGCATATCATTTGATTATGTTCTTTGTGTATTTAACTATTTAAAAATTTGCAAGTTAATTAGCAAAAAATTTTAAAAATCCAATTCCCAATTAATATAATGCTTTGTTGGCTTTTGTTTCTTCAAAAGAACTCCTCACAAAATTGAATAGTAACTAAGAATTTAATAAAATTTGTAATAATTGTTCAATGTTCAAGAAAAGAGAAAAAAAAAAGGAGAAAATTGATGAACAACTGAAAACATAAGTTCCAGGAATCACGTAATGAAAGATTAACAGTTTAAGGAGATATTTTGTATTTTTTTTTTGCCTAGCTAGTTCGTGTGAAAATATTGTTATAATTATAGGTGTAACATCCTCTAATATAGTCTGTGTTTAGTACATTTTATGGGAAAAGTTACTACTCATTAATTGTGGCAGTATATATAAAGAGCTTATCTCCATTACCGTAAAAAGCTTTGAAGTAACATCTGCAATACACACAAATTTTGAATATAATATGGTCCCCACCAAATCCCAAATTTTAAAGAGTTTAAATCTATAAGCAAAATCAGTGTATTGCAGGCTTTACAACACAGATTTTATAGCAGATGAGTCAATCCCATATTGGCTGGAGATATCAAATTTATTATTATGTGGATTCTAGATATCAATTTATTAATACTCCATAATAAGCTTCATATGATAATTATAAATAACTCTAGATAGATAGTAAGCAGCATCTTAATCATATCTTCATCTTTAATTTCTAGACATGGAAACATTTCAAGGTTTTGCAATTGTTATGCCTTTTTTTTTAATCATAGCTTCCATTGAATTCCAATTGGTGACAGCTTCAAGTCACTCAACTAGTTTCAGCCTAGAGCTTATCCATAAAGACTCGCTTGAATCTCCTTTCTATTCTGGAAACCTCACTTTCTTTGAAAGAGTAAAAAATTACATGAAAATCTCTGAATCTCGAGCTTCGTATTTATCGTCAACTATTACAACAAATAACAAAATTATACAACCAGATATGATGCATCCTTATGTTCATACTGACAAATTTGTTTACATGGTGAGATTAGAGATCGGTACGCCGAGGAAAATGTACTTATTAACTTTAGACACAGCCGGTGGCCAAATCTGGACACAATGCCAACCATGCCAACAATGTTTTCCTCAGAAAGATGAAATCTTTGATCCTCAAAAATCCAGTTCTTATCGGAAAGTCCTTTTCGATAATCCTCTATGTAAGTTTTACAATTACACGGATGGGGAATGTCGATACAATCTCCATTATGGCGACACATCCATAGCAAGAGGGGTTGCTTCTTTGGAAACTTTCATCTTTATGTCACAGGGTGAACCGTATACAACGGTCAATAATATATTATTTGGTTGCACACATTGGAGCCAAGGTTTTAATGCCAAAGAAGGTAGCAGTATTAATGCTGGAATCTTGGGAATGAATCAAGATCCGGTTTCTTTGATAATTCAACTTGGACCATTGGTCTTAAGACGCTTCTCTTATTGCTTGGTTGAAGAAATGCCAGACGAAAAGCTCCCTACGAGCTATCTGAAGTTTGGCAATGACATGGGCCATAAAGGAGGTCCCTTTCAGACAACCCCATTTGTGAAGTACCCGAATTCTTATGCTTATGGTTTGAACTTATTGGACATTAGCATTGGCGATAAACGTTTAAATTTTCCACCAGGCACCTTTAAAGTTAAAGAAAGTGGAGTCGGTGGTGTCATAATTGACTCTGGCTTGGTACTCAGTTATCTCCAAACAGATGTTACTGGAAGGTGCATAATGAAATTGAACATTTTTTCTCTTCTATCGTTGGTGTTCAAAAATATACTCATTGTCCTCATCCGGTTCAACTTTGTTATATGATGCCTTCAAGGGATTACAACAATTTTCCTTCAATGACATACCATTTCCAATGAGCCAACCTAAAAATAGAGTCGAAGAATTTGTTTGTTATTGTCCGAGATGATAAAGCTTTCATGCTAGCAATTGCACCACTAGTTGTGAAAAGTATTTTGGGGGCATGGCAACAACATAATACGCGATTTGTTTTTGATCTCAATGATATATCACTTTGGTTTGCTCCCGAAAATTGTGCTGATGATCAAGGTTGATCTTCTAATAATAGATTTTCAATTTAAGTTCCCATGTGAAGTTTCTTTGTGTTACCTATAAATGTTCTATCATTCTATGGTTGGGGTGATAATTCATGCTAGCATACTATATTTTTGTCATGTCAAAAGTTAGGTATAACATTATTTGGATCTATACAAACACGACACCATTAATTAATCATGTTAAAAACCCAAACACAAACTTATCCTTAATTTTTTTAGAATTATAACAATAACTATCATATTACACCATGTTTGGTTGGGGGACTAAGGTGGGATTGACTATTTTAATCCCACATGAATAGTTATTCTCATGTTTGGTTAGAGGAATGTACTTTTCATGTGGGATTAAGGTGGGACAAAATTAATCCTTATCCCACATATTTTATTCATGGGAGGGTGTGGGACAGAATGTATCCTACCTTTTCAGAATAAATTATTTATTCCTTTTATACCCCTAACAGATCATGCTTCTTTTTTCTCTTATTTTTTTCTCAATGAACTTTAATTTCGTCAACAAATCCAACAAAAATAATAACAATAATTTATCTTAATTATCACATAATTCTAACACAAGAAAAATGATGATATGCACAATTTAGTAGATCAACAACCTAAGAGATTAAAAACATAATCATAAAGAAAACTATAAAAAAAATCACATATGCACACTTCTACAGTGCAGCAAAAGAAACAAGAAGAGAAAAATCATTTTGGGAATACTATAGTTAGATTAGTAAAATAAACAAATCTGGTTCTACTCTATTTTAATTAGAAGAATCATGATTTATCGGTAAACAAACGGATCTGTCAGCTTAGAAAAATGTAATTAAGAAGAGAAAATCAATCTCCATTTTTATTTTCTCATTTCTTTTCTATGTTTTCTCGATAAACAAACAAATTTTCATTTTCTCGGCAAACAAATAAATCTAGGCGCAAAGACGGTTGTATCGTGGAAAGATCTGCACAAGATCTAGCACAAAGGGTGGTTGGATCTATGCAAATCTAACGTGGACATGATTACACCATAGAAGGAAAAAGGTGGGGAGAAAGGAGAGAAAGAAGAAGAGAAAAAATATCATGATTATGGAGATTTTTTTTGTTTGTTGCTTTTTACATGAATGGATATTATGAAGAAGAAAAGTGAGGGAGGAAAAAATGTCCAAAAAAAATAATCCTACCCAAGTGCAATGGTATTTTAGTCTTTATACTTGTTATTTTACTTTAATTCTGAAATCTCATGAACCAAATATAGGATTAAAATATTATCTTTTTAATCCTCTTTTATGTCATCCCATGTTAATCCGACTCTTATCCCATGATAATCTTATTTGAGAACCAAACGGACCCTTAAAGGGTTAAAATTAATATTTAATTAAATGATTCAAAATTGGTCATATATGTGTACGGGTTATAATCATTTCAACTTGACACATGTAACTAACCATGTTACTCGCGTGTCATTTTCAAGTTAACGGGTCAACTTGTAGCACAACACAATTATTTTATGTCATAATCGTGTCGTAATTGACACGATTACAACACGAACACGATTAAAGTAAATCCAAACGTGTCGTGTTTACATGTTGTATCCAATATTGTTAGCCCTACGATCAATGATATTTACTAAAATGACAATTATTTACATATGGCTTCTCATATCATGCAAAAGTTAATCCTAAATACTACACATACTAGATGAATTCTTACTTGGACCAAAGTCAAAAGGCACCATATTGTGGAGAGATTCTTGTTTGGAACCATGTGATGAATTCAATCTTGAATCAAAGAAAGTTTCACTAGTAATTATAGGAAAGTTCACTAGTAACTTATATCATGTATGCTTTATTTAATTATTGTTTAGATGTGTGTCATTTTGTATGTGGTTTGGTCCAAGAAATTTGTCCTACCACCATGCAAGACAAAAATTTCTCCATTAAGATGACATGTGTAGGTAGGGGTGGCAATTCGGGTTGACGGGTCGTATTCGTATCATGTCAAAGTTGGGTGTAACACTAAATGGGTCGACACGAACACGACACGATATTAATCGTGTCAAGAAAACTCAACACGTACATGACACGATTATTAAATGGGTAACACGACACGACATGTTTAACCCATTTAATAAACGGACCGTGTTAGACCCGACACGACAATACGACACACCTAATTTTTCATAATCCGACATGACATGACACGACAACACGAAACAATAACACGTCACGATTAACCCGCCATGACCTGTTTATTACATAAGCAAATATGAGTTATCATCTAATCATTTGTAATTCAAATTTTAACATATTCATGATCCAAATATACATAAAAAAAAAAGGTCTAATTAATAACATAAACATTATCTTGTTAACTATCATCCATATTGATTCAACCATAAGCAAAAAAAAAAAAAACAATAACACTATAAGTCATAACTCATAAGCCATCCAATTATAAGTACACAATATTACAACATTAGCCAACCAAATTAGCAGCATAACCCTCAGATGGAGGTGCAAATGATTCATTCTCATTTATATTCATATTCATATCCATTACATAAGAAGTAAGCTCCTCCATTGCTTTTGTGACCATTTCTACAAAGAAAGAAATAAAACAAATGTTAAAACAAGCAAGCCACGAGTCTTTACAAATCTGAACATAATATAAGGCATAAGCAAAAATCCACTCAAAGAGAAATTAGAAATATAAATAAAGATATTAGTATAGTAAGTTCAATAAGATTATTTGTAATTACTTGTTGCCTTGCTCTTCATACAACCAATCTCTTGTGCAAACCAATGCCTCCACTGTGTCAGGCTTAAGCAGCAAAAAAACACTCAAAGAGAAATTAGAAATATAAATAAAGATATTAGCATGGTCAGTTCAGTAAGATTATTTGTGATTACTTGTTACCTTGTTCTTCAAACAAACAATCTCTTGTGCAAACCAATGCCTCCACTTTGTCAGGCTTAAGCGCACTCCGATATTGATCAAGCACCCTCCCGCAAACACTAAAAGCACTTTCTAATGCAACAGTTGAAATAGGTATGCTTAAAACATCACGAGCCATCGCAGCAACTTTAGGATATCGAAATTGATTCGCTTTCCAATATTGCAACACATCCAGTGAAACATTGCTATTTAAAATTGGCTCATCTAAATAAAGCCCAAGCTATAATTTCTGTGGGGTAGTTTCTTTTCTTTGATATGAAATAAATTCCTACAAAAAAGATACAAAACCAAATGGACAAAAATTGAAAAACTACAATAATGAAACATTAAATCACAAGGAGAACATGTGAAAAACATTAATTAAAGCACATGGACAGCAATATAAATCTTATAATAATAATCTAAAATCAACATACCTTTAGAATATCTCGGGTACCTCCACAAAAAGATTTTCCAAGGTTGTAAGAAGAAGAGCAATGAGAATTGTGAGTTTGATTGTTTCTTATCGAGCTCGATGAAGATTGACTTTGTAAAGGATTTTCAACATTGACATACTCATTAAAAAGTTGTATCAACTTTTCTTTCACACGCAAAAACTCATAAAACTCTTCATCACCATAGAGTTTTGAGTAGCACCACTCAACAAAACTCAATTTGTAACAAAGATCCAAAATAACTGCTATAGCTAATATAATGCTAAAATCAAACCAATACTTCTCAAACTTTGCATACATGTTAACTGCCATTTTTCTCAAATAGTCATCCTCACTCCCCATTATTTCCTTCAATTTCACATGTGTCGAAAACACCGAAGGAAAATACAAATTTTTAGTTGGATACTTAGAGCCAGAGAAGATACAAGTGATTTTATAAAATAGTGACAAGAATGTACAAATCTTTCCAACCTTATCACATTCATTCCTAGTTGGACAATGCTTGTAATTTGAATCACTCAACTCTAGATGCATAAAAGCATTGCTATAGTAAAGAGCACTATCAAGCATAATGAAAGTAGAATTCCATCTAGTTGGGACATCTTGCCTCAAACCCCTTTTAACATCAAGAGATCTATGAGCTACATATTCCAAAAATTTTTGTTTCCTAACTTATGACCCTTTCACATACTTGACACTTTCACGGATCTTTTGGACAAACTCATCTATCTCTTTTAACCCATCTTGAATAACTAAGTTTAAGATATGAGCACAATAACGAAGGTAAAGAAATTCTCCACCACACAACAAACCACCCCCCAATAACAATTGATCTTGTAAACACTTAATAGATTTATCATTTGTAGATGCATTATCCAAAGTGATTGAAAACACTTTCTTATCTATCCCCCATTCAGTCAGAAAAGTATGGATCTTTTCAGCCAAAGATATGTCATTGTGAAGAGGTGGCATAAAGCTAAAATTTAGAATCTTTTTTTGTAGGTTCCAATCTTTATCAATAAAATGAGCTGCCAAGCAAATATACCTATCTGTGGTGATAGAAGACCAACAATCAGATGTTAAACTAACCCTTCTCGGTATTGCCTCTAACATTGATTGTATTCTACACTTCTTCCTCTTATACATCTTAAGACAATCAGCCTTACAAGTATTCCTACTCATAATATGCAAATCATCACGCAAATAGAGAAAAACAGCTCTAAGTCTCACCCATTCAGTGAATTGAAAGGGTAATTCATGAATGATAATAGCTGCTGTTAGTAACTCCCTAAACTTCTCATGATCAAATGAATCATTAAATAAAGACATGGAACCATTACTTTGTGATAAAAGCAACTGACCCACATCTCTTGTATCTAATCTAGCACATGTCTTCATATGACGTTTCATATTACCTATTCCAAACTTACTGTCAGCAACGTATGTTATTCCACACCTCTTTCACTTGCATCTCTTTTTCTTATCATCTCCAAGAGGAAGCATGTCAAAAAACTTCCAGACTGGTGAGGTAAGTTTTTTTTTTTTTTTACGTTTTTCCACCTTTTTCTTAGATTCCATAGCAGTAACTACTTCTTCTAACTCAACTACATCATCATCTTCCTCATTAAGCACATCCATGCTATCAGAAGCCTTAACAGTAATGTCATCTTTATCCCCCATTGATCTACATGTAAAGCAACACATTAGAGATTTCAAAAACAAACACATATAGTCAAACATAAGAAATAATTAAATCATAAAGTCAATAACAAATTACATCACATTAAAAGTAAAACATAAGTAGAGCATACACCATTCGCCATTTTCACATTACTATTTCTTTAGTGATTATAAATATATTGAGAGAGTTAGGAATCAAGAGATGCCAAGAGGATCAATAATCATTATGGTTGTCGTCCTGATCTATGTCAACCTTCTTCTTCTTGTTTCTATCATCATACTCATTATTATTAGTGTATTAATTAACTAGTAATTAATTAAGGTTGATCAATGAAAAGACATCACATTACAAGAATAAGTTGACATTTATAAATTTGGGAAGCATGCCAGGAATTACATAATTAATAATATGTGTAAACACCAATCAAGGCACCAACTAACATGCAAAATAGTAGTTTTCTTCTCAATCTTTATTGGGTAGTTAATATTTGAAATTTAGCAAGTTTGACAGGTCTATTTCCCAAATTTTCTTTGCAACTAGAAAATCAATGGGTACTTCAAATCTATGATTATACAGATGATGATGAACTAGGTAGCCTCCCAACTGACTTTAAAACAGAAATCTGATTAATAGTATAAAATTTGGGTAACGTGAAAGCTTTTGCATCACTATGTTCTTTTACATAACATTGTTTTGTACAGATTTTGTTGGGACAGTTAGCATAGCTACTGACATCAGCCTGTAGGATCACATACTAGGCTATGGAATTTGGCTATGAGACTTTGCTAGCCCAAGTGTTATGACCGATTAAGATGAACACATACATTATATGTACAGGATATCACACACGTACATGTGAAGCACACGTCCATTTAACTGTGATTGACGCTATCAATGGTCTTTGGCTATGAATAATATAGGTTAATCTCAAGTTAGGGCAACTGTGAAAAGTCAAAACTATATAGCAGCAGAAATTTGAAACTTGAAACAAGAAGGAAAACCCTAATCAGTGCAATAACATGTAGTCTTGCTTGAAAAGCTGAGTGAAAACAGCCAGGATTTAGTGTAGCACTTCCTGGAACAAGACTCAAATAAATGAAACATATAGCACAAATAATGAACAATACTTTAAGATGGTTACCAATGCACAAAATGAAGGGTGTCGATTTTCCCTACTTCGATAGTATGTTTTCTAAATGACATGTTCAATGTATTCTCACAACATGCCTGCAAATTAGCATGTGCACACGCAATATACAAGAGAAATTGAGAATCATTTCCAAAACCAAGATAAACCATAGCTTTGCTTATCTGAAAACATTAATGCATAACCGTAATTTACAATCTTTAAGTATCAATGAAGAGAATAATACATTTCAAAATCTGAAAGAACAAATTATGTTAAAAGCAAGCAATATAGCATCAAGTAGATTGCAGAAGACTTTACATTACTCCAACAAAAACAAAGACGCCCTGTTTGCTGATTGATTGCAGAGGCCAGTGATTAATCCAACGCCCTATTTTTATGATAATTCTTCTTTTAAATTTGACCTGAAACCACTTGAAGTAAGCCCTCGACTTTTGAGCCTTGACAAAGACCTGCAGCAGACAGTGAAGTTTTATTAACACTTGCTAAAACAGATGAATAAGCACATCACACAAATGCAACCCACTAATCATGGAACAAATTATTAAAAAAAAGTAGTTCCTGATTCATATAAAGTAAGGAAAATGATAAGGTACTGATTCACACAACCTATAGCAAAAATTTAGCAACTATAGAACCACAATGTTAGAAAACAAATGTAAATGACATTATTCAGGTTTCAAGACAACTGCAAAAAGGAAAAATAAAATAAAAAAGGAGGCTTATTTATTATACATAAATAAGTTTGGCCAGGTTTAACAAGAAAATATTCTTCAGTTTTCATATACCAATACCAAGAGGGGGTGATACGGGAAAGATAACAATAAAAACATTTTCCCTCCCCTTTGTTTTAATTGCCTAATAGCCAAACAAATTTTCTCATAGATTTCCACAAGTAGTGCATTCACATCATACATATAAATAGGCGTACATATATTTACATAAACACATAGAACCTCAAATATAAACATGATAGATAAACATGCATACTTACATTACTCCAACAAACTTCACTGTCTCCATCTCTTACAACATCATAATTATCATAAAAAAGAATTATTCAACCCATTAATCACAATATATGTGACATCTTATATAGGTAGAGCGTTTCCTTTTGTAATTAGAAGGCTTCAAATGGCTAAAACAAAAGAAAGTCCGCAGAGAAATCTTTCTGACACAACTAAGCTAACCTAGTTTTACTAAATTCTAAGTCTCT
The DNA here is from genome assembly GCA_023935145.1 of Bretschneidera sinensis. NCBI lineage: Eukaryota > Viridiplantae > Streptophyta > Magnoliopsida > Brassicales > Akaniaceae > Bretschneidera > Bretschneidera sinensis. Next base: position 63,371,700 of record CM043704.1, on the reverse strand, counting down.
TTTTTTCAAGTTACTAAATCCTGAGTCCTAACCCTGCTTTTTATAAGTCAATTTAGAGAGTCATTTAAGGTTAGCCTTAACAAAAAGATCTTGAATTCAAAAATTTCAACCTAATAAGTACTTCAGCACCAAAATGAATTTTGGAACATTATAATAATTTATTTGAGAAAAGAAGACTGACTGAGTGACAAGAAGAGAGAAAAGCAACATCAAAGATCAAAGATTAAAGAAGAGATAACGAAATCTTACTAGTTACCGGATGAGAGGTCAAAGAAGGCGGCTGCTAGTGTGCGATGAGGGTGGCGCGATACTGAGCTGAGGTCGTGAGTGACTGAGCTCTGTGGGAGTTACTAGATGAAATGAGGCAGATGCTAGTGTGCAATGAGGGTGGCGCAAGGCTGAGGTGAGGTCGTGAATGATTGAGCTTTGAGAGAGACAGGGAGTTAGGGTTCGTGAAAGGGTTACTAAAGTTTAGAGTGAAGAATGAAGTGAGGCAGGGAGTGTAAATGAATTTAGGGTTTATTTATATATATACTAAGTTTTTTTTTTAATTTAATGGATAAAATTTTTAAATGGGTCATAATCATGTTAACACGATCCATCAACCAGCGACCCATTAATCGTGTCATAATCGTGTCATTTTGGGTTGGCGGGTCAACCCGCCACACGACATGATTATTCCGTGTCATAATCGTGTCGACATGATTACGACATAAACCTGATTATACTTAACACTAACACACTTTATTTCGTGTTGTATCGTATCGGGTTCACTTGTCATATCCAAAATTGCCACCCTTATGTGTAGGAGTATATATATGTGTGTATATTTGCACATCTATAAGGGAATTCTTATCATTTGTACTTATTCTCCCTCTATAAAATATCCAATCAACCCCAGTTGGGGTAAGCTGTACAAAACACTTTCATGGTATCAGAGTAGTTCTGCTAATGTTCTGTACGATCCATTTCCGACCATAATCTCCAACGAAGATCTCCTCTTTTTTTTTTATCTCTCCTTGCCTAGTCTCCATTAAATTTATGACACTTTTTTTGTCTCTAAAAACGATTGCACTCTTTTTTTTCTCTTACCTCGACAAACAGTTGTTAAATAAACCCATTGTTTTTTTTTCTACATATCAAAACTTAGACCGAGTTCAAGATTTTCTTTCTGCTCCTTTTGTAATTCTTCTTCTCTCACCGGCACTTATTTCGATCATATTCTCTGATGAACCCATCCTTACCGACCAACAACTCATTTCTCTGATGAACCCATCCTTGGGGTATGTAATAAATTTGAGAATTGTTAAGGATGATGAATAGTAGAGGGTACTATGGTCTTTTGTTTTGATATCCTACTTTAATACCGATTATCCAATTCCATGAACCAAACATAAGATTAAGATATACCCATTTAATCCTTTGTATTCTAATCTCACTATAATTTTGATCTTATCTTATTATAATCACGTCCATGAACCAAACAGGTCCTTAGAGTATTTGATCATAGGAAAAGCTAAAGAGAGACCAAAAGAAAATGAGAAGATCCATTGAGACTACTGGACGGGAAAATTAAGGTCTTAACCAACTTACAATCCTTAAACAATACCCAAATGTAATCCCAGTTTTAGTTCAAACTTCACTTTCTATGGTTTTTATTTTAATTAGTTCCCATTAATGGCAGACTGTGACTTAGTGTCAGCCCTAAATCCAGAGGATCGTGCGGCTCTAGAACTTCTCTAAGTCCTGGTCAGCCTTACTTCACCTCGAGTTTTTACCTCAAGAATTCACAAAACAACATTTTTGAAGCCATATAACTCATTTTCTTTCTTTAAAACTCAAACACCAATACCAAGAAACTCACTCGAGTGCGCGCCCAAGGTCTTTGCTCAAAGTTTGGCCCGCTACCAAGTAACCACACTAGCATACCTCTGATTCTCAATTGATACGAAAGTTTCAAAGACCCCACATACATGACACCAAGACCCGCAAAATACTTGACCTTGTCCAAGAGGTTATCATATCAGTCTCGAACCAACCGCAACATCCTACTAACTTGAATAACCACGAACATGTGCTAATGGTCCTTATATGCCCTAATGCCTTTAGAACTCAATGAGAAACACTTATCCGATTATGAGCACACAATTATAGTCCCCATTAGTACCTAAGAAATCCCAAAAATTTCACACAGTTGTCATATGTGTCAATTCCTTGTTCAAATACTTGTAATCCCTCTTACACGATTCGTCCTCCGAAGACACACAATGTCGTCCCTTAGTCTGTTAGCCAAAAGTTTGTTGCTTGCCCACTGAAGCACAATTCATTATTTCTTTTTGCTAAACACATGGAGGATAATCCACTATCCTAAATGAGAGCATACCACCTATAAATCTGACTGCACACAACCAACTCTCAAGCATGATTGAATGCACATAGCCTACAAGCCCAATCGAAGATAGCTAATGTGTAACTTACCCACTGATGCACAATGCCTCCCATCATTGTGCTAAACACACCAATTTTAGCTAACAACATCTCGAGAGTCTGCACGCATGCAACTAGGACTGCACACATGGAACCCACAACATAACCGATGATACCCCTATGAGTGTATTATTGTCACAGTTGCACACTACTTACACGCACAGTACCAAGATAATATCTGATAGCCCCCAAGATAACAATCATAAAGTAAATCCCCAAGCATGAAAGAAAAGAACATTGTAGTGCATACAAGCCACCATCATTGTTCATAAAGCTCTCAGCATCATAGAAGCCTAAGTCACCCTATAGTGGCCCTAAACTCGTACCCAAATTTTCTTTGAAAGACTCACTTAGTGCTCACACATGTCTCAAACCATGGCCATATGCATGCACCAGGGGTGGTGGAGATCTCGACACCATAACTCCCCTAAAGAATCTTAAGTCATTTCAAGCATTTCTAGTAGGAAACATATCTCATACTTGAGTCGCCATAATCCTTTAATAATTATACTTTACATAATCTACCAAATCCAAGTATACCATATAATTGTATGCATCATCAAGATACTCCCCAAAATTTCTTATTAATTTTAGGAGCATAAATCACATATTTATGAAAATACCCCTATACCATTCTAGCACAGCACCGACACACATCTGCTGCACAATTGCCCCACAACTAGGCCACACTTGCTACACATAGCTCATATAGATCACCAGACAGCCCACTCAAAGACCAAATCATAGGTAACAGCCATGCCAAATGGTGCATACCGTGACATTCTCCCCCATTTCATTATGTCAATGTCCTCATCGACGAGCAATATAAGAACTAAAGCTAAGCTTTCGTAGAAAGCTTTGTGACAACTTCCCATTGTTCATAGGGCACCATATATGCCGATCTAAGAACTCAAGATCTCTCACTCATCTCTATGGACTCTATTGAAATTCACACTTTCGCTTCCACCTCACTTAGGTTTGAATCTGTTCCTTGTCTTTAGGAACAGACACGTTCAACTCATGGCTCAATAGTAGACTTCATGAAAGCCAACTAGAACACTACATGAATTACTAAATGATAATGCTACATCATACCTCAAAACTAAAACTCAACTCTTAACGGGGTGTGCGACTTTCTTCGCTACACCACGAGGTAACCCTTTTAACTTGCATTAAGTGAAATGCCACACTCCTCAACACTGTTATCCCTTTAGTTAGATTTTATGAGCTAGGCACTTATGCTAACTACTTTCTTGTAGCACCACTTCTCTTAGGTGTCCCTTCTAGACAAGGCCTTCCTGCCAACCACATTCTTGTGGCATCACTTCTCTTGGGTGCGCCCCTCTGGGCAAGGCCCTCATGCCCACCAAACTCATGATTCCTCTTTCTGGAACTTGAGATATCTTATACATGCACTCACTAAGACAATTTATAGGGCTTCGGGCATAGAGCGTAACCCTACTCAAGCTCTACTGAGCCATTACCAAAATCTAACTCTAGATGAACTTACTCATTGGCAATACAAGCGAGGACGCACCTCGCAAGGTGTTCGCAAGCCAACCATCCTATAACGGTACCCCTCTCTAGTCCTTCTTAACTACTAAAAGTGCGCATTCTCTAAGGTCATATAGGAAGCAAAAAGAAAAATACATCACAAGATGTGGATCGCAAGGCAATTGCTTCTCTAAGTAGTATTCCACTTTGCCCAAACAAACTCAAGATGCCTCAACTCTCAAAATCACTGTCTCAATAACCATACTTAGGTTTGAGAGGCACTCCTCCACTCAAATTCTTAACTTAGAGCCTATACCACTAGGCTAGAGGGATATCTTCCCTTCAAAGGGCCCTTACACAAAGTTCGAATCCAAAAGTGTTATTTTTTGACACTGTGGGCTACTCCTACTTGCTCACTTAAGCCAACCCTTAGCTAGGGAAATCTGTTTCCCCTCTCAACATAGTAACCTTACTCTTCACAAAGAAGCCACTAATCTGCATGCCTCATTATTGAGATTTATCATGGGCCTTCGATGCCTCATAAAGCACTATTTTAACCCAAAACCAGAATAATCAAACCAACATTCTTGGCCAAAGTCCTTAAAGTTGACACTGAACCAAATGACAACTCCAATCCTAGTCGAATCAAGTACCACACCTAGTGATACCTATGTAGACACACAATCGAAATACTCACTAACTAAATCTTATGAGCAAATTTGCCTTCTTGGACAAACATACTAGCTCATGCTCAGAAGCTTTCTCATAAAACACGCTCGCACATGTTCCACAAGGTTGTGCTATCCTAAGCTAGTAACCACACGAACGTCAATTCCTACGTTTGTCCACTAGTCGAGATCACAACAACAAGTCACTATTTAAACTCATGACAATGCCACAACTTGCCTCATTTCAAGTGTGGTCATGTTGAATCCTTCTAACTCATGCACACTGCAAAACTGATAATTGATACTGCAATCTACCTCAAGAACATTAAGATGATCAAGAAGCCATAACCAACACACCGATTGAAGTCCTTGCTTAAAACCAAGCCACTTCAATGGGGAGTAGTTTGGCTCTAATACCAATTATCATGGTTCTCCAGATTTTTCTTAAATCCAGAGGATCGAGCAACGCCAAAACTTCTCCAAATCTTACTCAACCTTACTTCACCTCGAGTTTTTGCCTCAAGAATTTATAAAACAAAATTTTTGAAGCCACATAACTCATTTGATTTCTTTAAAACTCAATACAAAGAAACTCACTCGAACGCACACCCAAGCACCCAAGGTCTTTACTCGAAGCTTGGCTCACTACCAAGCAACCACACTACTATGCCTCTGATTCTCAAATGATACAAATGTCTCCAAGACCCCCACATACTTAATGCAAAGACCCATAAGATACTTGACCATATCTCATCAATCTCGAACCAACCACAACAACCCACTAACCCGAATAGCCACAAGCGTGTGCTAATAGGTTTCATCTTCCCTTATACCTTTAGAGGAAAACTTACCCGATTATGAGCATACGAGTAAAGTCCCCATTATAATCCTATGAAATCCTAGAAATGTCACACAATTTTCATTTGTGTCAATTTCTAGCTCAAAGACTTGCATTCCCTTTTACACGGTTCACCCACCGAAGACACACAATGTCGCACTCATTGGGTTAGCCAATAATCCGTTACTCGCCAACTGAATCATAATTCTCTCTTTTCTTAGGCTAAATACATGGATGATAGTCCACCATCCTAATTGAGAGCATATTGCCTATAAATCTGACTACATGTAATAAAATTTTAAGCCTGACTACTTGCACACAGCCTGCAAGCCCAACCGAAGATAGAAAATGCACAACTTAACAACTGATGCACAATCTATCCCATCATTGTGTTGAACACATGATTACGCCCAAAACATACGCGGTAGTTGTAGCACGGCTTTGGGGTGTTGATTCCAAAGGGAGACAAACTAACTACAAGAGAAAGTGCAAACCTTAAAACAAACAATAAAAGTTAAATGAGAAAATCTGAGTTTGAAGTAGTGTGAAATAATTGTGTAAATATAATAGAGAACAACAAGGGTCCGGGAATCTTCCCTAGGTTCGTTGCCTTATTCTAATCTTGATTAAGTTGTTTTTATCTCGATTACAAGTTTCACATCCCAAACAAGCAATCGGCAAATATTCAATTAAAGTACATATATAAACCCTAATGTAATTGTTATGAAATACTCTTTGCTTTTAAGCACACATGACCTAACTTATAGATTATCAAGAAACGACAATACATCGTAATGACAATACCACAGTAATGGACAAATCTATAAGAGAAATCTACCAAACTCAATCACACCTCAACAACATCACACAAGAAGAACATGACTAGACTTATATGGGGGAGAAAGATGCAATCACCAGATTAAGGGGAAATCTTATAATTAGATTAAAAAGTAAATCATAACAATGTTTAATGATAATAAATCCAAACTACAATGAATCAAGACTAGAAAATAAGAACAACTACACCTAGGGATTCATCCCTTCGCCTTGCTTGGAGATTAGTTGGCTATGGGGCTCGTGCTTGATGGAGTTTTCCTCAGCCTCCGGCCTCTCAAAAAGATGTTCTTTTTCATAAACCCTAAGTGGTCTATTTATAATCACAAAGTCCAAGGGTGTTTTAAGGTTTAAAAAGTCATTAAAAGCCCTAATTAAGTTGTAACTTGGAGACAGGGTATCGGGGTCGTGCCTAGGCTCAAATTAGGTCAGGCCGCGGCTCAGATTGTGCTGATTTTCTCTCATTCTGTGGGCTGCGGCCCAGCTGGATCCAGGCCTAGACTCAGCCCTCCAGGCCTAGGCTCACCTTGATCCAGGCCTAGGCCTGACCTGATGCTTCTTCCTTGCTCTTTTGATGCACTTTCTGGAGGCCGAGGCTTGGATAATTCTTGGTCGCAGTGCACACTCTATAAACTTGATTTCTCTTCATTTACCCTTCCGCAACCATGTCTTTACTTTGGTGTGCCTCGAGTCTTTGTGCTTCAAACAACAATGGATTTTTATCCTCTTTTGAACTTAAATTATCTGAAAATGCACTGAAATAAGTTAATGATCCAAGAATACCACTTTAGAGTTATTAACGTATAAAAATGCAATTAAGATCTAGATCAACCCTAAAATGCTAATGATTAAGAACTATTAAGATGCATTTTATGGCTCTCATCACAACCCTCAACTAACTTATTGATAGTCCCTAGCAATTCAAGCGAAAACAAGAGATGGATTCTACGGTGGGAATCAAAACAAAGTAAAACAATGTTAGTGTTAAACTCAGAGTAATTCACTTTTGTCTCAAAAATTGCACATAACACACGGCACATAGAATCATTAAATTTCACCCAAGTCCAAAAGTAATCTAAACATCAATCTTAAAATTGTTATCGACTCTTAACATCCATCTTACCACAATCCATTAATCCGAACACCTGGATGATTTTATGCACAACATTCATAAATACAAGTTTTGGCCTCTAAAATATATTAAATTGCGTGACATCAATCACAAATCAAGCTCTATAGGCTTATTTTTCAAATCACTCTCCACTATTGTAGAAAAGTCACACTACATTGGATCAATAGGTCTTTAATAATCTTGTAACGTTAGGCTAAGGTAAAGGTTAAGAAAGAACGGGAAGGATTAAACAAGTAAAAAAACTCAATCTCTTAGTTTTAAACACAACCACTTTAAGCACTGGATAACCTTACTTCAACACCCAACTCTTTCAACATTTTCATAAGAGCTTTTCTCTCAATAAGTTACCACTTTTCTTCTCTCTTATTCTTTCTTTGCCATATTTCATTCTTTTTCTTTTGTATTTTTGGCATAAGATCATTTACCTCCTTTTTCATTCTTTTCTTTTCTTTTCTTTTCCACAACCTCCAACTTATCTCCTTTAATGTACCTGGGTTATGGTAGTAATATACTTTTGCATATTTCCATCCTTACTCCTCTTGAGTGCTTTCTCAACAAATGTGTATAACTAAGTTCTTTTAAAAGAAAGATAAGGATAAAATATTTTTAGGCTCATAAAGGTAAGTAAATGGGTTTTCAAAAGAAACAAGGGTCAAATTCGTTTTCAAGAAAAATGCTCAAACAGGTGACTAGTGATAGACATAGCAAGGATAAGTTTGAAAGGCTCAAACGGTCTAAAAATGGCCTATATCATATCCTAAGTAATATGCATTCTAGGAATTCGCCTCAAGTGATTATTAAAAGTGTTCTAGAGCTTGTCGAGACCGCAAAAGTATTCACAAAACAATCACACATAAAACTTCTCTAAATGCTTTAGACTTATTCATACAATCTTGCCACAAACTAGAGTCTCAAACCAAATCAAGATTGACACTTAAATTATTCTCAAACCGAAGCAAGATTTAACTACTTCTAAATGCTATATGCTATCTCAATTAAACTAATATCATTGACATGTGAATTACATCCAAGGCTAACACAAAGCATGCTAAAAACAAACAAAAAGGGAGAACGAAACCAAACAGTTCAATGAAAAAAAAAAGTATGGAAATAAAGAATATGGAAACAAAGAGATGCGTTTCCTACACCCCCATCTTAAAAATTGCATTGACCTTAATGTAAAAGAAAGAGTAAAGGAAACTCCCTTTGTAGGCAAAGGTGAACAGAAACTGAAAATTGTGCTCCACCATTTGAACTGCTTTGTATATTTGTTCCTGAAAAAGAAAAAGAAATACGAAGTTAATACTGGAAAATAACAAAATACTAATAATAAACAAGAAAAATAAATACGAAAAAATAAAAGAATATGTTGTGGATTGCCTCCCATGAGCGCTAAGTTTTACGTCTTCAGCTAGACGCCCTTATTTCCTCCTAGACAAACATAGGTTGAATGCACCAGCCACCAAAGTTAAGCATATATCTTCATGTTCTAAAAATAGCCTATCAAAACATTCCATGAATCCAATTTAAAACAAAAAAAAAAAACAACAAATATCTCAATTATACCAAAAGCATCCAATGTATCCACTTTTAACAAATCACAAAGGAAATCCAATTTAATCAAAAACAATTTGATGTATCCATCAGATGAAACACACGAAATATCCAATAGAACAGTTTAAACACAATCAATCATAAGATTTTACTCAAATAATTGACAAAACATTTATACTAAAAAAAAAAATCATAATTGTATAAACAAATCTAAAACTATTATGCCAAACAACGGCGAGGCTTCGTCTTCAACCTTAGTTGAAGATTTTAGCCACTCATAATCATGAAACTAGAGTTCATAATAAAAGTGCTAAACATTAAACTAAAAAAAAGCAGTAAATTAAAACTGACTATACATGGGAGAAATTCTACTCGCTATTGGGCGGCACTTCCCCTCGTGGTAGCAAAGCCTTCGGGATCCACCAGAATGCTAGCAGACATCCATCGGATTACACCAGATGGCACCAGGAATTGCCTCCTAAAGATGAAGTGAAGAAGAGCTTATATAGGGAAACATCATAAGTGCAATATGTTTCCAATATGATGTGGGATACTGCAGATTCCAACTTTTGCTCTTTGACCTTTGTCTACTAAAACTGCCATAACTTTCTCTAGAAAAATCATTTTATTGATCCGTAAAATTCCTCATAAAATAGACATCCGGATCTTTCCAAGAATATATGACTTATCTCCTGGTTCTTCCTGAATCAATACAGTTTAATCTTAAAAAATGGCTGATCTATCACGCTGAAATCATGCACAGCTTGACCTTTGTCTACTAAAACTGCCATAACTTTCTCTAGAAAAATCATTTTATTGATCCATAAAATTCCGCAGAAAATAGACATATGGATCTTTCCAAGAATATATGGCTTAACTCCTGGTTGTTCCTGAATCAATACAGTTTAATCCTAAAAAATGACTGATTTGTACAGGCAATTATGACAATTTTAGTGAAACTCCTTTCCCAGTGCTAGTAAACCTAAAAAATAATGAAAACAACTCAAAATAACAAATTCCTAAGCTAACAAATGTAAATTAAGTGGCCAAAATATGCAATATTTGGCACTCATCAGGCCTCAAGGATGTCATCAGTAACATTTGCAAATTATGGCTTGATATATGCTCTTGTGAAGCCATAGGTGAGGGTGGACTCGAATGGATTAAGGTGCTGGACCTTTTCCATGAATGAATCAATCATGTATGCTTGGTGGCTTTCATCCACATTCTCTGATTTTTTCATTGTTGGAATGTGTAATAACTTACCACTTAGTGTCTCAATGGCATTCACTTCTTTTAAATTCTGTTGCCCCAGGTGCTGACCATGGGATGTGGACTGAGCTTGAGAAGGGAACTTACCTCGCTTAGTCACATTCAAGTAGCTCATTAACTTGGACACTTGGCTCTTTATCTCTTTATTTTCTTCAACAGCCTACGTAATTAAAGATTCAAGTCTTTGATCAGTCTTACCTTGTGCCTCAATAAAAGTAGGTAAAGTGTCTTCTAAAGAACTCCTAGAAGATACAAGTGCATGACATGGTTCAAGATATGGTGTAGGGAGTTGTGCAAGCTGCTGGTTTTCAGACTTCCAGCTGAAATTGGGGTAATTTCGCCATCCCGGATTATAGTTATCAGAGAAGGGTGCCAAAGGCTTCTTGTACATGCCTAAGGCATTACATTGTTCCTCATACATCCCTCTCATCTCAGCCAATGTGGGGCACTCTTGGGCAAGATGATCTACCCCACCACACACAAAACATGGTTTCAAAGACACTGCATGATTAGCTACTTGTGTTGTCTTTGAGCTTTTAGTCTTTAACACCTCTAGTTCCCTAGTGAGCATCACGACCTTGGCTTTAAGGTTATTCTCTTCCCTAAGATGGTAAATACCACCACCATTTGGGTGCCCTATAGGTCGTGACCTATTTGTACTTTCAGTAGCACTAGGTCTAGTCCAAGTGTGAGCTTTTTCAGCAAGCTCATTGAAGTACTCTATGGTCTCATCAGGATCTTTCTCCAAGAATTCATGATTACACATCATCTCTACAAATTAGCGCTCCCTATATGTAAGTCCCTCATAAAAATAGCTCACTAAGCGCCAATTCTCATACCCATGGTGAGGGCACATACTCAATAACTCCTTAAATCTCTCCCAAGACTGATACAAATCTCGCTGTACTTTTGTGCGAAGGTGGAGATTTATCTTTTTAAAGCATTGGTCTTATGTTGGGGAAAGTATTTATTAAAGAAAATTTGAGTCATCTCAGTCCATGACCCAATAGATCGTGGTCTTAGTGAGTATAGCCAACTCTTAGCTCTATCCTTTAAAGCGAAAGGAAAGAACTTATGCCTCACAATGTCATCGGTTTCATCTTGACTATGAAAAGTCATGACTACTTCCTCAAACTCTCTAATGTGCACATATGGGTTTTCACTATCCAAGCCATGAAATGTAGGGAGTAACTGTATCATCCCTGTTTTAAACTCTAGTTGGCGAGTATTAGCTGGAAACATGATGCATGATGTTGTGGCTGTGCGTGTAGGGTAGAGGTAATCCTGAAATGTCCTAGAAACATTCTCATTAGGGTTATCGGCCATGTTAACAAAATCCTCTAAATTCTCGTGTGGGGGTACACTATGGTTTGATCTAAACGAGGTTTCACTAACAGACGTGGAAGGAGAGGGTAATTCTAGTTCGGGTCCTCTAATGAATCTACCTCACAAATCTCTCGGTCTAAGCATACACCAAATGAATCAGAGAGGAAATAAATAAAACAGAATAAAAAATCAGGAAATCAAAACTTAGAAAAAAAAGAACAATAATAATAAAAAAAAATACTATAAAAAGAAAGAAGAAAAAAAAATAATGCAGCAAGCTAAAAGAAGGAACGAAGTTACCGCCTTTACAGCTGCTAAAAAGAAAAACTATTTACAATTCTTCTACCGTCATGTCAAAAGTTGACAATCTTCCTTATACTTAAGCACGTATCCCCGGCAACAGTGCCAAAATTTGATTACACCCAAAACATACGCGATAGTTGTAGCACGGCTTTGGGGTGTTGATTCTACAGGAAGACAAACTAACTACAAGAGAAAGTGCAAACCTTAAAACAAATGATAAAAGTTAAATGAGAAAATCTGAGTTTAAAGTAGTGTGAAATAATTGTGTGAATATAATAGAGAACAACAAGGGTCCAGGAATCCTCCCTAGGTTCGTTGCCTTATTCTAATCTTAATTCAGTTGTTTTTATCTCGATTGCAAGTTCCACATCCCAAACAAGCAATCGGCAAATATTCAATTAAAGCACATATATAAACCCTAATGTAATTGTTATGAAATACTCTTTGCTTTCAAGCACACATGACCTAACTTATAGATTATCAAGAAACGACAATATATCATAATGACAATACCACAGTAATGGACAAATCTATAAGAGAAATCTACCGAACTCAATCACACCTCAACAACATCACATAAGAAGAGCATGACTAGACTTATATGGGGGAGAAAGATGCAACCACCGGATTAAGGAGAAATCTTCTAATTAGATTAAAAAGTAAATCATAACAATGTTTAATGATAATAAATCCAAACTATAATGAATCAAGACTAGAAAATAAGAATAACTACACCTAGGGATTCATCCCTTCGCCTTGCTTGGAGATTAGTTGGCCATGGGGCTCGTGCTTGATGGAGTTTTTCCCAGCCTCCAGCCTCTCAAAAAGATGTTCTTTTTCACAAATCCTAAGTGGTCTATTTATAATCACAAATTCCAAGGGTGTTTTAGGGTTTAAAAAGTTACTAAAAGCCCTAATTAAGTTGTAACTCGGAGACAAGGTATTGGGGTTGCGCCTAGGCTCAGATTGGGTCAGGCCGCGGCTCAGATTGTGCTGATTTCCTCTCCTTCTGTAGGCCACGACCCAGTTTGATCCAGGCCTAGGCTTAGCCCTCCAGGCCTAGGCCTAACCTGATGCTTCTTCCTTGCTCTTTTTATGCACTTTCTGGAGACCGATGCTTGGATAATTCTTGGCCGCAGCGCACACTTTATAAACTTGATTTCTCTTCATTTGCTCTTCTGCAACCATGTCTTTACTTTGGTGTGCCTCAAGTCTTTGTTCTTCAAACAAAAATGGCTTTTTCTCCTCTTTTGAACTTAAATTACCTAAAAATGCACCGAAATAAGTTAATGATCCAAGAATACCACTTTAGAGTTATTAACGTATAAAAATGAAATTAAGATCTAGATTAACCCTAAAATGCTAATGATTAAGAACTATTAAGATGCATTTTATGGCTCTCATCAACACATTGATTATAGCCAACAACATCGCGAGAGTCTACATGCACGCAACTAGAATTGCACGCACGAGGCCCATAATATAGCCGACGATACCCCTACGGGTGCCTCATTGTCCCAAGAGAACTGCACACTGCTTGCATGCACAAATTAATGACCCATCCCAGGTTGGCCACCCCCGAGACGGTGTCGTCGCATTTTGAAAATACGAGCATGATACATATATGCAACAATACAAAAACATCAACTGAATGATCTACATACATAAATCCTCAACCCTCAACAGGGGAGTTACATCATTCAAATCTCAACTGAACAGTATTCATGAATATTTACAATTTTTTTTTCTTTCCATTAGTCTGAGGATGTAGACCACGTGGCTTACAGATAACAACTTCATCTCAATCTCAGTTCACCAATCTATATGTCACGTCTGCTACCTGAAATCATTGTACAATGAGGAGTGAGCTTCACAAGCTCAGTGAACTAAATTTACTAGAAGTATTCGACTATATACTTTCACTTACATCTTATAATTCAATTACTTCTAATAATCTTCTGATATTCATTCATCTTTTTCCTCATATAATTCAATAACAATATTTTGTAATCACTATTTAATTTCATATTTCCCCCCTTTCCCCAATCTTTTTCTTATGTTACTCATCAGACATATTAATCTTTCAATCATATATTTAATCATCTCTAAATTCTCAATTCAACATCATCATTTACCTTGTTATGAGGTTCTCAACATATAATCAATCACTCAGAAAATTCTCATCATATCATACTTTCATATTTCATTCTCATCATATTTCTTTCTTTGTGAGACTCATTCATCTATCAATATATTTACATTCAAGAATAACACTTTAGCAACTCAAGCAATAATAATCAATATTTAAAGCAAATGCAATGTGCGAATTTAAATGTTATTATTATTTGGGAATGTCTTCCCACATGTCGACATGTTTTAGCTTAGACTGACTGCCTTCCCGGTTCTTTTATTCTCACTTAGACCGACTACCCTCCCGATTCTTTATTTTCAGCTATACTGGCTATCACGGTTTCATTTAGACCAGTTGTCTTCCCGGTTATTTTATTTCATGCATATGAATATGAATAATGATATAAATATGCATATGAGCAATAATATAAAAACAAGCATGTATTCAGACATTCAAATTAGCTATTATGCTTCATCTTAAATTATTATTTGATCAATTTCACTAATTTTTTCTCCTCATATATCATATCAATTTATCTATCATAGCTCTTAAAGAATTTTGTTTATCACCTTTATTATTAAATCGACTCATTATTCCAATAATATTATTTCTTATATAATAATTTTCTACATATCAATTATTCCTATCATACCCATCAACCATCTTTCATCTTTCATCTATCATCAAATCATAGGTTAATAATTTATTCAAATATTATCACTGTATATTTCATATATATCTTGATTACTTAAAGTAAATCTAACTAACAACGTAGCACTTAGAGCTACCCGTGGATCACGTCTTTGCCTTTCTTGCTCCTTTAAGCAATTTCCCCCGATTACTGATCGTCAACACCTGACATAATATTTATATTAAAAATTTTAATTTATTCATCAATTTCTCCATAATTCACACCCTTTGAAAATTCAACATTGAATTCCGAGAAATTTCATGTATGTTAAATTTCAAAAACAAAATTCACATTATTACCTTTTATTTTTCTGAGAGCTTTCTGTGACTCTCTATAAAATTCTCCCATAAACTCATTCAAAATTTTTCTCTTTTAAAATTTCTTTTAGTCCCCAATTGTTTAAAGAAATAGAGAAATATGGATTGGAGAAAGAAGAAAACCAAAGAGGATTTGGTAAGAAAAATTAAAATAACTAAAACTATATATAAATATTAATCAAACCGCCTCTAATGTCCATACCCTTGAAATTGTGCTTAGTGTCCACTTTTGTGCAACATGCATGCAACACCTGGACTTCCAGGTGTTGCATGCCCTTTTATTCTTCTTCTTACCCACACCATCTAAACACGTCTGTTTTTTTTCGAAAAAATTATTTTATTCAATAATAATTTTTTCACGTATATGTATTATTTTAATTCCATGTTATATTTATCAAATTAATTCTTTACCCATGCTTTAAGAACACATGTATAACAATTCTACCCACTTTATAAAAATTTCATCCCCGAAATTTCCTTAGCTAACTCATGAAACAATTGTGGATAATATTTCTTCATAGTTACCTCAAGTAATCTCTTTGATATCTTTATTCTGCCACGAAATTTGAACTCATGGAATTTCTTTATTACACAAGACTTACTTTTTTTCTGTCTAAATTTCTCCTTGGTACTTGTATAAAAGTCAAATCTTCTTGAATTTCTACTGCTTGACTCGAAATATTATAAGATTCATCATGTAAGTGTTTCTGCAAAATTGAAACGTGAAATACGTTATATAACTACTTCAACTTTTTGGGCGAATCCAGGCTATTCGCAACTAGCACAACTTTCTTAATAACCTCATAGGGTCCCACATACTTTGGACTCAAATTTTCTTTCTTTTGATCCTCAACACACCTTTCTAAGGAGATATTTTCAAATACGCCCAATGACCAACATGAAATTTAAGAGGTCTTATTCTATTCTCATCATTGCTATTCGGTCTACTCTGTACTGTTTCAATGTTCTCTCTAACCAGTTTGATTCTCTCAGTTGTTAACTCGATAATTTATGGACCAAATATATTTTACTTTTCCACTTCTTCCCAACATATAGGAGTTCTACACCTTCTACCATACAATGCCTCAAATGATGCAATTCCTATACTAGATTGACATTAATTATTATAAGCAAATTCAATCAATGATAAGTAAGCATCCCAACTTATTGAGAACTCTCCGCATTTGCCCTCAACATATCTTCTAATACTTTAATAATCTTTTCTGTGTGCTCATTTGTTTGAGGATGAAGAGTTGTACTAAATTGTAACTGCGTACCTGTGGTTTTCTGAAAGCCTCTCCAAAACCAAGATGTAACTCTAGCATCTCTATTTGACACTATGCTTAATAATACTCAATACAACCTCACAATCTTAGCTACATATAGTTCAATCAACTTTTTAGGACTCCAATTGTTTTTAATTGGAAGAAATTGAGATGACTTAGAAAGTTTATCTATTATCACTTACACTGTATCGTGACCTCTCTGGGTATGAAAAAATCCAGAAATAAAATCCTTACTCATTTTTCTATGGTCATTTGAGCACAGGAAGAGGCTATAGTAAGCCTCCCGGATGTTTGTTCTTTGACTTCACTTGCTAACAAACCAAACATCTAGAAATATATTAAGCTACATCCTTCTTAATTCTGACCACCAGAAATTCTGTCTCAATCCTCTCTCAATCTTATTGTTACTCGGGTGCATCGAATATACATCATCATATGCCTCTTTCAATATCTCATTTCTTAACTCAGTATCATTGGGAACACATATCCTATGTTTCAATACCAAAATACTATCATTTCTAATTTTTAACTCATATTGCTTTCTACTAACCATTTCCTGCTTAATATTCTCTATCTCCACATTTTTACCTTGCATTTTTAGCAAGCATTTTACTATGGATGACTGCACAAGCATATTTGCTAATAAAAATCCTCTATCACTGATATTCAACTTCATTCTTAACTCTCTTAAATCTATCATCAATTTCAAATCATGTCTCTCAATAGCAGTTAATCTTCTTGTAGATTTTCTACTTAATACATTTGTTACCACATTCACCTTTCCTCGATGATAGTGAATTTATACAATCATAGTCACTAATCAACTCCATCCACTGCCTCTGTCCGAAATTCAACTCTCTACGCCCAATGACCAACTTGAAACTTAAGAGGTCTTATTCTATTCTCAGCATTGCTATTCGGTCTACTCTGTACTATTTCAAGGTCTCTCTAACCAGTTTGATTCTTTCAATTGTTAACTCAATAATTTATGGACCAAATATATTTTGCTTTCCCACTTCTTCCCAACATATAGGAGTTTTACACCTTCTACAATACAATGCCTCAAACGGTGCCATTCCAATACTAGATTGACGTTAATTATTATAAGCAAATTCAATCAATGACAAGTAAGCATCCCAACTTATTGAGAACTCTCCACATTTGCCCTCAGCATATCTTCTAGGACTTTAATAATCCTTTTTGTGTGCTCATCTGTTTGAGGATGAAAAGTTGTACTAAATTGTAACTGCGTACCTGTGGTTTTCTGAAAACCTCTCCAAAACCAAGATGTAACTCTAGCATCTCTATTTGACACTATGCTCAATAGTACTCCATACAACCTCACAATCTTAGCTACATACAGTTCAGTCAACTTTTTAGGACTCCAATTTTTTTAATTGGAAGAAATTGAGATGACTTAGAAAGTCTATCTACTATCGCTTACACTATATCGTGACCTCTCTAGGTATGGAAAAATCCAAAAATAAAATCCTTACTCATATTTTTCTATGGTCATTTGAGCACAGGAGAGGCTATAGTAAGCCTCCCGGATGTTTGTTCTCTAAGTTCACTTGCTGACAAACCAAACATCTAGAAATATATTAAGCTACATCCTTCTTAATTCTGACCACCAGAAATTCTGTCTCAATCCTCTGTACATCTTATTGTTACTCTGGTGCATTGAATATACATTATTATATGCCTATTTCAATATCTCTTTTCTTAACTCAGCATCATTGGGAACACATATCCTATGTTCCAATACTAAAATACTATAATTTCTAATTTTTAACTCATATTGCTTTTTACTAACCACTTCCTGCTTAATCTTCTCTATCTCCACATTTCTACCTTGCATTTTTAACAAATATTTTACTATAGATGACTGCACAAGCATATTTGCTAACAAAAAATCATTTATCACTGATATTCAACTTCATTCTTAACTCTCTTAAATCTATCATCAATTTCACATATGACTCTCAATAGCAGTTATTCTTCTTATAGATTTTCTGCTCAATACATCTGTTACCACATTCTCCTTTCCTCGATGATAGTAAATTTATACAATCATAGTCACTAATCAACTCCATCCACCGCTTCTGTCCCAAATTCAACTCTCTCTAGGTAGGTAAGAATGTCAAACTCTTGTGATCAGTAAATATCTCATAAGTGGCTCCACATAGATGATGTCTCCAAATTTTCAAGCAAGCACTATGACAGCTAACTCTAAGTCATGGGTAAGGTAATTTCTCTCATGATCCCTCAATTGCCTAAAAGCATATGCCATTACCTTCCCATGTTGCATCAACACACATTCCCACTCTTGATGGGATGCATCACTATATACTACAAATCCTTCATCACCCGAAGGAAGCACCAATACTGGAGATGTAGTTAATTTCTCCTTTAGTAATTGGAAACTTTTCTCACACTCCCCATCCCATACAAATCTCACATCTTTAATGGTCAATCTAGTCAACAGTGCTGCAATAATATAAAAATTATGGATAAATCATCTATAATAACCTACTAACCTGATAACACTCAAACTAACATGCGATTATTGTGTATAGTTGAGGTGTCCATCCCACGAGGAAAGCGAACTACAAGAGAAAGTGTAAACCTTAACACTAAACGATAAAGTTCAAATAAGAAAATCTGAGTTTTATGAATTAAATTAAATAAGAGAGTTGCGAAAATATGATGAAGAATTCAATAAAGAAATAACAAGGTTCCAGGAATCCTTCCTAAGTTCGTTGCTTTATTCCTATCTTGACTCAACTGTTTTATCTCAATTATTAGTTTCACATCCCAAACAAGCAATTGGTAAATATTCAATCACATCACATAAATACCCTAATGTAATTGCCATAAATTACTCCTTAATTCCAATTCAAACACACAAGATCTATCTTATAAATTATCAAGAAATGACAATATTTTAATAATAATACTACAGTAATGGACAAACCAATAAGATAGATCTACTAAAATCAATTACATCTAACACTTTTACATAAGAAAAGCTTGACTAGACTTATATGGAGAAGAAGAACGCGATCACCGAATTAAGAAAATCTAAGAGAAGAAGAACATAAATTGCAGCTGTCACATGAATTCAAATCCTTCTTATTTAATCAAAGAGTAAATCATAAACAATGTTCAACAATCAATCCATTCAACTGAATCAAAGATAGAAATAAGAACAACTACACCTGGAAAATCATCCTTTCGTCGTGCTAGGAGTTTAGTTGGACATGGAGTTCATCCTTGATCACTGTGAGGAAGAAAAAGATGGAAGCTTTCTTCAAAAACTCTCATTGCCCTATTCTACGAATCTAAATTCCTATATATAGCTGTATGGAGATGGCTTTGTAGACAAAAAAGTAGCCATAGGGTTTTTGTTCAGGCCTGGTTCTGCTGTTGTCCAGGCCCGAATCTGCCTGACCTTTGTCTACTAAAACTGCCATAACTTTCTCTAGAAAAATCATGTTTATGAGCTGTAAAATTCTCCAGAAAATAGACATTCAGATCTTTCCAATAATATATGGCTCATCTCCTAGTTCTTCCTAAATCAATACAGCTTAATCCGCAAAAATGACTGATTTGTCACGCTGAAATCACGACAACCTTACCTTTGTCTACTAAAACTGCCATAACTTTCTCTAGAAAAATCATATTTTTGAGCTCTAAAATTATACAGAAAATAGACATCTGGATCTTTCCAAGCATATATAGTGCATCTTCTAGTTCTTCCTAAATCAATACAGTTTAATCTGCAAAAATTACTGATCTATACGAGCAATTCTAGCAATTTAGTGAAACTCCATTCCAAATGCTTGTGAACATGCATAGAATCTTCGTGATTTAATCAATGTTAGCTTTTCCATCTATTTTAAACCCAAAATACCTGAAAATATATCGAAATAGATCAATATACCAAGAATGAAACTTAAGAATTATTAAGGCATAAATGCGTAATCCAGCCCTAAATCAACCCTAAATGCTAACAAATAAACACTATTAAGATGCATTTTCTGACTCTTATCATAACTCTCAACTAGCTTATTGCTAGTCCCTAGCAATTCAAGCGAAAGAAAAATGAAATGAATTCTATACTAGAAATCAAAACAAAACTTAAAATCTTAAAATCAAAACAAAGCAATGTTAGCTTAATCCAAGATTAATTCAACTTTTTGTCTCAAAAATTGCACATAACACACAACACATAGAATCATTAAATGCCACCCAATTCCAAAAAACATCCAAACATCAACCTCATATTCGTTATCGACACTTAAACATCCCTCTTACCACAAACCATTAATCCAAACACCCGGATGATTTTATGCACAGCATTCATGAATACAAGTCTTGGCCTCTAAAAACATATTAAATCACGTGACATCAATCACAAATCAAACTCCATAGACTCACTTTTCAAATCACAAAAAAGTAAAGAAAACTAAATAGATAAATAAAAATGAAAAAAAAAACTAATGTACAATGGAACGAAAGCACCCGATTAAGAAGGATAAACCGGGGGCACCAAAGAGACCTCTTCGGGCCTATCATCAACACATTCATGTTCCAAGAAGAGCTTCAAACTCTAGTCATTAACTCGAAATGCACGACTGTCAGAGGGATCTTCAACTTCTACCACTCCATTTGGAAAAACACTCTTCACAACATAAGATCTCTCCCATCGTGATCGCAATTTTCCCGGATGGAAGTGTAACCGAGAATCATAAAGAAAAACTCGATTATCTTGTTCAAAATTTTTTCAAAGTATTTTCTGATCATGTACCGCTTTCATTCTTGACTTTAAGTCATTAGCATTATCAGTTGCATCATCCCTCAACTCCACAAGTTCACAAAGTTGCATTTTCCTCTCCTCACCGGACATCTTCAAGTCATAATTAAAATTTCAAATAGCCTATGCTATATGCTCAAGTTCTACCGATAAGTGACATGCTTTGCCAAATACCAACCGATAAAGAGATGCTCCAAGAACCGTCTTGTATGCTGTTCGGTATGCCCAAAGCGCATCCGATAGGCACAAAGACCAATCTTTTCGATTTGGATTTACCATTTTTTCAAGTATTCACTTAATCTCCCTATTTGCTAGTTCTGCTTGGCCATTCGTTTGTGGATGGTAAGCTGTAGAAACCTTATGGGTGACTCCATACCTGCGCATCAAAGCCTTAAAAGAATAGTTATAAAAATGTGACCCTTGATCACTAATTATAACACGTGGAGTACTGTACCTAGATAAAATGTGCTCTTTAAGAAATTTAACAACAACTTTATTAACATTAGTGCGGCAAAGTATAGCTTCAACCCATTTAGAAACATAATCAATAGCAAACAAAATGTAAAGATACTTAAAAGAAAGTGGGAATGGTCCCATAAAATCGATCTCCCAACAATCAAAGATTTCTACCACTAAGATCAGGTTGAGAGGTATCATATGACAGTGGGACAATGAACCTAGCTTTTGACATCTTTCACATGAACGACAAAACTCATTAGTATCCTTGAATAAAGTAGGCCAATAAAAACCACATTGCAAAATTTTTGCGGCTGACATTTTAATAGAAAAATGACCACCACAAGCATAGGTATGACAAAACGTTAACACACTATCAATTTCCATATCCGGAGTGCATTTTCTTATTATTTGATCGGAGCAATATTTAAAAAGATAAGGATCATTCCAATAAAAATTCTTTGTGCACTCCATGTATATGGAACTTGACGGGAAACCAAGTAATTTGCAATGTCGGCATACCATGGTGTGTGACAAAGGAAAACAAATAAATTCTCATCCGGAAAGGCTTCGTGAATGAGAAAAATGTCGGTATCGTTCTTAAATTTCAAATGAGATAGACAGTTCGCCACAACATTTTCCACCCCTTTCTTGTCTTTGATGATCAAGTCATATTCCTGTAAAAGCAAAATCTAATGTATCAAACAGGACTTAGCATCTGTTTTTGAGAAAAGAAATTTAAGGGCGGAGTGATCCGTGAATATAGTGATAGGTGAACCAATTAAATAAGAGCAAAATTTATCCAATGCAAATACTACGGCTAGTAATTCTTTCTCAGTTGTGGTGTACATCATTTGAGAATGATTCAAGATTCTACTAGCATAATAAACAACAAATAATTTTCCCTCCCTTCTTTTTCCTAAAATAGCCCTTAAAGCATAGTCACTAGCATCACACATAATCTCAAAAGGCAAGGTAAAATCGGGTGATTGCATAATAGGGACAGTTGTAAGCTTAGAGACAAGTGTCCTAAAGGCTTTCTCACATTCGAGGCTCCACTTAAGCTCGGTACCCTTCAACAAAAGGTTATATAAGGGTCTAGAGATAGCACAAAATTTTTGAATAAACCTTCTATAAAACCCAGCATGCCCTAAAAAAGACCTAACATCTTTAATATTCTTAGGAGTGGGTAGTTTAGAGATTATTTCAATTTTCGATTATCCACTTCTATCCCCTTTTCGGACACTATATGGCCCAAAACTATTCCGGAAGACACCATAAAATGGCACTTCTCCCAATTAAGCACAAGCCCCTTCTCTTCACACCTACACAAAACATTTTTCAAGTTGGATAAACATGAATCAAAAGAAGTTCCAAACATGGTTAAATCATCCATAAACACTTCCATACATTTTTCAACCATGTCACTAAAAACACTCATCATGCATCTTTGAAAAGTAGTCGATGCATTACACAAACCAAAAGGCATTCTACGAAAAGAAAAAGTTCCAAAAGGACAAGTAAAGGTGGTCTTCTCTTGATTCTCTAAGGCAATTCCTATTTGGTAGTATCCCTAATATCCATCTAAAAAGCAATAGAAAGGATGACCAACCATACATTCTAAGATTTGATCTATGAATGGAAGGGGAAAATGGTCTTTCCGAGTAGCCGAATTAAGTTTCCTATAATCAATGCACATACGCCACCCGGTCACTACCTTAGTTAGTACTAACACCCTTTCTTCATTTTCTACCACGGTCACCCCAGCTTTTTTAGGAACTACTTGAGTTGGACTAATCAACTTACTATCGGATATTGGATATATAATTCCCGTATCTAATAGCTTTATGACTTCTTTCTTAATTACCTCTTTCATAGTTGGATTTAGTCTTCGTTGTGGGTCTCTACGAGGGTTAGCTCCTTCTTCTAGATAAATCCTATGGGAACAAATTAAAGGGCTAATACCTTTTATGTCGGCTATAGTCCAACCTAATGCAGATTTATGCTCTCTTAACAAATTCAACAATTTATCACATTGCACATCACTAAGTTCGAAAGAAATAATAACCAAAAAGGTATAATTTGGGCCTAAGAAGGCATGTTTGAGCCCTTTGGGCAGCGGAGCTAAATTAAGCATTGGTTTCTCCTCGAAAGATGGTTTGGGTGCCTCCCTCTCTTTAGGCAACTCTTCAAAGCCTGGTTGCCATGATTTCTTAATAAATCCCTGTGACTTATCAAAAACATCAACAACATCAACGGCATGGGGATAAATTGAATAATCATCAAAATTATTAAGAAAGAATTCCAAAGAATTAGAATTATCTTTAATGTACTCATCCTCCAAAATAAGCTTATCGATCATTTAAGTGTCGAAACACTCATCCTCTTCATGTGGATGCCTTGAGACTCGAAAAACATTCACCTCCAGAGTCATATTTCCAAATGATAATGTCATTAGAAAATTCCTACAATTAGTGAGGGCATTGGCAGTGGCAAGGAATGGTCTTCTAAGTATCAAAGAAATTTTTGACTCTGTGTTCACAATAGAAATGATATCTAACACCAAAAAGTCAACGGGATAATAGAAATTGTCAGTTTACACTAAAACATCTTCCACAATGCCTCTTGGTTTTCTTATCGATCGATCCGTTAGTTGAAGTACCACAGAAGTCAGTTTGACCTCACTTAGACCGAGTTGAAAGTAAACGGAGTATGGCATGAGATTAACACTAGCCCCCAAATCTAGCATTGCTTGGCCATAAGCTTTGTTTCCAATTTGGCAAGCCACCGTAGGACAGTCTGGATCTTTATACTTGGGCAGTGTCTTGCTATCAATTACCGCACTTGCTTGCTCCATTAAGAATGTCGTCTTCTTCACATTGTGCTTCCTCTTAAGTGTGCATAGATCCTTAATGACTTTCTCATAGTTGGGAACTTGTTTTATGACATGAAGAAAAGGAAGGTTAATTTTAACTTGCTTAAGTTGTTTAAGAATCTCACCTTTTAATGTTGAATTTCTCTCCTTAGGTTTAAGAAGTGCTTGAGGGAAAAGCACTGGTATAGAATCAATATGGGCATCTTGTTCTTTGGGAGCTTTATCCTTGTTACTCATGGTTTTAGGAATCAAGTTTGATGGTAGAGTGGGTCCATCAATTTCCTTACTGTTGCGAGTAGTTATGGCATTAACCACTTTAACATTTTGATTATCGGGATTGGAGGTTTGTGCCATATGTTGTCCCTTTGGAATAGGTTGTGGCTACAAAGGGAAACGACTTTGCTCTTGAACCATCAATAAATTAGTCAACTTGGTGAGTTGACCCTTTATCATCTTCCGTTCCTCTTGGAACCCTTATTGCTCCTCTAGCAACCGTTGATTTATCTTGCTTTGCTCTTCCACACTCTGGGCATATACCTGCATAAATGACTTAAAAGCATCTTCCAAAAGTAAAGATTATTGTTGTTCATTAGATGAAGTTTCCTCTGGTCTCCATTGGGTACTAGATTGGGTAGAAGGTTGTGTATTAGATCTCCAACTAAAATTAGAGTGATTCTTCCAACTGGGATTGAAGGTGTTAGAGTAGGGTGAGTATGTTCTCTTAAAGGGTATACCTAAAAAATTACACTCTTTGTTAATCTCAAAATAGGTTGGACAATCCCTAGGTACATGATCTACCCCATTACACATAAAACAAGGTTCTGGGACTCTACCCTAGCAGCCGGTTCGGGGGCTCTAGCATCCTTGGTTTTTAAAACCACAATTTCCTTAGTTAGGACCTCTAAATGGGCTTTAAGGCTATCCTCTTCCTTAAGTTGATAAATTGCAGTGGTTTGGTTTCTCTTCGTACTTTCTATGGCATTGGGTCTTGTCCAAGTGTGGGCTTTCTTCGATAAATCATCTAGAAAATTTATGGCTTTGTCGGGATCTTTTTGAAGAAAATCTCCATTACACATCATTTCTATAAATTTCCTTTCCCTACTTAGAATTCCATCATAGAAATAGCTAACTAACCGCCAACTCTCAGACCCGTGGTGTGGACAAGAATTCAAAAGGTCTTTGAAACGTTCCCAAACTTGATATAAGGTTTCACTCTCTTTTTGTGCAAAGTTTGAGATTTGTCTCTTAAGGTTCTTGGTCTTATGGGTTGGGAAATACTTTTGGAAGAAGGCTTGTGTCATCTCATCCCAACTATCTATAGACCTAAGCCTTAACGAGTATAACCAAACTTTGGCCTTATCCTTAAGCGAAAAGGAGAAAAACCTAAGTTTGATGATGTCTAACATATCGGCCCTACTTTGAAAGGTTGCTACTACTTCCTTAAATTCCCTAATATGGACATAGGGATTTGCATTCTCTAATCCATAGAAAGTTGGTAGCAACTGGATCACGCCCGGCTTAAACTCGGGTTGTTGAACATTAATGAAGAACATGATACAAGATGGTGTGGCCATTCGACTAGGGTATA
Source organism: Bretschneidera sinensis (assembly GCA_023935145.1). Classification (NCBI taxonomy): domain Eukaryota; kingdom Viridiplantae; phylum Streptophyta; class Magnoliopsida; order Brassicales; family Akaniaceae; genus Bretschneidera; species Bretschneidera sinensis. The sequence continues at coordinate 63,345,632 of CM043704.1, read as the reverse complement.
TAAGTAGTCCTTAAATGTCCTAGCAACATTCTCATTGTTATTGTTGGTAATGTTAACAAAATTCTCTAAATTCTCGTTTGGGTGTGCACTATGATTTGATCTAGACGAGCTTTCACTATCGGATAAAGAATGAGAGGGTAACTCTATTTCGAGTCTTTTAATGAATCTACCTTGCTTATCTCTAAGTCTACGCATACACCAAAGGAATTAGAGGGGAGATGAATAAAGAAAACAAAATAAAATCAAAACAAAGAGAAAAGAATAATGTTAGTGTCTTGTCTCAAAGTTGACAAACTTCCGTGTAACTAAGCGCAATTCCTTGGCAACGGTGCCAAAATTTGATAACGCTCAAACTAACACATGATTATTGTGTATAGCTGAAGTGTCAATCCCACGAGGAAAGCGAACTACAAGAGAAAGTGTAAACCTTAACACTAAACGATAAAGTTCAAATAAGAAAATCTGAGTTTTATGAATTAAATTAAATAAGAGAGTTGCGAAAATATGATGAAGAATTCAATAAAGAAATAACAAGGTTCCAGGAATCCTTCCTAAGTTCGTTGCTTTATTCCTATCTTGACTCAACTGTTTTATCTCAATTATTAGTTTCACATCCCAAACAAGCAATTGGTAAATATTCAATCACAGCACATAAATACCCTAATGTAATTGCCATAAATTACTCCTTAATTCCAATTCAAACACACAAGATTTATCTTATAAATTATCAATAAGTGACAATATATTTCAATAATAATATTGTAGTAATGGAAAAACCTATAAGATAGATCTACCAAAATCAATTGCATCTAACAACTTTGACATAATAAAAGCTTGACTAGACTTATATGGAGAAGAAGTACGCGATCACCGGATTAAGAAAATTTAAGAGAAGAAGAACATAAATTGCAGCTGTCACATGAATTCAAATCCATCTTATTTAATCAAAGAGTAAATCATAAACAATGTTTAACAATCAATCCATACAACTAAATCGAAGATAAAAATAAGAACAACTACACCTAGAAACTCATCTTTTCGCCTTGCTTGGAGTTTAGTTGGACACGGAGTTCATCCTTGATCATCGTGAGGAAGAAGAAGATGGAAGCTCTCTTTAAAAACTCTCATTTCCCTATTCTCTAAGTCTAAATTCCTATATATAATTGTATGGAGATGGTTTTATAGAAAGAAAAGTCACATTAGGGTTTCTATTCAGGCCCGGTTTTGTTGCTGTCCAGGCCCGGTTTTGCTTGACCTTTGTTTACTAAATCTGTCATAACTTTCTCTAGAAAAATCATATTTATGAGCCATAAAATTCTCTAGAAAATAGACATCTGGATCTTTCCAATCATATATGGCTCATCTCTTGGTTATTCCTGAATCAATACAGCTTAATCAGCAAAAATGACTGATCTGTCACGCTGAAATCACGCACAACCTGACCTTTGTCTACTAAAACTATGATAACTTTCTCTAGAAAAATCATATTTATGAGCCGTAAAATTCTCCAGAAAATAGACATATGGATCTTTCCAAGAATATATGGCTCATCTCTTGGTTATTCTTAAATCAATACAGTTTAATCCACAAAAATGACTGATTTGTACGGGCAATTCTGGCAATTTAGTGAAACTCCTTTCCAAATGCTTGTGAACATGCATAGAATCTTTGTGCTTTAATCAACATTAGCTTTTCCATCTCTTTTAAACCCAAAATACCTGAAAATGCATCGAAATAAATCAATATACCAAGAATAACACCTAAGAATTATTAAGGCATCAATGCGTAATCTAGCCCTAAATCAACCCTAAATGCTAACAAATAAACACTATTAAGATGCATTTTCTGACTCTTATCACCCCAAGAAGCTTCTGATCTCAGTTATATTAGTTTGTTTTTCCCAACTCAACCCTACTTCTACTTTCTGTGGATCAATTGTTATACAATCTCTAGATACCACATGCCCCAAGATATTTATTTCATTCAATCAAAATTCATATTTAGGAAATTATAGAATTCAATCTCTCTCTCCTCAAAATCTCCAACACTGTCTAATGTTTAACATGTTCTTCCTCATTGTTAGAATATACCAAAATGTCATCAATAATTATAACCACAAATTTGTCAAGAAATAGTTTAAACACCCTACTTATTAAATCCATGAATGTTGCTAGAGCATTTGTTAATTCAAATGGCATCATAAGAAACTTATGATCATAACGTGTCTTAAAAGCAGTTTTAGGCACGTCTCCCTCCTTTACTCTTAACTGGTGATAAACTAATTTGAGGTTTATCTTCGGAAACACCCTCGCTCTCTATAATAGTTCAAACAAATCATCCATCCTGGACAAAGGATATTTGTTCTTAATAGTGATCTCATTCAGCTGTCTATACACAACATCATCGTTCTATCTTTCTTCTTCACAAACAATATAGGGGTTCCCCATGGTGACACACTTGGTCAAATAAATTGTTTATCTTAAAACTCTCGAAGTTGAGTTTTAATTTTCTCAACTCAGTAGGTGTCATTCTATGGGGTGCTATAAATATATGTGATGAACTTGGTATCACACAAATAGAGAATTTAATCTTCCTATTGGGAGGCAATCTAGACAACTTTTCATGAAATGCATTAGTAAAATCTTTTACTACTAAGATTTTTTCTAACTTCCTATTTTCCTTTTTAGAATCCATTGTGTATGCCAAATACTCCTCAAAACTCTTCTTCAACCATCTACTAGCAGTTAGGGCAGAAATAAGACAGTTGGCAAGTATTTTACGTTCTCCCTTAAAGTTAAACTCCTCTCGGCCCAGTATCTTGAACACCACACTTTTCTTAAAACATTCAACCCATATACAATACGCCGACAACCAATTCATCTTCAAGATCAAATCAAAATTAACCATATTCAAAGAAAACAAATCAACTTCAAACTCTCTATCATCCATACGGATTACACAGCCCCAATAAATAGTTTTACTCATAATTCTATATTCAGTAGGAACTTCAACAATAAGATTATGCATCAAAGGACTAATATAAACATCAATAGACTTCATAACACACTGGATGCAAAAGAATGAGTTACACCAAGATCAACCAACATTGATATGTCCACCTTTTCTACATACAAAGCACCTCAAATTTGGACAATTCTGGGATAAATATCTTATTTGATTACATCTATAATAACTTTTATCTCTTGATCATACATCAGATTACCACTTTCCCTTGGTGGCATACTTACTTCCTCTGCCATAACTCCTAGTTACCATAACCTGTCTCCCAAATCTAAGGGTCCGACCGATAGTACTATGTCGTATAGAAGCAACAGATCTTGTTTGCTTTTGACTCTGTACTACAGTTCCTTGTAACAAGGAACGCCCTATCTAGGATGGTCTCTCACCCTGTACACTCATTCTACCACTACCTCTAGAACCTTAATGTCTAAGCCTCTTTAACAACTCTTTCTCTTTCCCTTAAACTCCATCATATCTTTCTCAATCTAAAATGCTATATCCACCAACCTGACATAATTCATATGCCTCATGTAAGATAGTTTTGATCACATCTTTAAATATAGTTTATTTATGAATCTCTTACACTTCTTCTCCTCTAGGTCTACCATTTCCTGTACAAACCTCGACAAAGCCACAAATCTTCTATCATACTGAGTAATAGTCAATACATTTGCCTCAACCAAATAAAATCTCTTTCTTGTTGGGCTTTAAAAGTATAAGGAAAGTATTTATCAAGGAAAACCTCCTTAAACCTATTCCAGGTTAAAGGGTCTATCAACATATGCACTTACCCTGGGAAGAGTATCCTTCCATCATTCTAAAACTTCTCTTTCTAACTTAAATGAAGCAAAGGTGACCCTCTGCTTGCCAATCACTGGTAAAGTACCAAATAATCTCTCTACATGTTTCACCCATAGCTCAGACTCAAAAGGATTCATAGATCCTTTAGACAACAAAGCATTCAACTTAATATATCTAACAAAACAATCTCCCTGCATCTCATGCATAAACTCACCTTTCCCCTTTTTGAAAGTCTACCATTATTAGATTTACAACTACCTCAGGCACCGCTCCAGTATGTTCATCAAGTCTATGTTATAGACTATTAACTCTATCATCCGTTACATCAATTTTCTCAAGAGTATATGCAAGAGCTTATCTTAGCTCATCTTTTTCAATTCTAGATTCCCTCATACCCTTACTAATATCAATTATACTGTCAACATATTCCCTTCTAGGAACCACAAACTCAAACTCAACTTCTATCTCAATCTCAGCTCCTTTAAAAATTGGGGCCCACCACGCCCTCTCAAGTCAACAACTCTAATTCTAGCTCAAACAAGTCCACGTGTCATTCTCAAACTATTCATTAAGATACAATTTATTTTAATCTTCCAATTTCTTTCTTTTTATGCAATCTACAGAATCATAAAACCCAATGCTCTGATACTAAAATTGTAACGACCCATCCCGGGTTAGCCACCCCCGAGACGGTGTCATCACATTTTGAAAATCTCAGCATGACACATATATGCAACAATATAAAAACATTAACTGAATGATCTACATACATAAATCCTCAACCCTCAACAGGGGAGTTACATCATTCAAATCTCAACTAAACAGTATATACAACATAGTATGCATGAATATTTACTAATATTTTTTTTATTTCCATTAGTCTGATGATGTGGACCACGTGGCTTACAGATAATAACTTCGTCTAAATCTCAGTTCACCAATCTATCTGTCCTATTTGCTACCTAAAATCATTGTATAATGAGGAGTGAGCTTCACAAGCTTAGTGAATTAAATTTACTAGTAGTATTCGATTTTATACTCCCAACTACATCTTATAATTGAATTACTTCTAATAATCTTCCGATATTCATTCATCTCTTTCGTCAAATAATTCAATAACAATATTCTGTAATCACTACTTAATTTCATATTTCCCCCATTACAGAATCTTTTATTAAGTTACTCATCAAAATATCAATCTTTCAATCATATATTTAATCATCTCAAAATTCTCAATTCAACATCATCATTTACCTCGTTATGAGGTTCACAACATATAATCAATTACTCAGACAATTCTCATCATATTATACTTCTATATTTCATTCTCATCATATTTTTCTCTTTATGAGACTCATTCATCAAGCAATAAATTTACATTCAAGAATAACACTTTAGCCTCTCAAGCAATAACAATCAATATTTAAAGCAAATGCAATGCGTGAATTTAAATGTTATTATTATTTAGGAACGTCTTCCCATATGTCGACATATTTAAGCTAAGACCGGCTGCCTTCGCAGTTCTTTCATTCTCATTTAGATTGGCTGTCTTCCTAGTTTTTTTATTCTCATTTAGACCGTTGCCCTCCCGATTCTTTTATTTTTAGCTATACCAGCTGTCTCGGTTTCATTTAGACCAACTGCCTTCTTGGTTCTTCAATTTCATGCATATGAATATGAATATGCATATGAACAATAATATAAAAACAAGCATGTATTTGGACATTCAAATTAGCTATTCAACTTCATCTTAAATTATTATTTGATCAATTTCTCTAATTTCTTCTCCTCATATATCATATCAATTTATCTACCATAGCTCTTCAAGAATTTCATTTATCACATTTATTATTAAATCGACTTGTTCTTCCAATAATATTATTTCTCATATAATAATTTTCTACATATCAAATATTCCTATCATACCCATCTTTCATCTATCATCAAATCATAGGTTAATAAATTATTCAACTATTATCACTATATCTTTCATATATATCTTGATTACTTAAAGTAAATCTAACTTACAACATATCACTTAGAGCTACCCGTGGATTACGTCCTTGCCTTTCCTGCTCCTTTCATCAATTTTCCCCGATTGTTGATCGTCAACACCTAACATAATATTTATATTAAATTTTTTAATTTATTCATCAATTTCTACATAATTCACACTATTGGGAAACCACCTCTCAAGATTCCCAGGGTGGTGATCTTCCAAACACCCAAGTCTAGAATGACTTGTAATGATCAGAACAGAAACAGAAACCAAAGAAAAGAAAGAACACAAGCAATTTGTTATCGGGGTTTGGTAATAGCCTATGTCCCCGTGAGTTCCTCCAAACTCTCTGCACTAAATCAATGAGCTCTTACAAGTTACAGTAACTCCTCTCTAAGAAATCTCTTATTCTTGAAGAACGAAAGAAGAGAGAAAAGAAAATGATAAGGTCTTGAGTTACCCTGGAATTTTCCCTAAGAAAATTCCACTTAGAAGTCCCTTGAATCCCCAATCTATACTACTCTCTCTCTTTAAACAACCAGCCTCTCCAATGAGTCTCTCTTATTTTGTGTCTTTGCACTCTTACAATTGATCTCACATTCACATTCACATGTTATGTCTCTTTGAAGCTAGGTGACCCTTTATATAGTGCACCAACTTCTTGACCAATCTTAAAGGTCAATATCCACCCTTAGATCTTAAGGACCAATCAACTATAGCCCTTCATCAATTCTAAGTAATCTTGTGCGTTTTAATCATGCCTCACGCACCATTTGAAATGCTGAAACATAGCATCTGGTGTGCCTCCAAGTCACGGCTCAGAACAGGGCAAGTCGAGGGCTAGAAAAGGGGGATTTTGTTGTCAAGCTGGAGGCCGCGGCCTAGGGTGGCTGAGCCATGGCGCACAGGGCTGCGCCGCGGCTCGCACACCTTGGGCCGCAGGGCATTGCTCCTCTCCCAACTTTTGCATTTCCTATGGGCTGCGGCACCCAAGGCCAGGTGCGGCACACACCTCCAACACTGATGCTGAACATGCTGAAACTCACTTGTTTTAATCCTTAGACAAAATACAAACAATCTCTACCTTTGTCTAAGCGATTAAACCAGAACCCTTGTGCAGAGAACTCAGGATCCAAACTCAACTTGAGTCACCATATCAACCGACTCTAATCCTAAGAAGTCCAAGGCAATGATTGAACTTACTTAGAGATAAAACTTTGGTGCCTAAATCTGCAGGATTTTCCTCCATGGCTACCTTGTCCACATGAATGAATCCTTCTGTAACATTTTCTCGAATGAAATGATATCGAACATCCATGTGCTTTATCCTCTCATGGAACACCAGATTCTTACACAAGTGCAACACATTTTGGCTATCCGAGTACACCACCACCTGCTCTTTCAGGACCTTCAACTCTTCTAACAACCTTTTGCACCACATAACCTCCTTAATGGCTTCCGTAGCCACAATGTACTCAGCCTCGATTATTGAGAGTGCTACCACCGCTGCAACTGAGCCTTCCAACTTATACAACATCCGTTTAAGTTGATGAAGTAGGAGGTAATCGATCTTTTTTTATCTCGATCTGCTCCATAGTTCGAATCCGCATAACTTTCAAGACAGATGGACTTACCTCTCTTCTCATAAACCAGCCCCACATCTGGGCTTCCCTTCAAGTACCTCAGCAACCACTTCATCCCAAATCAATGTTCCTTTCTGGGATTACTCATAAACATGCTGAGAACATTTATTGCATGAGCAATGTATGGTCTAGTGCTTACCATGGTGAACATCACTGATCCAACCGCACTAGAGTAAGGGACCTTTTCCATTTCCTTCTTCTCTGCCTTCGATCTAAGACATTGATCATTGAAGAACTTGAAATTACCAGCAAGGAGAACCTTAACTGGTTTGCTATCTTCCATAGAGAACTTAGATATTATCTTCTCTATGTAGGAAGTCTAAGAAATCTTCAATCCATTTCTCTCTTTTTCCCGGATTATGCTCATCCCAAGGATCTTCTGTGCATGGCCAAGATCCTTCATCTCAAGCTCCTCACTGAGTTGAGACTTCATTTCTTCTATCCTCTTCCTACTATTCTTAACCAACAACATATCATCAACATAGATGAGGATGATCACCATTTCTTCCACCTTGTGCCCTTTGTAGTACAAGCACGAATCATAATAGCTCCTCATGAAACCCAAGCTAGTTACAAAGGAATCGAACCTCTTATTCCATTGTCGAGGTGATTACTTCAGGCCATAGAGAGATTTCTTCAATTTTCACACTAACTCTCCCTGCCTTCCTTCCTCATAGCCTTCGGGTTGCTTCATATAGATGGTCTCATCAAGCTCTCCATGCAAGAATGCTGTCTTCACATCCATTTACTCGATCTCCCAATCAAATTGGACCACCATAGCCAATACTGTCCGTATCGTCTTGTATTTCACAACTGGTGAGATTATTTCGGTGAAATCTATGCCTTCTCTTTGTGTGAACCCATTCGCCACTAGCTAGCTTTATACCAGACTTCATCCTCTGAAGGATTCCCTTCTTTGATCTTGTAGATCCACTTACAATCCACAACTCTCTATTTTTCTGGTTTGGGCACCAATTCCCAAGAGTTGTTCTTCCTCAAAGAATCCATTTGTTCCTCCATAGCTAGCAGCCATTTTGACAAATCCTTACATTCCATGGCATCCATGTAAGTTTATGGTTCAACCATCCCTTCTTCTGAATAAAGAGCTGCTACATTAGCATCTGCAAACCCATATCTCAAAGGTGGTCTAACCACCCTCCTTTCCCGGTCCCTTGTGAGCTGATAGTCATTCTGACTTGCTGTATCAACCATTTCTAGTTCAGCCTCCTCTTGAGTGTCCTGAGTTTGGCCTTCATCAATGGGCTCTACTTGGTCCGAACTCTCTTGCCTTCCTTACTCTACCTTAACTGAATTTTCCTTGATGCTATGCTCCAAAAATACTGAACTGGTTTGCTCGCTAGCCCCTGCAGGGTTAGTTTTCTCCAAATAGGAAAATAACAATTCATTAAAAATAACATCCTTACTTATTATGAGTTTCATTCCTTTTAATTCTAAGGACCACAACCTATACCCCTTAACCCCATCACCATACCCTAGAAACACACATTTTCTAGACCTTGGGCTAAGTTTATCATCATTTTGATGTTCAAATGCAGTACATCCAAAAGTTCTTAGGTTATTCAACTCAGGGGTTTTCCTACCCCACATCTCTTCGAGAGTCTTGAGCTCTAAAGCTCTAGAAGGTGATCTATTAACCAGATATGCAGCAGTAGACACAACTTCTCCCCAAAAATATTTTGATAAACCGGACCCAATTAGCATGCACCTAACCTTTTCCATAAGGATCCAATTCATCCTCTCAGCAACTCCATTTTGCTGAGGCGTTTTTACAACCTTTCTATGTCTAAGAATCTCATTTAACTCACAGAATTTATCAAAATCCGGATTGCAAAAATTCTAAGCCATTATCGGTTCGTAAAGCCTTAACTACCCTACCTGTTTGAGTCTCCACCAATTTTTTCCACACCATAAATTTATTCAAAACATCTGATTTATTTTTAAGCAAATAAACCCAAACCTTTCTTGAATAATCATCAATTAAAGAAAGAAAGTAACGATTACCTCCATGTGTTGGTGTTCTTGCTGGTCCCTAAAGGTCCAAATAAATGTAGTCAAGAATTCCCTTAGACTTGTGCACTCCGGTGTTGAAGCTGACCCGGTGTTGCTTCCCAAGAATGCAACACTCGCAGAAATCGAGTTTCTCTACTTTGTCGCTACCAAGTAGACCATCCTTGCTGAGAATTTGCATGCCTTTTTCGCTCATATGTCCCAAGTGAGTGTGCCAAAGGGTTACTCTATCCATCTCAGCCATCAAGCTTACTGCTTGATCCTTAATTTTTGTCTCTCCGATCATCTCATAGAGACCATATTTTATTGCTGCTTTGATCACTACCAAAGATCCTTTGGTTACCTTGATATTTCCTCCCTCTACTTTGTATGTGTACCCCATGGAATCTAGATGCCCTAATGAGATCAAATTCATTTTCAAATCGGAAAGATACCTCACATTCCGCAGCATCCTTGTGACTCCATCAAACATCTTCAACTGGATATCTCTTATCCCCTTCACTTGGCAAGAAGTATTATTCCCCAAGAAAACCTTTCCATCATTGGTTTACTTGAAATTCTTGAACTAATCATTGTGAGGGCACATGTGATAAGTGCACTCGAAATCCAGAATCCATTTCTCGCTGCCTTGCCTCCTGCTCACATTTGAGCACACAACAAGAACATCATCTTGCTGTTCTCCTTTGGCAACCGAAGCCTCTCCATTGTTGGTATGGCTTATTCCTCTCTCATCCCACATCTTCTTCTTGTAATCTTTCTTGAAGCGACCCTCCTTATTGTAGTAGAAGCATCGCTTCCCTCCAAAACTTCGGTTTAGAATGCGATCTCCCATAGGTCTGCCCTCTACCCTTTGATTTCTCCTGGTAGTTGCCATGAATGCTACTGCCATTCTGATTGCTAGCCTTCCTCTAATGAACAGCCCTTCTCCACTTGATACTTCCCTCATCTTGGCTTTGAAATCATGAGCCCTTATAGCATTGATCACAATTTCCTTAGTTAGTGTATCTCTTCTATATTCAATTGCATTAATCAAATTATCAAAACAATCAGGAAGATAATTCAACAAAATAACAGCCAATTGTTCATTCGAGAATATTATGCTACAGCTATTCAAATCTTGAACTAGCTTATTAAACATATCAAGATTATCTTGCAACTCTTTATTATGATCCATTTTAAAAGCAAAGATTCTTTTAAGAAGATATATCTTATTAGGGAGAGTTTTGGTAAGAAATAACTTATCTAGTTTCTTCCATATAACAGTTGGATCTTCCGAGTCTTCGCACTCCCTTGTGACACTATCCGACATGTGCAAGAAAATGGTGATGTATGCCATCTTCTTCATCTCAATCCGCTGGACCTCCGTGATACTTGCTGGAAAAGCGTCATCTTCTCTAATTGCCAAATCCACCTTTTGTTGCATAAGAACTGCCTTGATCTTCCACTTCCAAAGGGTAAAATCTCTTTTTCCATCAAACTTCTCAACAATGAAGTTTGAACCCATCTTGCGGAGTAAATTCCAGATTTATGCAGCACCCACAATTGTTTTCCAACTCCTTCTAAATCTCAAGAACATGATCAAAGATTAATCTCAACACTGTTCTTGAATCACCCTCAAGAACACAATCAGATCTTGATCTTTACTCCGTTCTTGAATCACCCAAGAAGTTGATCTTTGATTCTTGGAGTCTTGCTCCGATACCTTCTGTTTCAGCCCCGATACCCGCTGTTCTTGGACCACAGCTCTGATACCACTATTGGGAAACCACTTCTCAAGATGTCTAGGGTGATGATCTTCCAAACACCCAAGTCTAGAATGACTTGTAATGATCAGAACAGAAACAGAACCAAAGAAAAGAAAGAACACAAGCAATTTGTTATCGAGGTTCGGCAATAGCCTACGTCCCCATGAGTTCCTCTGAACTCTCTACACTAAATCAATGAGTTCTTACAAGTTACAGTAACTACTCTCCAAGAAACCTCTTGTTCTTGAAGAACGAAAGAAGAGAGAAAAGAAAACGATAAGGTCTTGAGTTACCCTGGAATTTTCCCCAAGAAAATTCCACTTACAAGTCCTTTGAATCCCCAATCTATACTACACTCTCTCTCCAAATAACCAGCCAATCCATTGAGTCTCTCTTGTTTTGTGTCTTTGCACTCTTACAATTGATATCACATTCACATTCACATGTTATGTCTCTTTGAAGCTAGGTAACCATTTATATAGTGCACCAACTTCTTAACCAATCTTGAAGGTCAATATCCACCCTTAGATCTTGAGGACCAATCAACTATAGCCCTTCATCAATTCTGAAGTAATCCTGTGCGTTTTGATCATGCTTCATGCACCATTTAAAATGTTGAAACATAAGCATCAGGTATGCCTCCAAGCCGCGGCTCAGAATAGGGCAAGTCGCGGCCTGGAAAATGAGGATTTTGTTGTCAAGCTAGAGGTCGCGGGCTGGGGTGGCTAAGCTGTGGCACACAAGGCCGTGCCGTGGCGCGCACACCTTGGGCCGCAGCACACTGCTCTTCTCCCAAATTCTGCATTTCTTGTGGGCCACGGCGCCCAAGGCCAGGCCGCAGCGCACACCTCCAACACTGATGTTGAACATGCTGAAACTCACTTGTTTTAATCCTTGGACAAAATACCAACATACACCCTTTGAAAATTTCATGTATTCTAAATTTCAAAATAAAATTCACATTATTACTTTTGTTTTTCTGAGAGTTTTTCGTGACTCTTTATAAAATTCTCTCATAAATTCTTTCAAAATTTTACTCTTTTAACTTTTCTTTCAGTCCATAAATGTTAAAAGAAATACAAAAATTTGGATTGGAGAAAGAAGAAAACTAAACATGATTTGGTAAGAAAAATTAAAATAACTAAAACTATATATAAATATTAACCAAACCACCTCTGTTGTCCATCCCCTTGAAATTGTGCTTAGTGTCCACTTTTGTGTAACATGCATGCAACTCCTGGAGTTGCACACCTTTTTTTTTTTTTCTTCTTCTTACCCACACTTGAACACGTTTGTTTTTTTTAAGAGAATTATTTTATTCAATAATAATTCTTTCACGTATATATTATATATTTTAATTCTATGTTATATTTATCAAATTACTTTTTTACTCATGCTTTAAGAACATGAGTATTACACACAATGCCAAGATAATATCCGATAGCCCCTACGATAACGATCGTAAGGTAAAGCCTCAAGCATGGGAGAAGAGTGCAATTTAGTGCATACGAGCCACCTACACTGTTCATGAAACTCCCAGCTTCATAGAGGTCCGAGTCACCCTATTAGAGGTGGAAATTTGGACCAGAACCCGTTGGACCCTCTTTTTTTACCCGTTAAAAAGTGTGTATAGGTTTTGATTTTTTGACCCATTAACAATCTACCTGCACCCCGCCCGACCCGTGAAATTATGGGTTGGGTTGGGTTTACTTATGGATCAAATGGGTGACCCACTAAATAATTTCACTCTTTATTTTAAAAAGAATTATTACCGTAAATTAGAAATGAAAAATTTCAAAGAGTAACCATAAACTAAGGGTTAAGCTCCATCACACAATTTGCCTTTTGGAGTTTCTTGGGTATATTATATAGATAGCCCGGTTCTGATAAATTAGTAAATTTAAGGCACAAATGTCACTTTCAATTGATCATTTCGGTATCTTGGACCTAGGATCAAGGATGATAAAAAAACTTCATCTTTAATAAAAAGCTGAACTACATGAAATCAAGTTTAGAATATTTTATCTGTGTAAAAATGAGAATGATAAAAAAATCATCTATAAATTTATTGACGGAATAAAAATAGCATTCTTCAACCTATTTAATTTTCGAACTCAATTTTTATTTCACAATATTTGATACGAGACTAAAGCAAACAAAATCGTGAATTCAATCTTTAAAACCGTGTATTTAGAGTCATCCAAAATTCAAACATAAATGCTAGTTTGGGCAGCAGCATATTTGAATTGGGTTTCAAACCAGCTGATGAATTAACAATGATCTTTTACGAACCTGTGGCCAAAAGTAAATTCCCTATGCAGGTTACCTAGCATTTTGTTTCTATATAAGGAAATAATGTAGTAAAATTCCAAAGAAACTCCATCTTTTTCATTCTTAGTAATCAAAGGACGAAACGACGAATGCAATTGAGAAATATCCCTTCTTCTACCTATTTTCCACCTTTTGATTGGGAAAACTACTTTTCACTGCAAGAATTAAGCATTACATTTAATATAAATTTTTTTTCAATAAGTCACCCATGGGTTTACCTGTTAAAAAGTGGATTGAGTTTGGGTGTGAAAAAGTTGACCCATTTAAAAATGGGTCTTTTTCACCTGCACCCGTTTGATCCGTCACCAGCAATGAATTACCCGCACCCAGTCCGACCCACTTGTTATCCACCTCTACATCCTATAGTGACCTCAAACCCGCACCCAAAGTTTCTTTGGGAAGCTCACTTAGTGCCCACACATGTCTCAAACCATGGCCCATGTGCGTATACCAAGTGTAGTGGAGAGCCCGACACCATGTCCCCCTTATAGAGAGTTATTTTGAGCATTTCTAGTAGGAAATATACATCATGTTTGAGTCGTCATAATCCTTTAATAATTATAATTTACATAATTTGTCAAATCCAAACATACCATATCACTACACGCATCTTCAAGACACTCCCCAAAATTTTTCATTAATTTTCAAAGCATAAATCACACATTTACGAAAATAGAATTGTGTCACTTTAGCACACCACTGACACACATTTGCTGCACAACTGCCTCACAACTAGGCTACACTTGCTGCACATAACTCACATAGATCACCATATAACCCACTCAAAGGCCAACTCATAGGTGGCAACCATTTCAAATGGTGCGTACTGTGACATTTAGCAAAAATGATGTTAAGTTTGAATTGGATTTATTTTGTAATGTTTTAAAAAAGGTAAATTGCATTAACATTGCGCTGGTTAATATGGAATTGGGGCTTAGAAATGGAATTAAGATGAAATCATGGTATTTTTCAACTATTTTTACGTTGAAAGAAAGTATAATTCTACCTTAATTCTGATTCCAAGCCCTAGTTTCATTCAATCAAACGTAGCGTAAAGGTTTTTGAACTATTGTCCTCTAGCATTTAAATCTTTGAATTATGAATTTGGTACCAAAGGTTTTAAATTTTTAATTAATTATAATGTTATCCTCTTCATCAATATAATTTGAAATAAATAAATACACTAAATATAGTTACAATAAACTCTATAAACCATTTAAAGATCATCCAAGAATTTTTGAAAAATTTCCACTTGTATGTTATTTTTTTGTGATTTATCAATATTTAATAACAAAAAATAATTTCAGTATTAAAAAGTCTTATATATTTTCTCACAATAAATCTCATTTATCTTTTCATGTGTACAAAAAAAATCATAATCAAATTCTTTGTATTATTAAGTTGTTAAAACAATTTTAATAATGAGTAATATATAAAAGGATTATATTACAATTAATTAAAAGTTTGAAGAGTTTTGATACTAAATTAATAGTTTAGAAGACAATAATTCAAAGACTTTTAGTGTAATTATTCTTTTTATAAATATGAAAATAAATTATACTACTAAACAAGCAAATTAAATGTTGTTTGTCAAGAATGTAATATTGGCAAAGAATAATATTCTTCGATTAAAAAAAGAATAATATTCTGTTCTTGTGTTCAATGTCTACCCCATAAAATATAAAATATAATAAAATTTATTTTGATGTAGTAATTAATTATTTAAATAAAAAAATGTAATATAGACAATAAATGTTATTTCCTTAATAAAAAAGAAATTTAGGGAGAAAAATAAGCCATATGTTTCCATCACAACCAATAAAACGTTTTCAAAACTAAAATCCTTTTATAAGGTTATGTTTGATATAATTTATGAAATGGTTTTTGTAAAGACATTTTGACAATCAAACTACTAATAAACCAATACTCATAAGCAATCATTAATATTGATAAGGGTCCGTCAAACCCCAACGTAAAAAATACAGGTAAGCGCTATTTAACTTTCCTAGAAGTAAAAACTTATAAATGGATCCAACACATTTGCAGCATTGTATGGTTAATTATATGATTATATTCAGTATGAAAAATTGTCATTTATTAATTTATATAAATTGTGCTATAGATATCAAGTTTATTAGATACAGGTGGACCGTGCCAACAATGTTGTTTTCCTCATAAAGATCCTGATGGGGAACGTCGTTACGAGCACAAATACGGCGTCGGATCAAGCATAGTCAAAGGAATCACTTGGCCACGTTAGGTTGCACACATTGAGCCAAAGTTTTAGTAACACTGCTGGAATCTTGGGAATGAATCAAGACCAGATTTCTCTGATAAATCAACTTAGATCAGTAGTCTCAAATCGAGTCTCTTGTTGCTTTGTTGAAGGATCGCTTGACGAAACATTCCTTACGAGTTATCTAAAGTTAGGTGATGACGTTATGAATTATAAAGCACCCGAATTCTTATGTCCGTGATAAATGCTTACATTTTCTATTAAAAACTTTTAAAGTGGAATCGATTGTGTCATTATTGACTCTGGTTCGATACTCATTTTGCTTCAAAAAGACTTTTACTGGAAAGTGCATAATGAAATTGGATACTTTTTCTCTTCTACTGCCGTTGTTCATACTCCTTCGGTTGAACTTTGTTATAGAGCCAAAGAATTTGTTTGTCATTATCCTTGATGAGAAGTTATTCATGCTAGTAATTGCACCACTAAATGATAATATTTGTTCATTTTATATTTCGTAAATTCTATATCAATATTGTAGTTTTGCTAATGGTACTTCATAACCAAAAATAAAAAGTAGGCTAGAAAGAAAAAAAAAAAAAAAAACTATTATTTGATCAAACCTTAAATATCATATTAGTAATGAACATAATAGATAGTAGTAGTCACCTAAATGAAGGGGATACAACATACATTCGGATCAAAACTTCAATTCAAAGGCCATAATAAGATTGATGCAAGAGAATTCGATCTGTAAATTTAAAAGAGGCCGGAAAGGAAAAGAAAACCAGAAAAAAGAAATAGTGCAGCTCTGTATCTTACTTCTCCATATAAAAGTGCAAGTTTATTACATAAGAGAGACATTTTTCTGTATCCTAATTCCTAAATAGAGGAAAAACTTCTTGCATGTACCGGATCCCCTGAACCGAAACCAATAGGTACAATCAGACCGCACGAAAAAGAAAAATTCTTGCTATTGGATGGTGCCTAATGACCCGGTCTACTGAACCTGGTCCAAACAAGAATTTCTTCTCATACAAAGTCTTAATCTTTTGGGGCTTTCAAGTTTGAAAATGCCTTGAAATATTGTTCATTTCATGACTGAACTTTACTGCTTAATCTACTTAAGGAAAAAAGAAGACTTTACTGCTTAAGAGAGGGTAATAAAAATTCTAAACAGCTTTCAGGAACAAATGATTGTGCTCCCATATTGAGATCATTAATTACCATGTATTACCTCTTTTCCATAAAGCATTTGGCTGACACATAAAGACCAAGATGATCCTGATGTATGAGAGTCATGATCCTACTGCTTCAGCTATAGAAATTCCCAAATTGAAAAAAAAAAAAAAATCATCTCGTAGTTTTGGCGTAACCACACCTCTCTACTAAAGAGGAGGTCCCAAGTTTGAATCCCATCACCATTAAATTTTCTGCTATCTTGAGATAAATACCTTCTTTGTTTCCTCATCTTCATCTACATTATCAGTTCTCATGCTCTCCAATAGCCCATCTACTTCTTTTCCAGGCATGATAATTTCCCTACCTATTTGAACCTTAGTCTTCAATAAGCTCACAAAATCTACTACTTCTCTAAGATCTCTATTTTCACCAAGCCAACTCAATATCCTAGAAATCAAATGAGGTTTGGGCCTCCAACCTTTATTTTCTGCCTGCACAACTAAAGCTTCTTTGAAGCACTCAAAAGCCTTCTCCATATTATCATTGTTCATATACCCTGCCGCAACAATAGCCCAACTATTCGGAGTTGCAGTCTTCTGTTTCTTGACTATGTCCCGTAGCATTGCTTCAGCTTTCTCAACCATTCCCCTCTGAGAATACCCAATAAGAAGAACATTTGGCACTCTGAAATCGTAAGTTCGACATGAGGACTTCCACTCTTCGAGAACCTTCTCAGTCTCTTCAAGCTCCGCAAGCTTCACTAGAGAACCCATCATGGTTATATAATCCCTGTTGATTTGCTTCTTACACACAACTTTTTGAAGTCCCCACAGCCTCATCATCTCATCTTTATTCCCAAGACTTGCATAGAGTGAAATCAAATGATTGTAGCCTAGTGCGTCTTTACACACTTTCTCCTCACATTTCTTTAGGTAAAAATATGCTTTCTCCTTGAGACCTTCCTTTATGTAGAAGTTGGCTGCCATGGAATATGTAGTCCAGTCCATGGAGATGTGAGGCTGGCTCTCCATTTCTTGTAGAACTTTCTCCACGCTGTTAAGATCAGATCTCGCCCCATAGGAGTTCATGCAAATTCTGTAGCTGAAGTTATCAGGAGAGACACCATTTTCTTTCATCTCTGAAAGCACATCAGGGACCTTCTCAAGTTGACCAGTGCGTGTGTAGACGCACATAAGGTCATTGTAGTTGAGACGAGAGAAGGTAAAACCCATCTCCTTCATTTTCTGCATATGGGTGAGAGACTTGTCAACTAGGCCTTCTCTGACATAACAATTGAGAAGAGCACCATAGACCTTCTCACTTTTATCTTGATTTGTCACGCTACTGAAGTAGCTCTCTGCAGACTCTAGCCCTTGAACTCTACCAATCAGATCCAACTGCACAGCGCAATCACTTTGTGAAAATGAACAGAGTTCCTTGCTACTCATCCACTCTGAAACCTGCACCACCGAGAATCCAACAGCATTAAACATGTTTACCAACTCAGGATTTGGGAATCATAAAGATACCTCAACGTTCAAGCATATATAAAATCATCAACTAACAGTATTTTTTTCTCTTTTTTTCCTTCTTTGATGAACCACAAGCAAATTGTGCATGTTCAGTGTTTTCTAATCCAAAAAGGAGAAGCACCATGAAGTGCAGGAAATTCTCTCCTATGCTCAACCTTTTTTTTTTGGGGGGGGGGGGGGGGGCCGGGCACGGGGGCACAATTAATTCAACATTTACTCGTACAACAAAATAATATGATAATAAAACTTTTCACTAAGGCAAGTAGGAAGAATCTATGGTCCATGCACTATCGAGGTCCTACCAATAGCTATCACACATGTTAAAGTTCCAAGGCCTAAGTAGGAGTTAACATCGTGTCACTAAGAACAATCATGCTGAACAGACCAATGTTTTATTGAAGAAAAATAATTATACACTGCATAATGATTGAAAGCATATAATCATCACAATTCAAATGTCATAAATTTCCCAACAATTGGTGCCTAGCAAAATCCATCAAAAAAGGAAGCAAAATACACCACTTCACCAATTGTTTGTCTATGTGAGCGCATAATTTTCATGATTCTTGAAGTAAATGTTACTATAAAGAATATGGTCAACCTTCTCTCAACATTTCATGACACTGGATGTCAAGGAAATTTGATAGTTGAAATTACTTTTCTTACAATACTTGCATCCTAAATCTGATTTGAATTAGTTTATATTTTCTCAGACAATGCCTCTTTATAAAACTCAGAACAAACCAACATTATTAAATATCATTACAACCCAAAATTTACATGAAACATTATATTAAACTTTGTTTCATATATATATATATATATATATATATATATATATATATATATAAGAAAGGATCTACTCAGAGATCCTAAGACAACCTGTTATCTCTGTATTGGTGAGTTTCCCATCCCATCCCATCCCCAAAAGAAAAATAACTAAAAAACAAACAAAAATAGTATGAAACCTGTATCCTCGTTTCTTTCCCCAAACCAATCAGAAGAGGATCTCAGGGAATAGCAGCCAATTAAAATCAGTCAATTCCATTTTTTTTTCATTCATTTCTCTGATCCTTTTCGTTTACTACATATTTCAGTAAACCTAACATATAGAGTTTGATTAAAAACAAACTCAACTCAATCAAATTGAACTTTCATTGGCCATGAAACAAAAGACCCACATTTTATTTCCCATTATTTTCAATCTCCACGCTTTCCAACAGTCTCTTCCAAAAAGAATTTACACTGACTCACCTCAAGCGCCTGAGAGTACCGTCTGCGGGCACGTAGGCTGCGGATGATGTGCTGGAGCTCGAGCTTCTTGACCTTCTTGCCCTTTTGAAACCACTGATCAAGAACTGGAACCAAACTGAGATGAGGGTCACCAAGAGGACTAATTTTTGAGAACAGGTTAGTACTCCTAGAGTTAGACTTCGCTGTTCTTGTTCCTGTGTGGCATGTTCTTATCAATAGGAAAATCGCATTTGCTCTTGTTGCTATAGCTGGGGATGTGAGATTTTGGGACTTTTTTAAGATTTTGAACAAGATTGTTGAGGCCACTGATTGATTCATTGGTCGAGAGAGAAAGAGAGGTGGGGAGTTTTGGGGAAATCGAGTAAATGAATGAGGGGTTTTGCCTGTCAGATTGAGACTAGGGTTTAAGCTTTCAGTAACTGAGTTTGAAGAGCAAATGATTTTGACGGAATTTTCAAACGGAGTGTTTTTCTTTTTCCCTTTTTTTATTTTCCTTTCCTTTTAGAACAAAAAGAAAAATTACCACTAGTACTTTTTTTTTTTTGGTTATTTCTTTAGGCCATTGGGTATAGATCTGATGATTGGCCAATTGGCCCATCTGGCTCAGAACGTTGTTTTTGTGGATTTGGACATGGAAAGTTGATCAATGGTTCAGGTTTTGGAAAAATTTTAAGTCCCATTTAAAAAGCGGACCGAGCTTGGACATTAAAAAATAAAGTGGCCCGGCTTGGTCTGGTTTGTTTAAATAAATTATATTTAAGTATTTATATATTAAGTAATATATATTCTATTTAACATATGGTGCTAATATTAAGATTATTTACTGTAAATTCCATACAAATAAAAAAATAAGGTAAAATATAATAACTAAGAGTAAGATTTTTTTTAATTCTTTACACGTAATATTATATTTTGGACTAAATTAAAATAAAGAAAATAAATGAAAATTTTGAATTTAATGGACAAGTTTGAACTTGACTTGACTTAATAAAATTGAAACATGACAAAATTAGAGTAGAATATCAGACCAAGCTGACCAACCCACATTTATCAAACCTAAAATTTAATGTAAACTTAGCTTGAACTCGGTTCGACTTTGATCCTCTTTGATTGTGTAATAAACCCAAACAATATTTGTTAGGATATCCCTATAAAAAAAATTAGTATAATAATAATTTTCTCATTTTAAACAATATTTACTTGACTTAATAAATCATGTTTTAAAACAATTGCCACTTTATGATTTGGGCTGAGAATGAAGGCCTCATTCTGTAACAAGGCTAAATATCTTTGGAGAACCCAGCCCAATTTTCACCAATTAATCCAAAGATTAATGGACAAAAGCACGAATGCCCGTACCGGTTGATGTTATTGGCACAACTCTTATTTTCTTTATTCTTAAATTTACAATAATGTTTCTAATTGACTTGCGTTATTAAAAACACTTAATTTCAATTAAGAAAATTGTTGAAAGTTAAACAAACAAAGAAGTCCCAATAATACCACTCATACTTAATAAGCTGTATCTTTTGGCCTAAATTTAATTTTAGAGTGTGATAGTATGTTTCGAAATCGTTTGATAGTACGGTGAGATAATAAAATTTATTTTTTTAATTATAAAAATTAAAATTTTGTGTTTAGTAAAATTTAATTATTAATTATTTTAGCTAAAGTTGTGGTACAAAATATGAATTTCTCAAAGCTATTTTTAAAGTACTGTAGACAAACTGTGTTTTAAAACACAAAAAAAAATTTAATAACTATAAAGATATCCAAAAATACCTTTATTTAATGAAATATAAATAAGATTATTTATTACTCTTTTCAATAATAGATATACTATCATTATTATATATATATTAGGTATTTTACATAACTAAATACCATGTAACGTGCGTCGCATGTGATAAATCTTACGCGTGATTAATTTTTTTAATTATTTTATATATGAAAGGTAAAATATGCTTTGATTTCGATAAAATCGAAGTAAAATGCAATCATCAAAATTTATAAGATTATGATTTTTTTAATTTAAACAAATCAAATATACCGGTGAATTTATTATTGTGATATTAAATATATAAGTTAATAAAAAAATATTTTAAACACAATCCTTATTAATCTTTTTAATCAATTTAATGTATCTAGTTACATGGTATATAAATTTTTGTGAAAATTTTTTTATACAGTAATGTTTTTTTTTTTAAGTGAGTTTATATATAGAGCCTCCAAACTTTATATTATCATTAACATCGATGTTATTGGGATGCATACAATATCCAACCTATTGATGAATTTATTAATACAATAAAATTAAATTAAATTTTAAAATGCATAGTAAATATTTTAATTTAATATTTATTAATAAATTTTTAAATTTAATGGATTTATTTGCGTAGTAATAAAAAAATTATGCAAATTAAAAAACTTGTTTATATGGAATGATGCTTTTTTCATAAATAATTTACTTATATAGATTATTAAAAAAAATATTGTTGTAATGTAAAAAATTATAATATTAAAAATTAATATTGTTTGTAATGTAAAAATTTTAAATATTAAACAGATAAAAATCTAATTAAATAGTTAAAATTATTAAAAAAAATCCGTACTATTTTATTTATTTTAGTCAAATTAATGAATTTAATTACATATTAATTTATTTTTTGTGGAAAACTTGTTTATAAATAGTAGTAATGAACTCTTGCTCATAAATTCTATTTCTGTGAGAAAAAAAAAATACTCAATCTAAAGAATAATTTCTTAAGTAAAAATCCAAACAGTATGGGTTCCTAGATCCACATGGCACCTCCTGCACCATAGTGTGAGATGGGAGCAGTTCCTTTGTTCAGTAAATATTTTACATTATATCTGTACTTTCATAAATAGTATAGGCATATATATTTTTTTTTTTACAAATTAAAGAATATTTTACAAATCATTTTTTAATTCCTTTTTATATAAAGTAATTAATTTTTCAAACGAATTTTTATTCACAATTTCACATATGTTATCCATCTCACTCCTCATTTCCCGAAGCAATTGTTTAAAGGTAATAAAAGGAAAAAAAAGTTAAGTGGGTGACCGAAATATCGATGTGTTCCATAGAATGTTTGGACTAAATAAAAATAATTGATAACTATAATTAAACATGAACCATTTTATAATTACATTAAAAACGTGATTATAAAAAAAATGGTTAGGTATGTAGTTCGGATTTTTTTATTATGATCATAGTTATTGGTTTTTAAATGTCGGTTAACCACACCAAAATTATATATATTTCATATATAAATATACAATTACAATTTTATCCATATAGCAATGAATTTGATATATTCTAAGACTAAGGTTATAATAGTAAAAATGCTTAGTATATATAGCAATAAAAATACTTATTTTGAAGTATTTTAATGTGAATTGAATGGTGTTAAGAATTTTAATATGTATTGATTAGTGTTGATTGAATGAAATTATAGTATGTTAACTTTTAAATTATATTATGCTTTGATTAACATAACTTTCTTGATTCGGTAAAAAATTCGATGATCAAATCAAACCAAAAATTTGGTTATCAAAATAAATGATTTGGTTTATAATTATGGTTTTGAACAAATCAAATTTTCAGTTATGGTTATGGTTTCGTCAAATTTTGTGGTTAACCAATCACACTAACCCTAGATAATATTACTTTAAAAATTGTAAGCAATTGTTTAAATAGTGATAATGGGAAGAAAAATAAATGCAATTTTATATATGTAATTTACCAAACATCATTTTGTAATTGCACTATGATACTTTTATCACTGTATTTTTAAAAATGCTACAATAATCTCAAACTGACCCGAAGTGCAAACTACAAATGGATAGTCCTTTTGAGCCAGAATTTATATGGCCAGGTTTTTAGTAGTAACCAATTTAGACCAAATTATACCTAAATGCACATTTTGAATTAAGTTGAACATATATGTTTTGATATAATCTCACTTTCTTTTTTTTTCATCGGCAAGAACAAGTTCAAACCCGAGTTTATTACATGAAAGACTCAAGACACTATGTTAAAAAACATTAATTATTTCACATGATAACTAAAAATCGTAATATTCCATGTCTTTGGTGCAGTGGTGAAGGTATCAAAATCCCTACCACGGAATAAGATTCAAAACTGTCACCTCCTGCTAAATAAATAAAAATCATAATATATATGCTTATCAATATGTATAAATATTTATATTTTTCCTTTTTTGGTAAGAACATGAATCTCTCTCACTAAAATGAACAAACATGAATCTCATAAAGTCATAATTGTTTCAACATTCATAGCTAGAAAAAAAAAAAAAAGAAACAAACAAACAAACACAATAGAGCTCAAATTGTTGGAAATTTTTATATAATTAGTGATAAAAATTGAATAGATAATTTCAAAATATATACTTGTAGAAATAATTTCAAAATATATGCTTGTAGAAATCAAAATAATTTTAACACAATACAAATATATGATATTAAACAATATTGTATAATAAAATAAAATAATTAATTAAAATAGAGAAAACAGAAGGAGTTGGCCTGTGAGTCACAGAAAGCCATTATCTTAAAGCCGTTATAACCTCCATACGTACAAGTACAAATAGCTAAGACCAACTCTAAGATAAAACCCAAGTGCTCGCAACTTTGCCTCCTACAATGTGCACATCCACTGGGAAGCGGGGTGGACTGACCCGATCAAAGTTGTCCAAAAACACAAATATGTATAAAGTAGAAAACAAGAAAGAATCTGAAAAATTGTGTATTTTAGGCTCTTGAAAAGCTTGGTATTTATAGGCACAAATGATCCCAAGAATTTAATTAAAATTTAAAATAGAAATAATTATAATTTTGTAACTTTCAATTTATTGAGATTAATCACAAATTTGTAACTCTCAATTTATTGGCTATATTAAAAAAAGTCAAATAATGACTATTGAAAAGTCATTTAATAGTTACAAAATGTGTAGCTCTTAATTTGATTATTATATTAAATGACAAAATAATGGTTATTAAAAAACTATTTGAATGCCATGAATAATTGTGAGGAATTTAAAAACTTTTCTAACAATCCCCTACAAGTTTTAAAATTTTGAAACTAAAAATAAACAAACAAAAAAAATAAAATATAGAAAGTATATAAGACCAACTCTAGTACCATGCAATAAGTGCAAGAGTCTTCAGGACTTGACCCTACACATAGTGTTAACGGTATTTATCTGAGGGAGCCGTAATGGACTACGTCTTGAGTTAGGTCCATTGATCAGAGTTCAACAAGTCACACATACAGTACTTGATATAGGGTTAGGTTCATGGGTTAGCACTATTAATGGACATGTACTCTTATCTTGATTCTCATGAGAGTCTCTAGAGAATAATCCAATCACATAGTCATGACCTTATGAAAACTCTCAATTAGGTGAGTCTCCAAAGGTACGTGTGACAAGTACCTCATGTCAGTACCCATCTTGGTCTCATTAATGATAAATACCAATCCTGAATATCACACTAATAAGCATTATCACCTTAGGGATGGTAATGAGATGCTCTCATGGAGAATGCTCTCAAAATTAATGCTAAAAATGAGTCATATGTTGCAGGCTAATTTTACCAATTGAGCATTATTCATGGGATCTCCAATCACAAAGGTTGGGTTACTCTTGTTGGTGACTTCATGTGGGCGAAGTCTATCCCCCTCGATGTAACAAGTATTCCCCTCATGGGTAGACCTAGTATTCCCCTCATGGGTAGACCTAGTATTTCCTTCATGGGTAGACATTTAATTAAGTTGTCAACTATATTCCTTTCATATCTCACAAACTCTATAAAGTATATAAGGGCAACTCTAGTACTATGTAATAGGTGCAGGAGTCTTCAGGACTTGAGCCTATACTTAGTGTTGACAATATTCATCTAAGGGAGTCGTAATGGATTACGCCTTGAATTAGGTCCCTTGATCATATTTCAACAAGACACGCACACAGTACTTGATATAAGGTCAAGTTCGCGGGTTAGTAATATTAATGGTCATGCGCTCTTATCTTGATTCTTATGAGAGTCTATAGGGAATAGCCCAATCCCATTGTCGCAACCTTACTATAACTCTCACTTAGGTGAGCTTCCAAGGGTATGTGTAACAAGTACCTCGCGGTAATATCCTCCTCGATCTCATTAATGGTAAATACCAATTTTGAACATCACACTAATAAGCATTATCACCTTGGAGATGGGAAAGAGATGCTCTCATGGAGAATGCTCATCAAAAGTAGTGCTAAAAATGAGTCACGTGCTGCAGGTTGTTTCTACCCATTGAACCTTCTTTATGGTATCTCCAATCACAAAGGTTGGATTACCCCTGTTGGTGACTCCTTATGGGCTAAGTCCATCCCCCTCGATGTAACAAGTATAACCTTCATGGATAGACCTAGTATTCCCCTCGGTAGACCTAGTATTCCCCTTATAGGTAGACAGTTAATCAAGTTGTCAGCTATATTTCTTCTATCTCACAAACTCCCTCTATACGAATTGTATCTAGAGCTATTAACTTAACTTCCATAGTACTTCCATCAAGTTTCAACTTTTCCTTGAAAACCTACTTACAACCTATACATGTTTCTAGAAAGGCATATCTCCACAAGATATAGCCTCACTATAAGTAGAATATTCTCCTTATACTAAAACATAAAAAAAAATTTCTCCAAAATTCTTTTCAATTCTAGCCTTTTTACTTCTTTTAGGTTCAAAATAAGTTTCAGATTTATTTCCAAGGGATGAGCTAGAAAATATATCCTCATTTAATTAAATCTTAGAAGGTTGAACCAGAACTTTAATTTTAAAAGAAATATATACTCAAAATATTTGTATTACTGGATATTTCATTTATTTCAGAGTTTATCACTGAGAACCTGTTTGCATTACTATTTTGAGCATAACCTATAAAACAATATATATAGTTTTGGTTTATATTTTCTTTCTCTTTGGTTTGAGTATAGTTACCATAGTTAGACACCCTCACACTTTTAGAATATCGAGCCTTAGAGGTCTATTTTTTCAAATTTCAAAAGAAGTTTTCCTTTCTCTCTAGATAATTATTTTTTCTATCATACCATATATGTTTTTCTCTTATTTTTTTCATTCCATCTACTTTATTACAAATCATTTGAAGTTTATTAATTTTCCTCTTTTCTTCCTATTTCTCCATTATAATAATGTCACTTTCTACACTCATACAAGTTATTCATGTTTCTTCTCTTTCTCAATCATATTGTGCAAGGTATTTAAAGTCAAGGCTTAATTTTTTGCTAAAAAAGGTATATATGTTTTTATAGTCTTTAATTTTCTCCTATTGTTAGAATTATGGATTGATTTATGTAGATATGTATGATTAGTTTTCGTTTTTTTAAAAGTATGTATATATATATATATATAAAGTTTTTTTAGAATTATGTTTTTATACAAAAGCTTCATATTAGTCACCAATCAAACTTTGACTGATAGATTAAGGCGTAAAATTTCTCTTACTTTTAATTTATATAAGTTTTGCTCCAATTTAGTTTCTAACTTAGGTTTTTTGGATCAATTAACTCTATTAGTTTTAACAAATATGGTGCTACCATTAGCACTGTATTTTTCAAATGGTCATAGACTAATATATAAAACAAATAGATCTAAATCACCAAATATATTCTAAGCTTTATATATAACATTCTTTATATATATATGCATGTTTCTTAATAATTCATAATAACTATTAACAAACTATTTTCTTACATTAACATATATCTCATATTTAGAATGTAAATTTTTCAACCAAATTCTAGAATAGGTTATACCAAAGAAAATACAAATAGAGAAACAAATATGATTATATATTTCAAATACATGCATTATATAACAAACAACATCTATCACATGGTAATAATCAGTCCTTTTAATATATAGATACAGATATTTTGAAATATATAAAACAGTACAATATATATAAAGTACATATATAAAATACTAGGTCACTGATCAAAAGTCGTCTTACAATAATTCATAATTCTTCAATTTGATTTTTTTAATTTAGTATGTAATATTTTTATAGTCATTAAACGTTTACAACAATTCATTATAGTGATTATTATATTGATATAATATTGGTCTTTATGTATATAACGTTTATTTACTTAATTATATAACGTTTATATTTATAAAGTAATAATGGTTTGGTTTGATTTTTTATAACATTTACAACATTAACGGAATGATACTTAAAGTCATACTTAATATGTATATATCCTACTATAATTATTATAGAAATAATTTAATAATAATTTGCTTTTAGAGATATACAAATCAATAGCAAGTAGATCAAAATCACTGAATTAGCATATGGTTTGACAACATTCCCAAGTGAATTAAGATAAAATTTTCTTGTCGTATTATTGTAATAATGTAATGATTTGGTGCTGTAATGTTGTAATTGATTTTTTATATCAAAGTTGTCTTTAGTGTAAATGTCGAATTTCTATGTTCTTTCTGAACCGAAAATTCAATCGATCTCTATAATCACTCTTTTAACGACAACAATTTACACAAACAAGCATATATATTTGAATCAAGAATTTACTTTAAAAAAAACTATCGATATATAATACAAACAAAATTCTCTCACACACACACACATATATATATATATATATATATATATATATATATATATATATATATATATATAACACATTCAAAATTCATATATATATATATATAAACATATTATATATATCACGAAAAAAAAATCATACATATACAACATATTATATAAAACTAGATATCTAACACATGCAAAGCTTAGTTATGATACCACATTTTAATAATATTATAGCAAATTTAGTTGTTGATTTTATATATATATATATATATATAATTGGTGATAAAAACTAAACATATAATTTCAAAATATATGCTGGTAGAAATTGATGCAAGGAAAAATTCATCCTCAAATAATCGAGCACGTGGATAATTTACCCATCAATGATGATTAAACAAGTGGATAAATAAAATCTCCAGAACTGAACAACTCGATGACAACACTTGGCAAATGAAACGTGGCAAAACACATCATGAGGCTGTTATAACTAACAAACTTTTCATGCGTCAAGGCGCAAGAACCTAGGCGGAATTTTAGGGATCGCGTTGTCCTTGAGCAAATAACATATTTGATTCTCTAAATGAACCACGAATATAAAAAGGGGTCCAAGGTATGAAAAATACAGGCCATTCCTTATTCATCACTATTACTGCTCTCACGTTTTCTAAACCTTAGACTAACAAAGGTATCAGAGAGTCATCGGAGGCACCACCCCCCTCTTCTTTCGGCGACCCTTTAGATCACTGTTTTCCTTTTATCGTGTGCAGATCCAACATTTCAGCTCTTCGACCAGATAACAGACTTTTGGCATCAACAAATTAACGCTGTTGGGAAACCACATTCTCTCACTGTCTAGTAGAAGCGAAGAAATCTTCAAAAAACTCATTTGTTGTCATACCACCCAGAAATAACACAAAAAATACCAGCAAGCGAATCGCCAGAGCCAGTGTTACACCTACACAAATTGGCACTCATAGCTAACAGTCTGGTTCGAGGTTCCCTGCAGTATCTGAGCACATGGCTCCTGACCATGACCCGCTTGCTTTTCTGAGAATGCAACATCCTCACCCAAGATCGATGGAGATGGATCCTCCTGAAGATCTTAGGGAGCCCGCCTCGGTGCATCCTGCCATCCCGATAATCCAAGCATAGTTTTTAGAGCTCCCATGTCTGGTGCTGGATCTCACCGCAAAAGTTCGAGGAGGGGGCAGATAACCCTCGCCTCTATCTCCCCATCATGCTTCTAAGCAAACCAGCCATCCCTGTAACGGGCGCTCCATCGACAATCACTCCACTATAGAGTCTTCACTATCTCACGTAAGCAGATCTAGGGGAGGCTCTTTCTCCAAAAGTAATTTCTACCTACTCAAACGAATCAAAGAAATGGAAGAAATGATCAATGAAGCTTTCAAAGTTTGAAATAATAACATCCTAGATGAGCTTAACATCTAGGATCCACCATTCAGTCAAGTAGTTCTCTAAGCTCTGTTCCCATTAAATTTTTGGATGCTACTTATCAAGCCCTTTGATGGTTCAACAAACCCTATAGATCACCTGCAGCTCTACAAGACCACCATGATGTTACAACAACATTCTGATCCTGTCATGTGTCGATTTTTTCCCCTGACACTTGAAAAATCCACGAATATGTGGTATTATAGATTAAAGCCAAGAAGCATCAGCACCTTTAATGAGCCTAACTATGCCTTTGTCTCACATTTTCTCAGTAGCAAAGGACCCAGAAAGACCTTAGAAAGTCTTTTCAACATTGAGGAGAGAAATTTCGAGCGTACATCTTGAGGTTTAATGAAGCCGCTTAGGAAATTCTGGACCTCGACCCCAATGTACAGATATTGGCATTCAAAAATGGGCTAAGGTCTGAGATCTTCAGCTCTAAGTTTATTAGGTGACCGCCTAAAGACATGAATGAGATCCTGGCTCGGGCTATGAAATACATGCTCACCGAGGATGGTCAAGCTTTCCGAAAAAAAAAAGTGAAGGGGAAACAGTGAAGAAGAGGAAAGACACCAGCGATTCTCTAGGTGGGGCGACCAAAAAACCCTATCACGAGAACATATCTAAAACCGCCACCAGTTTTGAAAGCTTCACTCTACTCAACGCGTCTAGGACTAATATCCTGATGCAGGTTCAGGATAGAGAAATCTTTCGATAGCTTCCGAAGCCATAGCATCCCAATGGAAATTGAAGCAAGTGGTGTTGATTCCATAGAAATCACGAGCACGAAACTGAGGAGTGCCACACTCTTAAATAGCAAATTGAGTCCCTTATCAGCCGAGGGTACTTGAAGGAGTTTACAGGACCACGGTGGGAAGAAACACCCGATCGATCTAGAAAAAGCCTCGGACGTCTTTCTAGTTAAAACCGAGAGTGTAGAGCTACTAGAAGGATTCCGAAGCCAAACCGGGAAGAACATGATCAAGAGAGTCAAGATCTCATAGTCACTAGAATTATCAAAATGATATGTGGTGGGCCGGTAGCCAGAGGTCACTCTGGACAAACCAGGAAAGTGTATGCCAGGTTCGTGGCTTCCATAAATGGGCCTCATAAATGAATGAAGACAAACTAAATGATCTCTTTCACAGAAGATAATTTAGAAGGAGTGCAAACCCTATACGGTGATACCGTGGTGGTTTTCCTCCTTATTGCCAACCATGACGTCAGGTGCATTTTAGTGGATAACGGAAGCTCGACGGACATCTTATTTTATGATGCCTTCCAGAAAATAAAACTGAAAGATGACCAGTTGAAGCCAATCTCTACCCTACTATACGGTTTCTCAGGGGTTCTTGTATTTGCTGAAGGTATTATAGTTCTCTCGGTCACCGTAAGGGTGGCTCTACGGACCACCACTGTACGGACTACTTTTCTAGTAGTAAAGCGATCGTCATCCTACAATGTGATCTTCAGTGGGCCTACACTCAACAAACTAAAGGCGGTCGTGTCCATTTACCACCTAAAAATGAAGTTCCCTATTGACAATGGAGTGGGTGAAGTCAAAGAGAACCAACAAGTCTCCAGGTCGTGTTACTTGAATTCTGTAAGAGGAGGGAAAAGAACTGAAACTTTGCCCCTCGAAATAGAATACTTTAGGGATGAGATCAAAACCCCGCATGGCCAGCTTATGAAAGAACTGATCACTATTCCACTTGGCGAAGACAGCTCTAGATTGGCTCCAGTCTCCCCAAGAATCTCAAGGAATCGCTTATCTCTATCTTTTAGATGAATTAAGACTTGTTTGCATGGTCAATCTCCGATATGACCAGGATCGGCCCTGATATCATCGTGAATTGGCTAAATATGGACCTAAGTCATAAGTTAGTAGCTTAGAAAAAAAATATTATTTACCCCCGAATGACAAATCACCATCAAGACTGAAGTTGATAAACTCCTTGCAGCCAACTTCATTCGGGATGCAAACTACCCCGACTGGGTGTCCAATATGGTAATAGTCAAAAAACCCAACGGTAAGTGGCGAATCTGCATTGACATTACAGAACTAAAAAAAGCTTGTCCGAAAGATAGTTTTTCCCTACCACGGATAGATCAGCTAGTTGATGCTACATCAGGGAACGAATTTTTGAGTTTCATGGACACCTATTCTGGTTATAATCAGAACCTTATGCATGAGCCCGACCAGGAAAAAACAGCTTTCATCACTGACCAAGGATTGTTCTGTTACAAAATCATGCCTTCGAACTTTAAAATGCTGGGGTAACCTATTAGAGACTGGTGAACAAGATCATCCACGAGAAAATCAAGAAAAATAAGGAAGTTTATGTAGATGACATGTTGGTGAAAAGCATTGAGGCCAAGGACCATAACTCCGACCTGGAGAAAGCTTTCGAAATATTTCGGTATCACTAGATGAAGCTAAACCCTGCAAAATACGTCTTCGAATTCACTTGAGGGAAGTTCCTTGGCTTTATGGTCACCCAAAGAGGACTAGAAACTAACCTAAAAAAAATCGAGGCCATTTTCAACATGACCTCTCATTGGACAATAAAAGAAATGTAGAGGTTAACCAGATGTGTAGCAGTACTCAGCCATTTCATGTTAAAATCTACAAAGAAATGTCTGGATTGAAGGCTGCCAGAAAGCTTTCGAAGAGTTGAAGGAGTATTTGAGCTCTCATTCACTTCTAGCCAAGCCTGTCATAGGGGAGAAAATCTTCCTTTATTTATCGTATGGGCAAGAAGTAGTGGTCTCTGTCTTGATCTGGGAAGATATAGGTATCTAGAAACCTATGTATTACGTTAGCAAAGTTCTTCATGATGTAGAGGTATGGTACCTCCTGCTAGAGAAGATGGTGTATGCTCTCTTAATTACAGCTCTAAAACTTCGGCTGTATTTCTAAGCACACACCATCGTCCTCTTGATAGACCAGCCACTGAGACAAGTGCTTCGTAGGCTAGATATTTCAGAAAGGATGGTCAAATAGTCAATAGATCTCGAAGATTTCAACATCCAGTATAACCCTCGAAAAGCTATTAAGGCTTAGGCCCTCGCAGACTTTATCGTAGAAACAATGCTCCAAGCGGATCCAATCAAAGCACCGGAATCAGAGATAGTCGAACGAACTCCACAATGGGCTCTCTATATAGTAGCTCCTCTAACAAAACTAGAAGTGGAGCATGACTCATCCTTTGTAGTCCTAACGGGTTCACCATTAAATACATTTTAAGGTTCGAGTTCAAAGCTTCCATCAATGAGGCCGAGTAAGAGGCATTACCTTCTAGGATGAAAATGGCAAGAGTAATGGCAGCTAAAGTCCTGGACATCTAAAATGACTCACAGTTGGTAGTAAATCAGATGAACGAAAAATTCGAAGCCAGAGGCGAGAGGATTACTTGGTATCTCAAGAAGGCCAGAGAATTTGGCACTGTATTCAAAATATTCTAAACAACGCAAGTTCCTCGAATTGAGAATTTGAAAGCTAATGCTTTGGCTTGACTTGCCTCCTCTCAGCATATCAAGCTTACCCAAGTTATCTACCTTGAGACTCTCATCAACCCAAGCATTGATGAAGTACCCGTACTGCCAGTAATCAAAAGAGAGACGTGGGTAGACCCAATCCTCTGGTATTTACGAGATGGTCAACTCCCTAAGCAAAAGTATGAAGCTAGAAAACTTATCTCTCGCGCTTCTCGGTATGCAGTTATGGATGGACAACTATATAAAAAAGGCCTCTCCATACCTTATCTGAAATGCCACGAGCCTACTAAAACCAGTTATGCTCTTTGAGAGGTTCATGAAGGGATAACATTGGAAGTCAAGCATTGGCCTTCAAGGTACTTCGTCAAAGATACTACTAGCTCAAAATGTAGAGAGATACCACAGAACTAGTTAAGAAATGCAGAAACTGTCAACATTACTCTTCTGTACCTGAAAAGCTAACAAATCGCCTTACTTTGATCATGAGCCCACTTTCCTTTGCCATGTGGGGAATGGATATCCATGGCCCTTTCACTGGAGCACTAGGTCAAAGAAAACACCTTATTGTGGCAATAGATTACTTCACCAAGTGGGTAAAAGTTGAACATCTCACCAATATAACTGATCACCAAGCCCGAGGTTTTGTCTGGAAGTCTATAGTGTGTCAATTCGGCGTACCTTGGGTATTGGTCACCGATAATGACAAACAATTTGATCGCACTCGGTTCGAAGCATTCTGCTAAAAGTTTCGTATCGAGCATCGATTTTCTTTCGTAGGATATCCGCAAGCTAACGGGCAAGCCGAGGTAACCAACATAATACTCTTGCAGGGCATCAAGAAAAGATTAGACGAGGCCGACAAGCGATGGACCAACCGTCTTCCCAACGTATTTTAGGCTTCCTAAACTACTGCTCGGATTTGCACTGAAGAAACTCCGTTCTTCATGACATATGGTTCCAAAGCAGTCATCATTTTGGAAACTGAGGAGCCCTCATTACGAATGTAGAACTTCAAAGAAACCAACAATGAAGAAGTCTTGCAGATAAATGTTGATCTTATCGATGAAGCCCAAGACAAAGCTCATATCTGGCTAGCCACTTATCAGCAAAGAGTTGCTAGTTATTACAACTCTCAAGTGTAAGAGAGAAATTTTAGGCTTCATGATCTGGTATTGCGAAAAAACGAAGCTCCTTCCTAACTAGGAAAACCCGTACCGTATCAAGAGATTTTTCAAAATCAGTACATTTGAGCTTGAAGAATTGAGTGGCAAGCCTATACCTCGAACTTTGAATTCAGAGAAACTTCGCAAATCCTATCAATAGTGTACTCTCGTAAGTTCTCCTTTGAGTTTTACACCTTACTTGTTTCGCCGGTAAAACTTGTGAAATCTTTCGATTACCAATGAAAGAACATTTTGTTTCACAGCATTCTACTTGAAAGCTAAGGCAATTTATCCCCTACACCGAGACAGTCCAAGACCGTTACCCTCGGACTCCTTCAAAAAAAATTTTTTTTTTTTATAGAAGATAATAGATAGAAAAAATGGCACTTCATTAATGAGATAATGTGTACAAATCAAAAGAGGCACTATTGATTTTAAAATAGAGAGAAAAAACTACAAGCCCTCAAGGGTCGCCCTCCCCATCAGATGCAACCTCCTCCTTATCCTCTTCTACCTGGGTCCCATCTGCAACAACACCTTCTTCCCCAGAGGAGGAGAGCTTAAAGGCAAAGAAGTCGGTTGAGGGGAAGAGCAGCTCGACCTTCTTCTTGGCCTCCATGGAGCCCTCAAGGTACTGGAGCCTTTTTTCCTCCTCTGCAGCCTCTTGAAATGAAGAAGAGCCTTTAAAATTTTCCATAGCCTCATCCATGGCATTTTTTACGGCTTCTTCAATTTCTTCCCTCAAGTGTTGCTCGGACGCATTTCTCTCATGCCTCATTTTCTCGACCTCCTCCATAGCCTCCGCTTTGGCCTTCTCAGCATTCTCTTTGCCACAGCGGACTCTTTCCAGAGCATTCTACTATTGTTGAATAAGCTCGCAGCTATCGTCCAACTTTCATTGACACTTGGTTAGTCGATCTTTCATGTCCAACCAGTAATGGGACAACATTCCAATCGCGATGCTCGATTGAAACAATAGGGAAACACAAAGTTCAAATCACTCGGAAGAAGGGACAATTAATAATAAAAACAAACAAAGGGAAAAAACATTTTCTTGAGAAGCTAGGACCAAAGAGCACAAACCCTCAGTGGGCTTCCTACCGAGCTCTATAATATCTCTTAGGGGTATACTAAAGATAAGATGCTCTATCGCAACCCGGGCATAAGAAAAGACGGAGTCATCCATCTTTATACCCCAATTTGGCTTGTGAATCCTAGCAGTGGAAAAGACCTCATGAGAAGAGAACGAGGAATGAGAAGCCTCTATAGGGGGCATAGGTGAAGTGTTCCTTAGCACAGATGGAGGTGTAGGAGAACTTGGACCGTCCACATCAATTAGGACTAGAGAAGAAGCTCGAGCCCATTCCTCGATGCCCCCTTCGTGGGCATGGACTGTTTACCCACCTTTATAGCCTTCTTCCTTTCGAAGGCCATCTTCTTTGCCCACTTTTTGGCTTTCTCTGTTGCATCCATCTTTGTTTAGTAAAAAACAAAACAATACAAAAATAAGCAAGGAGAAAGGAAGAAGCAACGGAAAGAGCGTTCAAGGATACGCCCTTATAAAGAGTTACCTCTAGGCATCGAAGGCAGAGGCGGTGCTTCGCCAGCTCCTCATTATCATATAAAACACCAATATCTATGTGCATGGAAATCATGGCCTTCAATGTCTCCTGTTCACGGCTCAAAATATGTGTTTTTTTTTTCACTTTCCCACGCGATCCATACTTCAAGTTAATGGAACTCCAAAACTTTTATCACTGTGAACAAAAATGAATATCTTCTTCCACTGTTTGATGGAGGTGGGTTTCTTCTTCAATAACCCCTTCTTGGCCCTAGAGCTAATCACTACCCAACTGTATTGGTCGTGCCTACTAATATGGAAATGAGCTTTGAAAACATTTATGTTCATCATTTCTTTCACGTCCGTGCAAACGTCTATGAATGCTATAATCAAACGCACGGAATTGGGCACTAATTGGCATAAAGCTATATCAAAGTACCTCAAGATGAGACAGAAGAAAGGATGAAGGGAAATCTGAGCCCAACCTTCAAGTGTTGAGCATAAACACAAATCTTAAAAGGATTTTCACTCAGAAGGGCATCACAAACCCTCTCCTCTATCACAGTATTCCTCTAAATAAAATTATCATGAATTCTATATTCAAGCTTAAGAACCTGAAACTTCTCTATCTCCAATTTGTTCGATACAGAATTTGCCCCGTACTACCATTGTACCTATTCCTCTACCCTCATGTCTCCCATGAGCTTCGCAAGAACATTATTTTCCCATCTTCAAAAGATGACTCCTCTCCCTCCTCCTCTTCCTCAAAGGGAATCATTGCCAATGGTCCCTCTAGGGCATCATCAACTATTGAGGCCTCACTCTCACTCGAGGCACAGTCCAAGCCCATAGCCTTATTCAGCTCTTTGAACAACTCCTCATTGTCCCCACTCTTGTGACTGCTACCTTCACTACCACTATTATTATCACTAAGCCTATCATGATAACTACCAATTAAAGACATTATAAAGAAAAGGAAAGAACTCACCAATTTTACAGATCTTGAAAGAGACAATTCCGAGTGCTTTGCTAACTCCAACCCCAAACAAAGCTCCCAAAATCTAGACCTCTCTGAGGAACTCTAAGGGCTCTTAAAAATTTCTCTCCATATTACAAATGAAGTGAAGTGAGGAAATGAGGAAACATTCTTACCTTTTATAGAAACCCCAGCATAACCTACGAGGAAAATTAAATCAATCTCTAGCTATAAAGTCCAAAACATTTCTTATAATTGAGGGCATATGCAATTATTTCATTCTCCAAGACAAGTGAACAATGCTCCATCAAGGGTATGCGGTGTCATTTCATTTCCCAAGGTAATGATACAGTACTCCAGCAATAAATGTTCCTAAAAGATTTTCTGGCCCAGAACGCAAAATTATCTATGGGCCCAGATAAACACTCTGAAAGAGACAACCCAAAAATTATACAAGTCCATAATCTAGGTCCACACTATATAGGTCAAATTCTTTCACGAAGATCTCCAAGTTTGAGTATTTTGACTGAGCCTCATATGCTTGGGCCTGCCCACGTCTTCAAGGCCGAGAATTTTGATAGAGCCTCATATGTTTATGCCTATATCTCCAAGGCCAAGCATTTTGACAGAGTCTCATATGTTCAACCCCACGTCTCCAAGGCTGAGCATTTTGATAGAGTCTCCCTCATATGCTTAGGCCCACGTCTCCAAGGCCGAGAATTTTGATAGAGTCTCATATGCTCAGGCCCAAGTCTCCAAGACTGAACTTTTTGACAGAGCCTTATATGATCGGGCGCACGTCTCCAAGGCCAAACATTTTGACTGAGTCTCATTTGCTCGGACTCGTCTCTAAGGCCGAGTATTTTGACTAAGCCTCATATGCTCAAGCCCACGTCTTCAAGGCCGAGCATTTTGATTGAGCCTCATATGCTCGAACCCACATCTCTAATGACGAGCATTTTCACAGAGCCTCATGTGCTCTAGCCAACGTCTCCAATGCTAAGTATTTTGACTGAGTCTCATATGCTCTAACCCACGTTTTCAAGGCCGAGCATTTTGACTGAGCTTTATATGCTCAGACCCACGTTTCTATTTTTATTGAGCCTCATATGCTTAGACCCACGTTTCCAAGGCCGAGCATATTGACAGAGCCTCATATGCTCAGACCTACGTCCCCAAGGCCGACCATCTTGATTGAGCCTCATATGCTCGGATCCACGTCTCCAAAGATGAGCATTTTGACAGAGTCTCATATACTCGGGCCAATGTCTCCAAGGCTAAATATTTTGACTGAGTCTCATATACTAGGACTTACATTTCCAAGGCTGAGCATTTTGATTGAGCCTCATATATCCAGGCCCACGTCTCCAAGGCCGAGCATTTTGATTGAGCTTTATATGCTCGGACTCACGTCTTCATTTTGATTGAGCCTCATATGCTTAGACCCACATTTCCAAAGCCGATCATATTAACAGAGCCTCATATGCTCGGACCCACGTCTCCAATGTAGAGTATTTTGACTAAGCCTTATATGCTCGAACCTACATCTCTCAAACTAAGGCATGCGACCGACAACTCAAACTCCATTATACTTCCTCAAACACATAAATATACTTAAGAAAGTAGAGGGCTTCTGATGCAAGA
The DNA here is from genome assembly GCA_023935145.1 of Bretschneidera sinensis. Classification (NCBI taxonomy): domain Eukaryota; kingdom Viridiplantae; phylum Streptophyta; class Magnoliopsida; order Brassicales; family Akaniaceae; genus Bretschneidera; species Bretschneidera sinensis. The sequence goes on along the minus strand of CM043704.1, from coordinate 63,306,907 downwards.
GAAAATTCATCCTTTAATAATCGAGCACATGGATAATTTGCCCGCCAATGATGATCAAACACATTGATAAATAAAACCTCCAGAACCGAAGAACACGATGACAATGCCTGGCAAATGACAAGTGGCAAAATGCATCATGAGGTCATTATCATTAAAAAAAAATTCATGCGTCAAGGCGGAAGAACCTAGGCGATATTTTAGGGACCGTGTTATCCCTGAGTAAATAACAAATTTGATTCCCAAAACGAACCACGGATATAAAAGGGGTCCAAGGTACGAAAAACACAGGCCATTCATTATTCATCACTATTAATGCTCTCACTCTCTCTAAAACCTAGACTAACAAAGGCATCGGAGAGTCCTCAATGGCACCACCCCCTTTTTTCTCTGGCGACCCTTTAGATCACCATTTTCCCTTTATCGTGTGCAGATCCAGCATTTCAACCCTTTGACCTGACAACAGATTTTTTGCATCAATAGAAACCAAAATAAATTTAACACAATATAAGTATATGATATTAAAAAATATTGTATAATAAAATAAAATAATTAATTAAAATAGAGAAAATATAAGGAGTCAGCTTGCGAGTCACGGAAAGCCACTGCTTTAAAGCTGTTATATCATCCTTACGTACAGGCACAAATGGCACAAATGAGTATAAGAATTTAATTCAAAATTTAAAATAGAAATAATTATAAATTTGTAACTATCAATTAATTGAGATTAATCACAAATTTGTAACTCTAAATTTATTGGTTATATTAAAATAACCAAATAATGACTACTGAAAAGTCATTTGATAGTTACATGTTGGTATGCTACTTAAAAACAACATCGGAGAAAAATATTATTGTAAGTAGTTCTAATCCCTCATCATCTATGTGTCAAAAGGATGTGGGTACTAGTTATTATAAATATAGACATCAAGAGACGTAGTTCTTTGCCCCTATTCCTTAACCAGGAATAATTGGTCAGATGGAAGTGTAACAACGAAACACCAATATAGGGATCCAAGGGTTAAGTGAACATTTGGTGTATTAGGGTTTTTGGTTGTGAGATTGGGGAGAGTTTTCACATAGTTTTGTCTAGAAAAATTGTGTATTGTGGTATGGTGAGTTTTAGCAGCTTTTCTCCATCCAAAAGTTGCAAAAGGAGTGGAATAATAATTGGTTTGTAGACGTAGGCAGGAGGTGCCGAACCACATTAAAAATTCTTGTGTTTTTTTATTCTCTTTATTTTTGCTATTGTGATTGTGTAGTTATTTTGGAATATTAGAATTCTCAACAAGTGGTATCAGAGCTAAGGTTCGAAAACGGCAAAAATTCAAAGAATTGATGTGGTGAAGAAGCAAGTCAGATTTGCTGTTGAATATCAAATTTTAAGCTTAGGTGGAGGATTGTTAGGATTAGGCCAAAAATCTGACTAAGTAGTATTGAAGACTCGATTACAACAGAGAGATTTTGATCGAGTGGAGGCAAATCTAGATAGGGATCTAAGTGTTCGAGGATTTGAGTCGATGGAGGAATTTTTTGGGATGCTCCTCAAATCCCACATCGGAGAAAAATATTATTGTAAGTAGTTTTAGTCCCACATCATCTATGTGTCAAAAGGATGTGGATACTAGTTATTATAAATATAGACATCAAGAGACGTAGTTCTTTACCCCTATTCCTTAACCAGGAATAGTTGGTCAGATGGAAGTGTAGCAACCAAACACCAATATAGGGATCCAAGGGTTGAGTGAACATTGAGTGTATTAAGGTTTTTAGTTGTGAGATTGGGGAGAGTTTTCATATAATTTTGTCTAGAAAAATTGTGTATTATGGTGTGGTGAGTTTTAGTAGCTGTCCTCCATCCAAAAGTTGCAAAAGAAGTGGAATAATAATTGGCTTGTAGACGTAGGCAAGAGGTGCCGAACCACGTTAAAAATTCTTGTGTTTTTTTATTCTCTTTATTTTTGCTATTGTGATTGTGTAGTTATTTTGGAATGTTAGAATTCCCAACAAGTGGTATCAGAGCTAAGGTTCGACAACGGCAAAAATTCAAAGAATTGATGTGGTGAAGAAACAAGTCAGATTTGCCGTTGAAGATCAAATTTTAAGCTTAGGTGGAGGATTGTTAGGATTAGGCCCAAAATTTGATTAAGTAGTATTGAAGACTCGATTAAAACAGAGAGATTTTGATCAAGTGGAGGCAAATCTGGACTAGGGATCTAAGTGTTCGAGGATTTGATTCGGTGGAGGAATTTGTTGGGATGCTCCTTAAATCCCACATCGGAGAAAAATATTATTGTAAGTAGTTTTAGTCCCACATCATCTATGTGTCAAAAAGATGTGGATACTAGTTATTATAAATATAGACATCAAGAGACGTAGTTCTTTACCCCTATTCCTTAACCAGGAATAGTTGGTTAGATGGAAGTGTAGCAACCAAACACCAATATAGGGATCCAAGGGTTGAGTGAACATTGAGTGTATTAGGGTTTTTAGTTGTGAGATTGGGGAGAGTTTTCACATAGTTTTGTCTAGAAAAATTGTGTATTGTGGTGTGGTGAGTTTTAACAGCTTTCCTCCATCCAAAAGTTGCAAAAGGAGTGGAATAATAATTGGCTTGTAGACGTAGGCAAGAGGTGCCGAACCACGTTAAAAATTCTTGTGTTTTTTTATTCTCTTTATTTTTGCTATTGTGATTGTGTAGTTATTTTGGAATGTTAGAATTCCCAACAAGTGGTATCAGAGCTAAGGTTCGACAATGGCAAAAATTCAAAGAATTGATGCGGTGAAGAAGCAAGTCAGATTTGCTGTTGAATATCAAATTTTAAGCTTAGGTGGAGGATTGTTGGGATTAGGCCCAAAATATGATTAAGCAGTATTGAAGGCTCATTTAAAACAGGGAGATTTTAATCAGGTGGAGGCAAATCTGGACTAGGGATTTAAGTGTTCGAGGATTTGAGTCGATGGAGGAATTTGTTGGGATGCTCCTTAAATCCCACATCGGAGAAAATTGTTATTGTAAGCAGTTTTAGTCTCACATCATCTATGTGTCAAAATGATGTGGATACTAGTTATTATAAATATAGACATCAAGAGATGTAGTTCTTTGCCTCTATTCCTTAACCAGGAATAGTTGGTCATATGAGAGTGTAGCAACCAAACACCAATATAGGGATCCAAGGGTTGAGTGAACCTTGGGTGTATTAGGATTTTTGGTTGTGAGATTGGGGAGAGTTTTCACACAGTTTTGTCTAGAAAAATTGTGTATTATGGTGCGGTGAGTTTTAGCAGCTTTTTTCCATCCAAAAGTTACAAAAAGAGTGGAATAGAAATTGGCTTGTGGACACAGGCAAGAGGTGCTGAACCACATTAAATATTCTTGTGTTTTTTTTTCTCTTTATTTTTGCTATTGTGATTGCGTAGTTGTTTTGGAATGTTAGAATTCCCAAAAAGTGGTATCAGAGCTAAGGTTGGACAACGGCAAAAATTCAAAGAATTGATGTGGTGAAGAAGTAAGTTAGATTTGCCGTTGAAGATCAGATTTTAAGCTTAGGTGGAGGATTGTTGGGATTAGGCCCAAAATCTGATTAAGCGATATTGAAGGCTCAATTAAAAGAGGGAGGTTTTGATAGGGTGGAGGCAAATCCAAACTTGGGATCTAAGTGTTCAAGGATTTGAGTCGATGGAGGAATTTGTTAGGATGCTCCTGAAATCCCACATCGGAGAAAAATGCTATTGTAAGTAGTTTTAGTCCCACATCATCTATGTGTCAAAAGGATATGAGAACTAGTTATTATAAATATAGACATAAAGAGAAGTAGTTCTTTACTCTTATTCCTTAACCAGGAATAGTTGGTCATATGGGATTGTAGTAACCAAACGCCAATATAGGGATCCAAGGGTTGAGTGAATATTGGGTATATTGGGGTTTTGGGTTGCGAGATTGGGGAGAGTTTTCACACAGTTTTGTGTAGAAAATTTGTGTTTTGTAGTCTAGTGAGTTTTAGTAGATTTTCTCAATCCAAAAGTTGCAAAAGTAGTGAACTAACAATTGGCTTGTGGACGTAGGCAAGAGGTGCTGAACCACGTTAAAAATTTTTGTGTTTTTTTTTTCTTCATTTTTGCTATTGTGATTGCGTAGTTGTTTTGTAATGTTAGAATTCCCAACATTACAAAATGTGTAACTCTCAATTTGATTATTATATATTAAAATGGTCAAATAATTGTTATTAAAAAAGTGTTTGAATGCAATGAATAATTGTGAGAAATTTAAAAACTTTTCTAACAAACATAAACAATGAAGATTAATTATCATTAATATTATCATCTTTTAAATTTATTTATAATGAATTCAATCAAATTACAAAATATAGCATCGACCACTCCTAATTTTTGGAGCCACCCTCATGTGAATTACAAAAGAAAAAAATTAAAATCCAAATTAATCCTTATACTTACTTTTAATAATAAAAATGCCTGTTCTAGGACATGTAAGTGTAGTACTCTCTTGTTATTGAGAACCTAATTAATTAGAGAACTGATTATGGGAAGAAAATGTCTGCCCAAACCTCCATGTTAAAGGAACAATATTGAGAAACTCAAGTGTTTTCCCATCAACCAAAGTGAGCTTAAAAGATAGATTTTGGTTTCGAAGATCAACACTGCTTTGCCAATTTGCACCCCAATTCCTATATAGAGGCACCCATGTTCTTATTCTCAATCCCCTTATCCATGCCGCCTTCACGTCGCCGCTACCGCCAACGTTAGAGATCATCACCATGTTAAAGCTTGATTGCCCCCTCATGGTGAAACGCACTCCTCCTTTCCTTTTGCATGACACCCTTCAATTTCCAAGCATTCAAATTAAAATCCACTAGAAATTATTAGTTAATAATTAAAATTACACTATAAACGATAAATTTTCTTGAGACTTATCAATCAAGAAACATATTTGTTTTGGGCTCATATATATGCTGTATTAATTATCCTTTATTTTTTCTTCTCAACAAGTATGTTGTTAAATAATTTTTAAGTAAAGAAACAAAGAGCTTAATAATTAATTGCGCAAATAAATTAATACTAATTTGTACATCAATTAATTTCATTTTTTTACCTACTTTTATTAGAGCAGACTGAAACGCTAATATTTACCCTACCTTTTATAGACCACAGGAATTATGCCTTCATTGCCTTCCCGCGCAATGTGAAAGAAAGAAGGCATTGACATATCGAAGTGATGGCGAGGAGGATCGCACCACCCTCCACGGTTGTTCGAAGGGCAGAAATTGGTGGCGGTTACGGTGATAACGGCTCGTCGGAGGCACCACTTTGGGTCAACCCTATAGTTGCACATCACTTGGTAGCAAGCACCACATGCCTCACCACTCCTAAAGAGTGCACCACTCAATGCAGCTCTGTTTACTCCAAATCCGGCATGGAATGTGTTATCATATCCACAAGCTCCTCCTAATATAGATCGAGTATAATAATAAAATGAAAATAATTTAAAGCAAAATATATCATGAATAAAGATAATTTTTAACTATGTAGGCATAATTTTTTTTGAAAGGACTACGTGAACATAATTTAGTACTATAATTAATTTATAATAATTAATACTTGTTTAATTAGATTAAGAAATTTTTTGATACCATGCTTTTTTATTTTTCTTTCCTTTTTGTTATAATTAAGTATATTCATAATTGATTTTACAAAGACAAATTAATGAAATATATGCAAATAATGAATAAAGTTACCTAAAACTGTTAAATTACAACTGAAAGATCAATTATTTCATAAACTTAAATCAATAGAAAAATTAAAACCAATTTTTTAAGCAAAACTTAATTTTATTTTAAATTCTAATAAAAAAATGTTGTATACAACTATGCCTCACTATCGTATGTTCACGATTGGTGACTAAACTTTTCCTGTGCAGCGCATGCGAACGTGGATGCGCCTGTAAATCCCGTGCATGCACAACTGAATATATATGTATATATATGACGAAAATGTGACTTACCAAGGGTTGTGGGGTTTTCATTAGCCCCATAAAAAGTTGCATGAGCGTTAACCCAACCGTTTATCTCGCCGTTAATCCCCTTCAAAGGCAAACAAACGAAGAAAAACAACTGACAACGCAAAAAAGAAGGATTGATAACAAGAAGACCCATTAATTTTTCTCTCTAAACAAACAACAAAAACCAACTCGATCTCAATATTTCTTGAAGAAAGAGGTATCGACCCTCCCATTTTATATACTGATCCATACGCGGTTGTCGGTGATTTTATTACAATCAACCTCCTTACATGTCCAATATATATCCATATACATTATCTTCAACAGAATTTATCAAGTAAATATTAACTAAAATAAAATAAAAACTTTTAATTATTTATAAAACCGCGTTTTCTCACGTCCTATAAAGTACGGAAATATATATACGCACGTACGGTTAGGGGAGGCCTTTTGACTTTAGAGACACAAGAGAGCAATTGCATGTGATGGTTTGTGCTATCTATCTGCTTAAACTCACCTGTCGGTGATTATTTTCTACATAATACTCATATAAAATAAATTATTGAGTGTGTATAATTTTCTAGTAAATTATAATCAATTTAAAGCTACTAGGTACTTAGACTTTAAGGTCATGCATGCATGGAATATTTGCATGTGATCAATGACATATGAAAGTACAAAATCTTAATATATATGTTGTTGATATCAAAAATCTGTTGTTGAGTTGGGGATTCGAAATTTTTAGGTCTGCACAGAAAAAGAGCGATGAATTAAAGAGTCACCGGAGGGAGAGGGAGAGGAGGGCGGCGCCTCCTATAACTCTCCGATACCTTTGTTAGTGCAAGGTTTTCTTGAGGAAAAATGAAAAAGATTGTAGTAGTAGTGTTTTATCGCGAATGAATTATGAAATTTGCATACTTTATGCATTTTTATAATGGTTTAGAAGATAAGTTCATCACGTGCTCAGGACGACGTGATTCTAGAAATCTCGCTTCCATTTTTGGCTTGTGGGAAGTCCGTTACATGTTCAGGGACGACGCAATCCATGAAATCTCGCTTCCATTCTTGCGTGTGGGAATAACGGCTTCATCATTTGCTCTGCTACGTGCCCATCACCACTGCAACCATGCATCATCAGGTCATTGGAAAGAGAGCTATCCACGTGTCATCGGGCTATTGGAGGGAAGATTGTCTACATGTTACCAGACTATTGGAGAGAGAATTATGTGTGTGTGTGCTGCAATTTTACCTTGTTTACAATTTTTTAAAACATGTTGGGTATACGCATGAGTGGAATTAGGGGTGGCAATTTGGGTTGACATGTCGTGTTCGTGTCGTGTCGAAGTTGCGGGTAACACTAAATGGGTCGACACGAACACGACACGATTATTAATCGTGTCAAGAAAACCCAACACAAACATGACACGATTATTAAACGGGTAACATGACATAACACACTTAACCCGTTTAATAAACGGATCGTGTTAAACCCGACACGACACAACACGTTTAACCCGTTTAACAAACGGGTCGTATTAGACCCGACACAACACGCCTACTTTTTCATAATCTGACACGACACAACACGACAACACACACGACACGACAGCACGACACGATTAACCCACCATAACATGTTTATTACATAAGCAAATATAAGTTATCATCTAATCATTCATAATCTAAATTTCAACATATTCATGATCCAAATATACGTTAAAAAAATATAATTAATAACATAAACATTATATTGTCAACTATTATCCATATTGGTTCAACCATAAGCAAAAAAAATTAAAAAAAGAAAAAAAAAACAACACCATAAGTCATAACTTATAAGCCATCCAATTACAAGTACACAATATTACAACATTAGCTAACCAAATTAGCAGCAAAACCCTCAGATGGAGGTGGAAATGATTCATTCTCATTCATATTCATATTCATAATCATATCCATTATATAAGAAGTAAGCTCCTCCATTGCTTTTGCAGCCATTTCTACAAAGAAAAAAATAAAACAAATGTTAAAACAAGCAAACCACGAGTCTTTGCAAATCTAAATATAATATAAGGCATAAGCAAGAAACACTGAAAGATAAATTAGAAATATAAATAAAGATATTAGCATGGTCAGTTCAATAATATTATTTGCGATTACTTGGTTACAAAAATCTGCACTTGTTTCACCACTGGCTCAGTTGTGACGTTAAGATGTAATTAATTTTTTGCTGAATAGTTTTCAAAGTATGGCTAATAATATTTACTATCCATCAACCTGAGATTCTCTCATCATCAATTAAAGTAATAATGATATACAGTGTAGCTTGAATTTTGATTCACAAAACTAGCTGGGAGAACCCATTTAGAAGACAAACAGACCCTACCAAAAGCAAGTTGTCACACTAACATTAATTGAAGCAGAAAGTGCATGAAATCCAGATTGATGTTCTAAAAGTATAAATTATTAAAACTGTGTGAAATCCTAACAAATTGAACAAATTTCTAATGACAAAACTTTGCCAACCCAACAGAAAGTTGAAGCTAATCTAACAAGGAAAACAGAGAAGTGGATTATCTTATGATTAAATGTAACCTCATTGTCATCCCAATTAAAAAAGCTTGTTTCTTGATCACATAGCTGAGTACCAGTAGGTTATAGTTAAAGAAGTATTAGACAAAAAAGAAAACACACTAGCTTTCTACACTTTTAATAATACAAGATATAACTATTTCATTATTTTCTCATTTATTTCAATCTCTGATCCATGAATCCTGTCAAAACAGGAAGTTAAACCTTTAATTTCATGGTAAGTCACTGAAAATCTCTTCTAAGAAAGTTAATTAACAAAACCCCTTAGCATCAATAATTCAATACATGTCCATATATCCAAAACATAATCTGATATATGGAGTTTAAATCAAAGCTAGTTTAATAATTTTGAATAAAAAAACGTAATTAATCAAAACAACTTGCCATGTGTTTAATGCTTAAAGCATTGGAATAGAGAGAGAGAAACTTGATCGGAGAAATAAGAAGTCCTCAGTAGCTCAGCGTGGTACAAGACAATTGATCGTTCCCCTTCTCAAAGCTTTCACTTCAACCCACTACAAGAAACACAACATTATTTCACATTAATATTTAAAATATATGATTTAATATAAAAAAGAAGAGAAAAAATTACAACAGAAACCCCAAAATCCAACCACAACATAACAAGTTGCAGAAATTATAAAGAAACCTCAACAAAGTCAAAGCTAACTGCAATTGAAATTATGGCAAACTTATGGTTAAAAGCTCATGAAATCAACTAGTGAAAGATAAAACTAAAAACAAAAGGGAAAAAACTGCAAAAAGAATTATGTTCCTTTAGCTACAAAAATAAAAGTGAATTTTCACCTCCCAAAGGATCAAAAAGTAAATATAATTTATAATGCAATCCAAACAATGGCTTAATTAATTCTAAACCATAAAAAAAAAAAAAAAAAACAACTCCAGGCATGAAGTACAAGTTTTAAATGATGATTGAGATAGGAAAAGGAAAAAAAAAATCAAATGGGCAATCAATAAGGAACTGTTTGGTTGAAATATGAAACAGCTTCTAATGCTTTTAAGAGCCCAAATTGATATAAAATTCTGCTTTCAATGAATGAGCTATCATAGTCGCCTTCAAGAGCAAAAATCTTAAATTCAAGTTTTAGTTTTAAAAGCAAGGAAATCACCTCCTAAATCCTAACCAAACAATGCCACAAACATGTCTACATCAAAAATACTAAAAATCGATAAAAAAAATAAACTGAAAAAGAAAAAAAACAAAAGACTTATTTATTGGCATGCTAAAATTACCTTCCAGATTTCAAGAACCGAAAATCAATTCAAGTTTATGCTTTCAAAATCCAAACTTTACTAAAAAAAAAAACTTTAAAAAAGTACTAATAACCAAACATCACCCTTCCATTTCTATACCAAAACCCCATAACTCCAAAGCATCAATCAAAGAATTTCCTATATTACTGTCTAACAACACGATAAAAAAAAAAAAAAAAAACTACTTTTCCTACTTTGCTTAAGATCCAAAACCAATTCGATCTTTTACTTAAAAAACAACAAACGAAATGGTTACAGTGGTGAAATTACCATTGGGACCAGAGTATTGGAAGGGGAAAGCGGAGAACCAGAGCTAAGGGGGCAATTCCGTCAATTAAGCACTTGGCCTCCAAGTGCTGATCATAGAGATCGCTATGGTGCTTGACTTTCACGGAGGGTCATCTTCATCTCCGATGCCGGTGATGCTGCGATGCTACCTGCTGGGAGAGAGAAAGTTGAGCTGATGGCGAGGTGGGGAGAAAAAAAATGAGAGAAAGGAAGCGGAAGAGAGAGAAGAGAACTTACACTAACTGGTGGTGGCAGAGAAATAAAATCTATCCTTTGGCTTTTGGGTTTGTAATAGAGTCGAGAGAGAGACCAGAGAAGTGCAAAAAAACTAGATGAAATGAGGCAGATGCTAGTGTGCAATGAGGGTGGCGCAAGGCTGAGGTGAGGTCGTGAGTGATTGAGCTTTGAGAGAGACAGGGAGTTAGGGTTCGTGTAAGGGTTACTGAAGTCTAGAGTGAAGAGTGAAGGGAGGCAACGAGTGTTAATGAATTTAGGGTTTATTTATATATATACTAATTTTTTTTAATTTAATAAATAAGTCATAAACAGGTCATGAGTTATAATCGTGTCAACACGATCCATCAACCCGCAACTCATTAATCGTGTCATTTTGGGTTGGCGGGTCAACCCGCGACACGACATGATTATTCCGTGTCATAATCGTGTCGACACGATTACGACACGAGATTATACTCAACACTAACACGTTTTATTTCGTGTCGTGTTGTGTCCAAAATTGCCACCCCTAAGTGGAATCCCATGTGAAAAAAAAAAAAAAAATCAATTATTAGTACATGCAATGTAAATATAGAGTGAAAAGAGATTTGATGACTTAAGCCCAAAATGAATGGGCTTTGCCCAAGAAGGAAGCTTAACCCAAGTGAGAGGGGATTTGAAACAATAAAGGGTTGTTTGATTGGTGGGATTGGACTAACTTAATCTCACATGAATAATTATCTGCCATTTGGTATGAGAGATTCACTGTTCATGTAGGATTAAGGTGGGATAAAATTAGTCATAATTTCACATTTTTTGTCTCACCTCCTCCCATGAGATAGAATTTATCCCATGCATGTGGGATTAATTTTTTTTTATTTTTTCTATTTTTGCCCTTGAATAATAATAATAAAACTAATTATTATAAGTATTATAATATTATTAAAATAATAATAATAATAATATTTTAAATAAAAATAATTATTAAAATAATATTAATGATAATATTAATAATAATTACTATAATAATGATTATGATTATGATTATCATAATTAAAATAATATTGATAATAATAATAATCATAATTATAGTAATATTATAATAATACTGATAATAATAATTATCATAATTATAATAATATTATAATCTTAATTACAATAATGTTATAGTAATAATAATTATTATTATTATCATAATTATAGTAATAAAAATATTAATAGTATTTTTATAATTATAATAATATTAAAATAATAATGATGATAATAAAAATTATATTAATGATAATTATAATAATTATATTATTAATAATTATTATTATATTAATAATATAATTAGTATGATCATAATAATAATAATTACATTATTTATATTAATAATATCAATTATTATGATCATAATTATTATTCTTAATAAATTATAATAAATATTATTATTGTAATTATAAAAATAATTATTATAATTATGATGATAAAAATAATAATTTCATAATAAATATTATTTATTACTCTATTAATAGGAATTATAATAAAAATTATTATTATAATAATAATGATAATGGTAGTAACTATTATAATTATAATAATATAATTGTATTTATAATATTATTCTTATAATTATAATAATATTATAATGATAATAATAATAATAATTATTATAATTGTGTTAATAATTAATAATAATAATAATGGTTATTAATTATAATAATATGTATTATAATTATGACGATAAAAATAATAATTCAATAATTATAATTATAATATATAATTAACTTTTAGGGTTTATGAAAAAATTAGAGACTATTAAAGATGATAAATAATGTTAAGGTATTTTGGTACTCAGACTTCTTATCACACTTTAGTCTCAATCCAGTAATCTCATTAACGAAGCATAATATTAAGGTACTACCACTTTAATCCTCATTTATCTTATCTCATGTTAATCATAATCCTATTCCATTATAATCTTGTCCGTGAACTAAACGAGCCATAAGTTACAAGCTTAGGCTCAATCATAGGCTTAAGCATGTAGGAGGTTTTCCCACGTGATGAGAAAAGTTGTATGCATAGAAGTCTAAAATACTTTGTAAAACGGAGAGATTTACATACAACTAAAGGTAAGTAGAGAGTTTTAGGTGAGATGAAGCTTTTGAGTTGTGAGGTAGAAAATCTTTTACAATTTTACTCTTTAAGTTGTAATTGAAAAATAATAAACTACTAGAATTTGTTTGTGAATAAAGACAAAAAGATTGTTAGACAAGTTAAATTACTTGTTCTTATTCTTTATCTTATTTATCAATTTAACAAGATGGTATCAGAGTTGTGATTACGATGACAAAAATACTAAAATTAGACCTGATTAATATTGCATAGACTTGAAAAGGATGTGGAAGGTATCAATATTAATTATTCCAATGATATTATCATTAAATGTTAGCAAGTATCGATAACAAGTAGTACTTGTCACTAAAAAACGAGGATATAACTACAACATTATTGGTGATCGAGCAAAGAAATTTAATAGACAAGGAAGTTCTCTCAATATTTCCAAAAAGAGAGATAAATTAAAGAAACCAAATGTGTTCAAAGATGGAGATTGATAATGTGCTCCATAAATAACAGTGTAAAAAAAAGAACATGGTGACTTCATTATGAAAAAATTCCAATGCAGGGTGCAAATAATTTCTACTTTCTGCATAAGTTATATATACATTTCACTTGAGCATACACCTGCAACCAATTGCGAATATTTTACTGCATCAGCCAAGTCTCTCTCTCTCTCTCTCTCACACACATATTTTACAGATGCAGCAAAACTTTACAGTGGAAGATTCCTCCTCATCAGGAAAGTAGCATAAATAGAGACAAAATCAGAACTCCCAAGGAATAATAATTATAATTACAACTGAAAAATTGTATATTCAGAAGTCTAATGAGTTTCCATCAAACTTTCTAATAGTTTAGTCTGTGTATCGTTTCTAATAGCATTTTTACATCTCAACTATACAAAAAGAAAACTAACATATAATCAATCAACACAAGAAAGGACGGAGAATATAATGCAAACTTGTATCCTTGTTCCTGAGTAACCTCGCATAAGACCATCTCTCCAAATATCCCTGATTCGTTGGATTGAAGAAACTTGTCATTGCTGCACCACCAAGATTAGTTGATGCCATCGCTGTGTTACCTCCATGAGGATGAGGGAAGTATTGCTGGTGATGAAAAGATTGAGATTGCGGGTGTAAAAAATCCTAATGAAGTTGCTCGCTTGGATGCAGGGTAGAGGTTGAAGTAGAAGGAATCAAATTGTTCAAGCCAGAAGGAGGTGGTCTACCGGGTATGATCATACCCTATTCACGTTTCTTGGATCCAAATTCAGAAGAAGACATGCCAGGGCCGTACAGGGGGGACTAGTGAAATGATAGCGATGTTAGCCTTGAACACAAGGCAGCTCCGAGATTGATTTCAGCAATTGATATGTTCTTGGTGGGGTTAAACCTCTCAGAGGTATATGCACTGCATAGGGCTCAAATTGAGTTCTTCTGAAGATAAGGAAGTGAAAAGCTAACTTCCAACCCGTTACAAAACCGAGGTACTTACAAATTAGTATATAACATTTTAAGACCGTCAAATTATTCTTAAATGTCAATTAAGCCAAAACCTAATTGCTAGCCATATAGGACATATATAGGCTAAAACCCACATGAACCAGGTTAATAAATTGAATACTGCTAGCTGCAGCTGATCAAACTCAAGGTGAGAATAATTTTTGTTGCAATGCAGGATGCTTACAAACAAAGAAAAGTGATACACTTACCCGAACAAGGCATGAAAGCATAAAATGGTCAGCGCCAAGGCTACGGTTCCAGTAGGGGTATCTTCCTGCTACAAGATTAACATAGTCTACGGCAGTGCTTCTTATAGGATGAAAATCATGCGTCAGGAAAACCAAAAGGGTGAGTGAATTGGTTCCACAAAAGTTTCAATGAGATTAGCACAATAATATCAAATCAAATCATTAAAAGTGAGATTAACAAATAACTAAATAAAAGAGTCAGGGAAGAAAGAATAAACACAAAGTTTATAGTGGTTCGGCAATGATTATGCCTACGTCCGCTTCTTCAATAAGCCGCCCTGGTCTACTGAGTTCCACTATGTAAATACGGTTACATTTGCTTGGGTTTTCGGGTACCAAACGAACCTTACACACTGCTTGACTTTACGAGTAGCAAGTAACCTTACACTCTGCTCACTTTACGGGTAGCAAGCAACCTTACAGAGGGATACCACTCACAATCTTACAGTTTATACAACTTACAGATTAAACACTACACATAGTAGTAAACAAAACTAAATCTTAAGCTTGTAAGTGGATATTGAGATTAATTCTTCTCTCTTGTTGACTTGACTTCAACTTCCTCTATTCAGTTGTGCCTTCACGAAAGGAACTCCGAAATTTGCTTATCTGAACTTATGACAGAAATTCTCTTTAAATACTGGTTTGTCTGAGCTTCAACAGATATCTCCAAACGTCTAACCAGGTCGTCTAACCAGACCTCTTCAGCTTCCATGTAGACCTTAAAACCGGGTCGAAACTTGTCATCACTATGTTAGGCGCCTGACTCCTCTCTAGGTGCCAAGGAGGTCACTTAGTGCCTCTCCAGCTCCGTTCTCCGTTTTCCACAATCTTCTCTTCTAATTCTTCAATCTTCTCGGATCTCGTAATCTTCTCAAGATCTTCAAGGGATCCGCAATCTCCTTGGAATCATCTCGGATTCCACAATTTCTCTAATTCTACAAAGAATGTCTCATTCTGACCAATCTAATAATATCCTGCACACTTAAGAAACATATCAGTAATAATAGCAGGGTTTTGCTACATCAAAATATATGGAGATTAAATATTAAATACCCTAACATCATACGAGTCACTCTCATAGACAAATTGGACCAACTTTTCCACTCTACCGATCATAGGCTAAGATAAAGAAATGTCAACCGACCAAACTAGCTGCAAATATAAAAAATCTTGAGAGAAAGGCAAATGTTATTCAACATATTACACATAGGAAAAAAAAAAAAAAAAAACTGCCCTCTGTATCCCAATCAAAATAAAGACAGATCAAGGATGATGGCAGGAGTGCTAGCAGAATAAGTAATGATGGGCCCCCTTAAGTTCTCTTTTCCTATACTTTATAAAAGCTTAAAGGACCCCTTGAGCTTAATAAAAGCTGTCATTTTCTAATATATCCATTTTCACGCATACTTTGAATACAGAAATTGTGGGTTGAACAATTTAACGTATGAACTACTTTAATACAACAGATTGACCATGTAACAAGGGCAAACAATGACTCTATTTTTCTGCAACATCGTTAATCCTCAATACATTAAATAAATTTACTCAACTAGTTTCTTTCAGACAATTAAGTGTCAAAACAATGATAATGCAAAAAAGTACCATTAAATTCTGAAAGATGGAAATAACTAGCACATACCTCTCTGGTGCTACAGAAGGATAGCATAGACCAAGTCCAGGGCAAACAGATCCTTACAAGGTATGCTGGAGAAATGTACTTCTCCAAATGGACTTTGCTATCTGGTTTAACTGAGACCAGAAGCTAACAAAACATATAGCATGAAGTAAGCTTGAAAGGAAAAGGAAAAGGAAAAGGAAAAGTATCTAACCAAAGAAGATTGTATTAGTTAACATATATACCTGCTGAGCGAAACTACATAAGATCCAGCAGCTGTGTTGGTGCTAGAATGTTCAACTTGCTTTACTTGATCATGATGCATCTTTGAATCCAAACTTCTTCTATCTACACATGCAGAAGTGTAACTTAGCTGACCAGAAAAACTTTCCAGAACTTTTTGTTTCAAGCTACGAAAGAATGGAGCCTCATAGTCATATAAAACAGAACAATATTTGAATGTTATTTATCTGTGCTAACCAGTAAGTGAAGTAACACATAATAATTCCAGAGGACAAAAAGCTTTGTCCTCTAAGACAGTTCATATTCTTTTTCCTAATATATTCCACCTTAAGCAGGAAAACCAAGTGAGCTACCTTTAAGGATACATCTCCAAACAAACAACCTCTGCAAAATGTGGTTTGTTATTAATGTTTGTTGTTCACATGTGAATATCAAAATGAAATTTTCTTTGGAAGAATCACTTGTCAAATATTATTGAATTCTGCAAGGAGACATCTATATGACGATCCAATAGTAAATAAAGTAAAACAGAAAATATAAATAGATAAATGAAAGACAAAAGAGAAGCAAGAAGAAAAACGTACACACCTGTCCGATGCTGTAAAGGGATTAATGTACCATATTCGGGCACTTGGTGGGAGATGACAAAGAAAATGTAAGTACCTAAAGTAAACAAATAATTATATTTTCAGCCAGCAACAACAGATTACATTCACTTCAAATAAGAGAGGAAACAGTTAAAATGAATGCAAAGGGTAAACCATGTCTAAAGGACAAACTGCAAGTCTTTTTATCGAACATCAGCAACTCCCGTGAATGGTTCTCCATTTGATGAATTTAAAATTTTCTCCCACCCACAAGAAACAGATTGCATTTCACTAGGCTGTTTACATACCCTGCGTTAAGAGCGAGAATATTATATCATTATGCGACTGAATGGAATAACAAGTACTTCAGAGCAAATTGCTAAATATAATTAAAAAAAATCAATTTTAGGTATTAGTTTAATACAGATCAAAAGTTGAAAAACTCAATTTCTGTGACATAATTGATAAGATAAGAAGACACAAATTTGGTCTTTC
The DNA here is from genome assembly GCA_023935145.1 of Bretschneidera sinensis. Taxonomy (NCBI): domain Eukaryota; kingdom Viridiplantae; phylum Streptophyta; class Magnoliopsida; order Brassicales; family Akaniaceae; genus Bretschneidera; species Bretschneidera sinensis. Next base: position 63,289,724 of record CM043704.1, on the reverse strand, counting down.
AAACAATTAACCACAAAAATTTTGTAGGAAAGCAAAGAATGAAGCAGCAAACGTAAAAGAAACAGAAGGAAACTAGCACATACCTCTTTGGTGCTTTAGATGGATTATGTAGATCAGGTCCTCAGCAAACTGATGTTCTCTAGAGAAAGGTGCCTGCAGAATGGATGCAACAATCAGACAAATTAGATTGTTTATAAAGAAAATCAGTTTAAGTACATGTACAGTTTACATATATTTTACATCTCGAGGTTTGGTTTAGGAAAATGGTCTGTTTAAATAAAAAAAAAAATTCAGAGGCTGAAAATCTTGCCCAGCAACTCCACGAATCATAAAAGGAAGGTGAAGGAACAAAGAGAGAATAAGATCGAATGCACCAAGTTGAATTCTGGAATAAGATGCTGAAACTAAAATTTATGTAAAATCTAAATAAGACAAATTTTTGAAAAAGAATTATTCCACCAATTTAGAAAGAATATCATTAATTTTTGAAATTTGGCCCAATCCAATATAAATAAAGCTTATTAGAAAGGGAAAAAAAAATCCCCAAAGCAGCCCATCCTATAAAACCAGAAAGAATAAAATGTAAGATTTAGTGGCCTGTGCTTGATGCAGCCGACAGCAAAGGGATAGCGAGAGAACTCAGCTAGAAGGCTTGTGTGATTAGACTGGAGCAATGGGATGAGATGATGGAAGATGCTCTTGTTCACTCATCTCCTTTTTCCTTAATTTTGGTCATCTCATTTCTCGATGAGTGATGCCATAATTGCAATTTTAGTTACTTTCCTTGTTCAGCGCACATTCTGCTCTTCCCACTCTATTATGCCACCCATATAGAATTTGTTCAACTTTGGGATTGCATTTGTTGCTGATGCAATATCTAAGGCATATCATTTCCTGTCAATATTTTCTACTAATTCAACCTCTGCAGTAACCATAAGGGATTGATGACAAGAGCAAGGTTATGCTTTGAATATTGCTTATTCCTTAAACCTATTTTCTTTCAAGAGATAAGAAACCTGCAAAGGTTGCTTTGTAAGCAACACATGTTCAAATTGTAAAAGGTAATGAAGCTTTGAAAACACAAAGTGTGCTTGCAAAGAATGAACTTCGTTATAAGGAACTTTCTTTTCAAGAAAAAGGGGAGTAAAATTTAGATCTCATAGATTGATGCGCACCACAAAAATGCCAAGTATCTTTATGTTATTCAATTGAGACTGTTTGGAATCATTTAAATGAGGAATTTTTCTGTTCATGGAAAAAGCCTTAGATAAGGTGTTTCTTGGTCCTCCAACACTTTCCAAATTGTGATTACACTACTCTAATTAAATCTTTAAACTTTTTCTATTAGCAACCATTCAGTAAACAAGTTCTAATTATCAGTAATAAAATGCAAAAAATCACATAGTGCAGTGATCAGGTGCAGTCCAATGAAGTATAAAAAATGGGACAACGAGAAAAGAGTAGTTATGGAGTTTCTCTAACGATTATGGATCTTTATAGCATTAAATATATTCTTTGAAGGAGAATAATTTCTTACATAATATATTAGCGTCTAATTAAGAAGATCATCTGTATGATAGCAGGGGGTAAAAACAAAGAAGCAAACATAAAAGAAACAAAAGGATAACTAGCACTTATGCATCACCATATGTAATTGATTACTTAAGTCAGTCTATACCTGCTCTGATGATGCTTTCCTCACCAACCTCAAAAAAGATGCCTAATTAACCTGTACAAGCCTTTCTAAACTGTGATCCGTACCAAAAGGTATGCTTGAGAAATGTGCTTCTCCAAATGGACTTTGTTGTCTGGTTTAATTGCATAGACCTCTATTTAATGATCCAATAGTAAATAAAGTAAAAACGAAAAAAAGAATATAAATAAAAAAAATGAAAGACAAAAAAGAAAAAGAAGCAAGACATGCACAGCACACCTCTCCGATGCTGTAAAGGGATTAATGTACCATATTCAGGCACTTGTAGTCTTGTTCTGGGAAAGATTTCCACTACCATCTGAAAAGGATTATATACCATGTCCAAAGGACACACTGCAAGTATTATTCATGGAACATCCGCAACTCCCGTGAAAGGCTCTACACAAGAAACAGATGGCATTTCACTATGTCGTTTACATACCCTGTTCTGAGAGTGAAAACATTATATCATTATGCGATTTAATGAAATAAAAAGTACTTCAAAGCAAAATGCTAAATATAATTAAAAATACCCAACATTAGGTATTAGTTAAATACCTAATAATCAAATGTTGAAAAATTCAATTCTGGTTTCTGTGACATAGTAATTGATAAGAACACACAAATTTGGTTCTTCAAACAATCAACTGTTGTGGCCATAAAATTTAGGGCAAAGATGGGCGCAATTAATTACTAATTATCCTCTCTGACATAGTCAAAGTATGCACACCTTTTCAGAAGAAATAAATTCACAGCATCATAATATTAAGATCGATTGAGTAACCATAATTCTTTCTTCTGCTTTTATTAGCTTTAAATATGCAATTTATTAAAAAATAATGTACTATTGATAGTGGTTTCTGAGAAGAATAAATGTAAGCTAGTAGGAAAAGAAAGAATGAAGTGGCAAACATAAAAGAAACAGAAGGAAACTAGCTCACAGACCTCTCTGGTGCTCCAGAAGGATTGCATAAGTCCAGGGCAAACAGATCCTCAAAAGGTATGATAATATCCAATTCAGATTTTAAGAATCCAAATTCAGAAGAAGACATGTCACAGCCGTACAGGGCAGTGATGTTAGCCTTGCACACAGGGCAGTTCTGTAGCTGCTGGTCATACAGCCATTTGTAAAAGCATGGCCATTTCTGCATGAGTGAGACATTTTCATCAGATTCAAAGAAGATTTGTTCTTTAGCTGTGAAACCTGTTAGGAAAACGAGATATTCTTAGGACAAAGTAGATGTCAGTAAGCATACACATTTTGTTTACATGTTGGATAAAAGAGAAGCGTGATAATATATTATGGAAAAAAAAAATCATTAATCATCAATATATTAAATACATGAACTCAATGTAATATCAACAGAAGTATTTCCCTGGGAGGAAGAGGATGATTAATCAGCATTACGATAACTCAGTGAATGATTTGATTCTAAGGGCTCACTAACTCGGTGGAGGAAAAGGAATAATATGAGATTTTCCACTCAAAACATAGATTAGAATGCTATTATCCCTACTATCATTCAAGAAGTGGGTATTAGCACTATTAAGAAAGTCCCTGATACTACTCAGAATTGACATGCTCTTAGATAGTGGAATTTCTCTCCCCAGTTCATTAAAATCAACGAAGTTAGATGCTCTTGGAAGGCTCCTACAATTGGTTATTTTCTGATCAAAACTGATGGATCTGTTAACAGTATTAGAGGAGGTTCTGATGGTATTATTAGGGATGCATGCGGTACTGCAGTTGTTGGTTTTGCCATTGCCAGTGACTCTTTATTAGCCATTAAAATGGTGAAAGGGGATTGTCAGGTAATTGAACATAAGGATTTTGTCAAGCAGATAAGAGGCTTAGTTCATTCTTTTGATTCTTGTGATTTTGTTCATGTATACAAGGAAACAAACTCTGTTGCTGATTATTTTGCTTCCTTTTGTAATAATGAGCTGATTGAAAGGGATTTAATTGGCACTATCTTTCTGAGATAGTCTTCTTCTATAAACTAACTAGTTCACACGCAAAAAAATAAAAATAAAATAAAAACTAGTTTCTTTTACACAGTCAAGTGTCAAAAGAAGGGTCATGCAAAAAAAGTACCTTTAAATTCTGAAAGATTGAAATAACTAGCACATACCTCTCTGGTGCTCCAAGAGGATTGCATAGACCAAGTCCAGGGCAAACAGAGCCTTAAAAGGTATGCTTGAGAAATGAGCTTCTCCGAATGGACTTTGTTGTCTGGTTTAATTGAGACCAGAAGCTAAAAAAACAAATAGTAATTGTATCTTACGAGAAGGAAAGTATCTTACGAGAGAAGATTGTATCAGCTAACATACATACCTTCTATAGAAACTACGTAAGATCCAGATGCTTGCCTAATTCATGTTGCTGCAACCACTTTTATGTTCTTACGAGAGAAGATTGTATCAGTTAACTTTGAAATGACTGGAAATTTGTGCACCAGCTGTGTTATGATCCAATGGTAAAAGTAAAAACAAAAAAGGAAAAGAAGCAAAGGGCACACATCTAATTGGGCACACATCTATTTGGGCACTTGTAATCTTGTTTTGGAAAAGATCTCCCCAACCAGTTACAAAACCAATCCATTTAGAGAAATTTTCAGTCAGATATATTCAATTTACAGAACAAGAGAAATCGTTTAAAAGGAATACAAAGAGCATTTATACCATGTCCAAAGGACACACAGCAAGTCTTATTTATCGAACATCAGCAACTCCTGTGAATGGCTCTCCACAGGAAACAGATGGCATTTCACTATGTTGTTTACATACACTGCTCTAACAGCGAAAATATTATATCATTATGCGACTGAATGAAATAACAAGTACTTCAGGGCAAAATACTAAATATAATTAAATAAAATACTCAACATAGGTATTAGTTAAATATAGATCAAAGGTTGAAATATTCAATTCTGGTTTTCTGTAACATGATCGATGAGAAGACACAAATTTGGTTTTTCAAAAATTTAACCTTTGTGGCCACAATTTTTTCATAGGCAAAGATGGGTGCAATTAATCACTACTTATCCCCTCTAATTAGAACACAAGTAATCAGATTAATAAGGTGAAAAATTAACAAATGTCTTTTCAGAAGAAATAGATTCACAGCCATCATGATTATTAAGATCAATGTAGCAACCATAATGGTGAGCAAATATATTTGTCAGTATAAGTTTCAAACAATATACTCTGTTAATATTGGTTTCTCAGAAGAACATATGTATGCTAGTAGGAAAAGAAAGAATGAAATATCAAGCATAAAAGAAACAGAAGGAAACTAGCACAAACCTCTCTGGTGCTTTAGATAAATTATGTACATCAAGTCCCCAGCAGCCACTTGTAAATTCATGGCCATTTCTGCGTGAGAGAGAGATTCCATCAGATTCAAATGAGAATCAGGCCCGAAGAAGATTTGTTCCATAGCTGTGAAGCCTGTTAGGAAAATGAGATCTTCTGAGGACAAAGTAGAAGTCAGTTAGCATACATACACTTTGTTTATGTTTGATAAAAGAGAAGGGTAATATTTTATTAGAAAAAAAAAAATAACCAAGGTACCATGTCCATTTGAATTCTATGTAAGAAACACTTACACACAAAGAATGATATCTAGACATAAACACACACACACAGAACAAAGCACTCACCAAAGTGAAAAAAATGGGGATAATATACATGATCATCTCTATCAATTTGTCTTCTATGATCAAAGCTTGACCATGCCGCCCTCATATGCTGGAAATAATTTCCTCAGCATCGATTTGAATTCAATAAGAACAGAGGGGAAATAGTATTAAATAATTTTTGAAAGCAACTCTAAGATAAAAAATTCAAAAGGCTATACTCGCTGCAAATAGATAAAACTTGAGCAAAACGCACATGTTATCTAGCATCTCCAGGCTCAAAGGACCATTTGAGCTTTTGAAAAGCTGTCCATCCTCTCCTTTATCTCGCATCTCCGTTAAGCTCTCATTACCCTTCTAATATATCCATTTTCACGCATACTTCGAATACAGAATTTGTGGATTGAACAATTTAAAGAACGAGCTACTTTAATACAACATATTTAACTCGTAAGAAGGGCAAGCAAAGAAATCAATAAATTAAATACATGAACTCAACTAGTTTCTTTTACAAAGTCCAGTGTCAAAACAAGGGTAATGCAAAAAAATTACCTTTAAATTCGGGAAGATGGAAATAAAAAAGCATATACCTCTCTGGTGCTTCAGAAGGATTGCATTAACCAAGTCCAGGGAAAACAAAGCCTTAAAAGATATGCTTCTCCAAATGGACTTTGCTGTCTGGTTTAATTGAGACCAGAAGCTAACAAAACATATAGCATGAGGTAGGCTTGGAAGGAGAAGGAAAAGTATCTAATTATGAGAGAAGATTGTATTATACATACCTTCTGGTAGAAACTACGTAAGATCTAGCTGCTTGCCTAATTCATGTTGCCCGCCACCACTTCTACGTTCACTTGATGAGAAATCCACGAAATATAACACAACTTCGACATTTCCTCTATCTACGCATGCGCTTGTCTGGAAAAAAGCTTGTGTTAAGATTGTGGAATATAATTTAGTTGTAGAACGGCAACTGAGCTGACCGTGATCACCAGAAAAATTTTCCAGAAGTAATTGATCTAAACTAACAAATGAAGTAATTCTTTGTTTAAAGCTACGAAAGAACGGAAGCATCACGGTCATATTAAACAGAACACTATTTGAACGCTATTTACCTGAATTAACCAGTAGGTGAAGTAACACATTTTAATTACAGAGGACAAAATGGGTAAGACAGTTCTAATTCTTTTCCTAATGTATTCTACCCTGAGCAGGGAAAAAAGTTTGGTACCTTTAAACTGGTAATTGTCGTGGACCCATTCTTGTACCCGACGCCGCCACTGTTTGTCACAGTGCAAATCTTAGTTTAAACAGATGGTATGCTAAAATGCTTTCTTTTGCTTTCTAATAGCTTTAAATATGCAATTAATTTCAAACATAATACTATTGATACTGGTTCTAAGAAGAAAGTATGAATTAGCAAACATAAAAGAAACAGAAGGAAACTAGCACGGACCTATCTGATGCTTTGGATAAATTGTGTACATAAGGTCCTCAGAAAACTTATGCTCTTTAGAGAGAGGTGCCTGCAGAACGGATGCAACAATCAGAGAAATTAGTTTGTTTATAAAGAAAATCAATTTGCGTACATATATTTCTGTTTAAATAAAAGTTTTCAGAGGCTGAAAATCTTACCCAGCAACCCCACGAATCATAAAAGGAAGGTGAAGGGCACAAAGAGAATAAAAACATATTCACCAAAATGAATTCTGGAGTAAATCAATTTACTATATGTTAATAATTTTTTCAATTTGACCTAATCCTATATACTCCATAAAGCTTATTACAAAAGAAAAAAAGTTCCGAAAGCAAACCAAAAAGAATTAGGTTTAGGGAAGAAAAAAAACGTACCTGTAGGTTGATGGCATCTGCTAAGGCTTTGGGCCCTTAACAGTTCAATGGCCGCCTCTTTGCACAAATTCGTAATCAATTTCGATGTTAGGGATGTGAGAAATCCTGTGCCAGTCCTCTCCACTACTCTTTTGGTAACGTTTTGTCAGAATTGGACATCCGCGGATGGTCAATTGCTCCAGAGGTGCCATCTGAAGAAGGTGGTCCGGCAATGAATTTAAATAACAATCTGAAACTTCTAAAGAACGAAGTTGTGGCATTATTATTGCTCTGCTACCACTGCTAGTAGTATTACTATCATCTTTGTCTTCTTCAATTGTGATCCCACAATCCCACTCTTCCCAGTTTCTCATCAACGCAAAGGAAAGTTTTTTGAGTTTGGGGAAAGCAATAGCTGATGAAGATGAAGATGCCATAGATGTTTCTTCCTCGTCTCTCATCGCTGTGCAATCTGTCTTTGTTCCTAAAAATCCAACACCCACTTTTTTCACTTTGTCCATGGCCTCAATTTGGAGATTTTCGAGGGACGGCAATCCCCCAACGGAGGTAAATGCTCTAATTCTGGGAAATCATAGAGATCAAGCAAACTCAGCTTAGTAAGTGACATTAGCCAATTGGGGAACATTGTGGCACCGTTGTAAAAACTAATTTGTAAAGATTCCAAGTTGGGAGGTGGTTGTAGGGCATTAAGAAGTCTCTCATTCGTTTCCCCCTCTTCTGGCCAACCGTCAAATTCTAAACCGTCAAATTCTAGTCTCAACATACGGATGTGTTTCTTGTTTAGAAGTCGCGCTTTTCCAGCCTCTTGAACATCTGTCACATCTCTTAACCCTCTTATGCAAAGATCCCCTCGAAGGTTGTTAAATTATTTCACGTCGCCAAGAGTAAATGCTTCCCTATCATCACTATCCCCTCTCACCACCAACTCGCTTATTGTACGGATAGAAGTTAATCTGTCTATTCCCTTTGGCAAAAAGCTAAGCATTGGCGTTCTATTATTCTCTAAATGCCTCAAGTAGATTTGTTTGCCAATCACATGAGGTAGTTTTTCAAGAGAGTAACAACTCTCAATTCTCAAGGTTTGCAAATTGCACGAGTCACATAACGATTCAGATAAAATTTTCAAATCATCATTGAAAGACAAGTTAAGAAATCTCAAATATATTAGTTTCCTCATTTCTTTTGGAAGCTCTGTAATTAATGCTTCTGCGGTAAATATAGGCATACGCAAATCTAGTATCTTTAAATAAGTTAATTGATCAAATAAATTACTTAAGACTCCAACAACTAAAATGTTTTCTTCAAATTCAACCCGAATGCTATGTAATTTCTTTAGATTACCAATGGAAACAAGAAACGATGTCTCATTTCTTAACACCATCCTTAAATGGCGAGCTTTAACATGAGAATAGTTTAGTTTGAGCTCGTCAGCATCATCACATTCCACCACAATACATTCCCCTTTTGTCAAAAATTGAGCAAAGTCGTGAACTATATCATGCATCTTGCAACATATAATGTCACCTTCAAATCTCTTTCCAAAATCTTGAAAAAAAGAGTGAGTTGCTAAGATTTTAAAGTATTCTTCTCCTGCCTCTTCCATCTCTATATTTCGGTTGAAACTCAAATAACCTTGTGTCATCCACATCTTGATTAATTCATCTTTATTTATGTTGTAGTCTTTTGGAAAAATGGCACCGTACAAGAAGCATCGTCTCACTTGAGAGGGTAAGTCATAATAACTCAGAAGTAAAGGTGGAAAAATGCCTTTTTCAACCTCTTCTAATTCCCATATCTCACTATGCAAAACATTTTCCCATTCTTCTCTTCTTTCTTTAAAGCGCATCAGACTTCCTAATATTTTTGTGGCAAGAGGTAAACCCTTGCACTTTCTCGCAATCTGGTGACCCAAGTCCTCCAAATTTTTAATCTCTTTGTCGGTTCTTCCATAAAATGCCACCTGACTAAACAATGACCAACATTCTTTTTTAGACAATATTCCTAAGTGAAACAGGTTAGTGGTTCCTATCATTTTTGCAACTGTGTCCTTACGTGTTGTCACTAAGATTCTACTCCCAAGAGAACCACACTTTAGAGAGTTTATTAGTTGCTCCCACTTTTTGTAATCCTCAGTCCACACATCATCCAAGACAATAAAGAACCTTCTCTTCGCAACAATTTCACAAATACCTTGTAATAAAGCTTCAAATTCAACAACATTTGGGGCATCACCCCTCAAAAATTCAAGAATCGCTCTAGCAATTCTAATTTCATCAAAAGGATCTGAAACACACACCCACACTTTCTTTTCAAAGTGGGCATTCACTTTATCATCATTATAGACTAGTTGCGCAAGAGTTGTCTTTCCTAATCCTCCCATCCCAACTATAGGGATGATCTGGAGTCCAGTTGATTCTCGACTACTCTCACTCAACAACATGCTTAGTAGTCTATCTTTATCTTGATCTCTACCATGCACCTCTGATACATCTATGATAGAGGCAGTTATTTGTCTCTCAAGTTCTACAGTTTCCTTCCCTTCCCTAAACTTGTAACTTTCTCTTTCGTTTGCAATAACATTTAACCTTTCATTCAGTTCTTTTATCTTGAGAGCAATATCATGACGCAACATGATGCGATTGAAACAAAAGCAAGAGGAGTGGAAGAAGGAGCATACCTTCTTCATTATTGGGGCACTTTTAACTTCTTTCCTTTCGATTGTTGATTTGAGAAGTGCAGTGTTCCACTCATCAAAGACATCCTCCACATCGTAGGATGCATCTTTGAGCTCATCTAACCAGCGTCTCACAGTCGTTTCCTTCACCTGTCGCTTCTCTGCATCATCAAGCACAGCTTGTATGGCCTCAAACTTACTTGTGAGACTTTTGACTTGTTTCTCCACACCCACCACTAGTGTCACATCTTGCTTCACCTGGGAGCCCAACTGCTGCAAGACTAGAGAAACAATCGCATCAGCCATTTTCTTTTGAGATGGAAATCGATTTGTAAATTGGGAAATGGTTAATTGATGGCAAAAGGAAAATATAGAATAGCTACTCCCCTTCAGGGTAAACATCAGAATTAGTAAAAGGAAGAAAGTAATTAAACTTAAAGCAAAAGCAAAGGATATGTGTAATGTAAAAAAACAAAATATCTTCGTCAAGCTTGTTTGGAAGTGTTTGGAAGTGTATCAATATTTATTCTTTTCTTGGTCGTTAACATATATACCTCCACAAGGATTAGAGTTTTATGCTCTTGTAACTTTGCTACTTTTGGAACACGTAAAGCATAACCTCTTCAAAGATCGCATCCTCTGTTACCCAAGCTTTTACAACTTTTATTATCATGGAATAAAGCTATTCTATAAACAGTATATCATGAAATAATAGGAAGCCAAATAGGTAGCAATGGGTCGTGTCGAGACAACACGAGTTAGATGGTGTCATTTCCGGTTTGAATTATTGAGCTTCAATTAGGATGGATCATGCCATTTAGAGTCTTAAATTGTTCTGATCTCACGTCAATTAGGGTTAAGTCATTTCAAGGCTCGATGTTGAGTTTGTCTATATTAAAGTTATATCCCAAATCTAAATTGGTAAATTGCATATGCCAAAATTAGCTTCATATGTTTGATTCTTCATAAGGCAAAAATGACAAGTCAGATAAAACAAGCACAATAAATAAAATAAGTCCAACAACGTCTAAACTAGATTTATGTTAAGATTGATAGGAAAGAAAAGTGAGAGGAATGAAGAAGGAGAGGAAAGGAGATTAAGATGATTGATGTTATTTTCTCCCATAAACAAATCATAATTCTCTTAAATTGGGATAATTAGAGAATAAAAGTTAAAAATAAACATTTTTTTTTCTTTCTTCTCGTTTTCCATCATTTTTATCAAATAAAAGATAAAAAACATCAATCATTTTATTTTTCTACCCTCTAACTTTTTTTTCTTTCAACTTTTTCTCTCTATCAATCATAGGTTCATAGTATTGCTTTGATACATAGATGTCTATCAGAAGCATTGTAAACTAAGCAGTGATCATCAGACAGTGCAAATCAACCAACATGACCAAAAATAAGAATGCAGTGACTGATGACTTAAGTAGCAGATAAAGGGACAAAACATTTGTTTAAAACTCATGAGTAAAAGAAGCTGAGAATGAGCAAGGAGACGTCCTAAGATAGTTTTGATATTTACCATTGATTTTGAATAACAGAAAAGACCTCTCCGTAAAGAACAATTCATCCTGAGTTAAAAAAAAAAAAAAAAAAAAAAAACAGGTGCAAGTATATATAGGAAGCTGAAAAGTCCATTGATAATGGTCACAAGATAAAAACACAAGTGACTTAATTCTGAAAAATTGGAGGCTGCAAATATTTTCTGCTTTCTTGGTAAGTTATACATTTCACATCCTTTCATATAAAAGGGTTTTTGATATTTATTTATTTATTTATTTTTCACTTAGGCATACAAATGCAACCAATTGCAAATATTTTACTACATCAACCATGTCTGTCTGTCGTACTTTAGACATGCAAATAAACTTTAGGTATGTTTAGTATTAGAAAAAAGTAAGAAAATAAAAAAGGAGAGAAAAAAAAAATGTGAGCAAAATGTACTTTTTTTTCTTTTTTAGTAAAAGAGAAAACTGAGATTAAAAAAAAAAAAACTAAGCGAATTGATGTTTCCTCGCATGTAAACCTTGAGATGTTATGACATAAACATTTCGAATATCAACTTTTACTTATGAAAATAATAACTAATTAATATAAATAAAAAAAATATAATATCATATTATATAATATTAATTATAAAGCCTCAAAGCACAAAAGATATATTCACTAACATAAAGGCATACGCTACAGTAACCCCCAAAAGAAAGATGTATGCTCCATGCTTAAGTCCCCAAGCTTGAGAGCTATGCCCCAACAAAAAAGACGTATGTGTAGGTACTATTCTTTTCTATATGCGCGTGGTCTGTTAAAAAATTTTGAAACGAAAATAGATGTTTACCTTATACCTTTAGAGATCAATGCCTTTTTGTCAACGCATAGGAGTGTTTTCGAACCGTCTTTCCCAAAAGAGCACCGCGACTATGTTTGTCAGATCATAATCTTCTAACCCTCGAAGATTTGAGAGTCAAAAATGATATTATTATTTTACAAATTTATCCCTATCTAATCTCTCATACTAGTATTATTAAAGATATAATAATAAAAATAACACTATTTGCATTTTTTTACTCATTTTTCTACTTTACTAAATAAGATAGAAAATAAAACTATTTTTTATCTTAATTTTACATCGTCTTTACTAAACACTGATAAGGTGCTGCAAGACATTGAGCATCCGTTGGAACAAGAAGACAGTATGAAAGAAGGGGATCAAGCTAAGGTGCTGAGCTCGAGTGAAGAGGGAAGGACCAGAAAAAGTAGTATAAGAAAGAGGACTACACCCCAATGACTTAAGGACTTTGCTGTAAACAGTTAAAAGCAGTTAATTCTGTTATAATCTTTTTGTTTCTATTGTATGTCGGTTAGAGGTAGTTAGTGACGTAGTTAGTCCAAAGGTCCAACGTAAGTATCTGTAAAATGAAGAAGGCATTGAATGAATAAAGAAGATTTTAGGAGTTTATGCTGAGCTCCAATCAGCACAATTCTTTTCCCAAATTCCATTTCTATCTCTGTTAGTCCCAATTTGCTAGAGTCAATCCCAGAACCTATCAAAAACATAAATACTTTTCTATCATTTTAATTTTCCATCAATCCATTTTTCTTTCCTCTCACTTTCTTCTCATAAGATTCTCATAACAATCATAATTACTAGTGAAAATTTGATATTATATATTATATATACAGAAGTCTAATGAGATTCCAAAAAACTTTCTAATTTGCTTGTATGTCTGTGTATCATTTCTAATAGCTTTCCACATCACAAACTATCAAAAAGAAAGCTAACATAATCAATCAAAACAAGAGAAGACACAAAATAATGCAACAAAAAAGAAAGATGGATACCCTATTAAGGGACTTAAAAAACTGCATTTCCTGCCTTCTCAGCCTAGGACTGTTACTACCCATGAAATGGTATGGAGTTTGGTAAGGATAAGCAAACAAATTTGCATCCTCGCTCCCAAATATCCTTGCATAGACCATCTCTCCAAACAACCCAATCATTGGATTGAAGAAACTTTCCATTGCTGCCCCACCAAGATTAGTTGATGTCATCGCTGTGTAACCTCCATGAGGATGAGGGAAGTATTGCTGGTGATGAAATGATTGAGATTGCAGGTGGGAAAAATTCTGATGAAGTTGCTCACTTGGACGCAAATTAGACGCTGAAGTAGAAGTAATCAAATTGTTCAAACCGGAAGGATGTGGTCTACGGGGTATGATCATACCCAAGTCAGGTTTCTTGGATCCAAATTCAGAAGAAATGCCACAGCCATAAAGAGGAACCAGTGAAGTGATGGTGATGTTAGCCTTGCACACAGGGCAGTTCTGCTGCTGCCGGTCAGCATCAGTAGAGGTTTGGACATGCAGCCACTTGTAAATACATGGCCAGCAGTATAGGTGACCACAGAGGGTGACAACAGGGTCTTGTGCTGATTCTAAGCAAATGTTGCAATCAAAGTAGCCACTGTCACTTTCTGGGACTCCTGAGGCTGAGATGGGACTCCATTTCTGCTTGAACGAGACATCTCCATCAGATTCAAAGCAAGAATCAGATCCAAAGAAGATTTGTTCCATAGCTGTGCAACCTGGTAGGAAAATGAAGATTTTAGAATTTGTCAGTAAGCAACACACTCACCTATATACAGACTGGAAAACATTGAATAACACACTTTGTTAACATGTTTGATAAAGAGAAGGATAATATACTTGGAAGAAAAAATTTAAGGTAGCCATGTCGATTTTAGCTCTATGTAAGAAACACACATGCACACAAAGCCACACACACAGAATGATATCTAGACATAAATAACAAGAACAAAGCATTCCCTAGAGTGGGAAAAAATGGTTTTGTATGCATGATCACCCCTATCAAAATGCCTCCTATGATCAAAGCTTGACCATGCTGCCCCCCTGAACTGGAGATAATTTCCTAAGCATCTATTTGAATTAAATAAGATCAGAGGGAGAAATTATTAAATGTCAAATTTTTTAAAGTGACTCTTAAGATAAAGAAATGTCAACTGGAAAGACTGGCTGCAAATAGATAAAACTTGAGAGAAATGCAAATGTTACTCAACCGACAAGTCAAAATAAAAAAAAGAATAAAAAATGGGTCCCTCACTCTTTATCCTAATCAAAATAAAGACAGTTGAAGGATGATGGCAATCATGCTAGCGGCATACGTTATGATGGGGCCCCTTAAGCTCTCTATCCTCTCCTTTATCTAACATTTCCAAGCTCAGAAGGAGCACTTGTTTGAAAAGCTGTTATTTTCTAACATTAAATATTTTCACACATACATCATATACAAAAATTGATGTACAAAGAACTCTAACACAACATTTTTACCTTGTAACAAGGGAAAACAATTACTCTATTTCTGCAACATCATTAATTCTCAATATATCTTAAATAAATGAAGTCAACTAGTTTCGTTTACACAGTCAAATGTCAAAACAATGATAATGCAAAAAAAAAAAAAAAAATACCTTTAAATTCAGAAAGATGGAAATAATTACTTGTAACTCTTTAGGGTGATGAGAAGTTTCTTTGATTTTAATACTTGTCTTCAACTTGTGGGGAAAAATCAATTCCTTCAAGTTAAATACTCTGATTAACATATTCTAACTTTTTTCCAAGACCAGAAGACATTTTATTTGTATTTTTTGTTGTTCAATCATCCACAAAAAGAGATGGGTAACCAAATCACCCCACTTTTACGTATATTAAAAAAAAAGCTTACTGCTCAATCCTTATCTAGCTCACTATAGCCTATATAGAGAACCTGGAGGTCATTTCCTTCTTATCAATCAAAAGAAAATTCCCCATCCAGGCAAATAAACATAACCAAAGCTTTGAAAAAGATCTGAGATCATTTTGGACACGTAGTATCTATCAACTCCAGCACCGGGGAACCGGAACTGGAAAGGATCCTAACAGTTTCAAAAATGCAAGACAAACAATACAACTAACAAATATTACAAGCTTCAGCAAGCTGAACTCATCCTGCATTCCAAAATATCATTCCTGGTTCAAGATTTCAAAAACAAGTTATGCCACATCTTTTGGAAATTAAACAAGATTTCAAAGTATAATATAATGCTTCAATTAATAAACAATTTAAGGAGTTAAAATGTTAACAGTTAGACGAGAAAGTAAACAGAAAGAGGGCTTTCCAATATATTCCTAAACATTCATTCTCATGGGTGTAAAATCACATTAGAAAAAAAATATACAAAAACAAGGTAAGAAAATTGAAAACTCATGGAGTATATTCACTTCACTATGTCCTTAAAAAAGTACGAATTCGTAATGAGATTTCACATCAATGAAACATTTGAAGATCAAAACAAGAAACTATAAATGGCGAGACAGCGATTTATGGGATATTAAGTTGGTTAATAATAAAAAAACATTGTCACTGGAAAAATATTACTACAAACAAAGAACTAAAAATTTAAAAAATTGGATTTTAGGACTTATTTGGGTTCTTCAGAAACTACCATCTATTAAGCTAACATCAACATACAAAATTTTACCCATTCTTTAACGCCCTAGCTTTCTCAGAAACCAAACAGGTGGCCATCAATAACCCAAAAAGAAAGAATCAACATATTGGCCCGAAAAGTGAATCACATAATTTCTATTGCAATACAATCATCTCTTCTTCTTCTTCTTCTTTTTTAATTTCTGGAGAAACAAATCCCGTATTTCTTTTAATCAAAATATCTCTTTTCTGAACAATCCATAACCCGGCATTAGAAGAGTTATCAGTGAAATGGACTAACAATTCAAAGAATCAGTTCTAAAATGAAATTATCAAAATTCAGTCATAATGTTTCTAAAAAAGAAAATTAACCCAGATAAAAATCAAACGTTATAACAAAGATTGAACTCAAAAGAACACCAAACACAAAATCAAATAAAGAAATAAAACAATGAAATATCCAGAGAAAGGGTGAGAGAGAAACATACCCTTCAAGAGAAAGCTGAAAACGACCAAACTGTGTCGAAGAAGAGAAAAAAGAAATCTTTAAAAACAGAGCTTCAATGGCTGCCCAAACTGATCAAAGATAAAATTAATTCTCCTTTAGAGAGAGAGAGAGAGAGATGGGTCAAAGCGAATGAATTGTGGAACTGGAAGGGCAAAATAAATACCTTTTTACAAAGGCCAAATTAAGTATGCGAGTAAATATATATTCAGTGGGCGCGTGGGCGGGTGACGTAACCGCGTCTGTGTGCTCTTATCAACGTTCTTTCAGCTGGTTTTTCAGCAAAGTTCTAGAATATGCTCTATATGGTTATAATTACCTATTAAATTTAGTAATAAATCCTCACAATTGTCAGTAGCATTATTAATTTTCATGTATTATAATTAAATATCATAATTTACCGTTATCAAATCTAATTAAAATCATCCCAGAAGAAAAGAAAAATCTAACTAAAATTTTGACAAATACCTTTCATAAAAAAGTCATGACAAATATGACCATTTTATCTCTATCTTAATAAAACATCATAATTTAATTCAAATTTTTTATGTTTCTATTTTGCAGGTTCTTAAAATTGGGTACTAAGCCCAAATTTGGATTCCCGTTTTTCATATTTCTATTTTGGTATTATTAAAGATCGGTGTACCATAGACACGATTTTATAAGAGTTATTATGATTATCAAGAAATTAAATAATATTTTTAATATTTAATTTTTAAAAATAATTATTAATATTTTTTTTATTTTATAATAATTCTCACGGATTGGGATAAATCTGATCACCACTCTTTTTTAAAACTGGGTACTATACCAAGCATATAGCTTTGACAGGCAAAAGTCGCGCATGTTTAATAATTACTTTTAAACTTGCAATTTAAGAGGAAGATTTTGACTATCCAAACAAAAGGAAAGAGTTTGAATTTACCTTCTT
The DNA here is from genome assembly GCA_023935145.1 of Bretschneidera sinensis. Classification (NCBI taxonomy): domain Eukaryota; kingdom Viridiplantae; phylum Streptophyta; class Magnoliopsida; order Brassicales; family Akaniaceae; genus Bretschneidera; species Bretschneidera sinensis. Next base: position 63,272,440 of record CM043704.1, on the reverse strand, counting down.
TTATTTTTTCCATTTTCATTGTTGAATAAGAATCAAGTCAAGCACATTGTATGTTTTTTTTTTTTTACAGTGAGGACATTGTAATTGCTGGCTGATTTTTTTTTTCCAAATGTTAATTTTTTTATAAGAAGAAATATAAAGAAGTTAATTGTAATACCCATATTCTTGATATAAAGGTAAAGAAATAATTTGATAAATAAATATTGAAATTATACATGCATTCATGTAAAAAAGAAGTTGAAATTGAAATTTGAAAGAAAGTGTTGAATGAAATTGAAAGTTAAGTTTGAAATCATTGTTGAAGAAATATGTTAAAATTTTTGAAGAGTGGACCGACTGGCTATAGTGAAAGGTGGCAATTTTATAAATTTCGAATGAAAGATGGTCAGCTAGTGGAAGATCGATTGGTTGGCTAGTCAACTGGTCAGTCGACCGACCAGTCTGCTAGTGAAGAGTCGGTCGACTAGTCAGTTGGTTCGTCAATCGACTGATCGATCGATTGGTGGTGAACCAATCGGTTGGAAACCGACCAGCAAATGAATGAAAATTTTGAATTTTTTTTAAAGGGTCCACCGAGTAGCCAATCGGTCAGACCGAAAATTTTGTATAAAAGGAAATTTGAAGTTTGAAATTTAGTTTTACGAAATTGCTTTCTCTCTCTAAGATTACTCTCTCTCTAGAAAAAGCGATAAACACTTACAAACACTTTGAAATTAGAGAATTTGCTAAACTCGTGTTGAAATCGTTGAATTTACGGAATAATTTCTAAAGAATTGGAGGAAAAGCTTTAAAAAGGTAACATTTATGAATTCCAATTGGAAGATTTGAATTTTGATAAGTTGTACTTCTACCTTTCTTAAAAAATGAGAATTTGAATTTGAATTTAAACAAGAATGAAAAGAATTTATGTTGAAAGTTAAATTTAAGAAGTTAAATATGCATACATGAAATCTAACCCAGTATAGGATATAGAAAGTTGAAGAATAAGATAAAAAGTTTAATGAGTATATTATGATTATGTGGGCCAAAGCGGACAATATATGCTTGTGAGGGATGGGGTCCTAACACTTTGGCCCACGGGCCTCATGGTTTTGTTTTTGAGGAGACCCTGTCATCCTAGGACCACTGACTCCCCAAAAGGCCTATACCCATTAAGGATGGAAACCCCTTATAAGGAGCCCCAAAGATCCCTCTCTAGCTGATGTGGGATACCAAGACAACACCTCTGAATCTCCCCCTCATAAGGCACAACACCCTCGCTGTGTCAGCCCACACCAGGCAACCCCACTAGGTTTTCAAGAGTCGGCTCTGATACCACAATATTCAGAGGTGTTGTCTTGGTATCCCACATCGGTTGGAGAGGGATCTTTGAGGCTCCTTATAAAGGGTTTCCATCCTTAATGGGTATAGGTCTTTTGGGGAGTTAGTGGTCCTAGGATGACAGGGTCTCCTTAGAAAGAAAACCATAAGGCCCGTGGGCCAAAGGGGACAATATATGCATGTGAGGGATGGGGTCCTTACATTGTGGTATCAAAGCCAACTCTCAAAAGCCCAATGGTGTTGCTTAGTGTGGGCCCACATAGCGAGGGCGTTGTGCCCCAAGAGGGGGAGATTTAGAGGTGTTGTCATGGTATCCCATATCGACTAGAGAGAGATCTTTGGGACTTCTTATAAGGGGTTTCCATCCTTAATGGGTATAGGCCTTTTGGGGAGTCAGTGGTCTTGGGATGACAGGGTCTTCTCAGAAACAAAACTGTGAGGCCCGTGGGCCATAACGGATAATATATACCTGTGAGGGATGGGGTCCTTACACCAATAACTCATTGACCCTCTCATTTCAAATCACCCTTTTTCGTCCCTGCCAAACCCGGATTACTAGAAAAATCACCATTCGTGTTAAGTTTAAAGAAATTTGTAGAAGGTGAAGATCAAGAAACATAGGTAATAACACTCTTGAGATGAAAGGAACTCGGGGTAGCTAGGAAAAAGAACTCCCTAGCTTTAGAAATTCTCTTAGAAGCAATAGAGTTGCTACAAGAAAGGGTTTGCTCAAAGCAGATTTTATTTTGGGCAATCCAAATGTGTCAACAAATATAAGCAAAGATAAGATTCTAGAGAACTCTGTGAGAGATAATAACATAAAAAAATTTTAACTTAAATCAATCCAATATATTACAATTAAAAAAGTCTAGGCTCATATTAGACACATTGAGCTGCTACTAAACCCTAGAGGCAATATGGAAATCCCTAAGAATATGCAAGAAATCCTCAGAGATAAAGGGACAGAAATGACAAGAATCATCATGCACAATATTTCTTTTAAACAATATGTTCTTCTGAGAGATACGATCATGACTCACATGCCAAAGAAAAAATTTCAATATGTTATGAATTTTTAAATCCCATAACCATGCCCAATAAGAGACAGTACCAACATCTTTATAATCCTCCCTAATGAGCAACCCATACAAAGATTTAAAACTAAATTCACCTTTTGAAATGAGACCCCAAATCACTCTATCAACATAATTATTGTGATGACAAAGAGGAATGTACCTAATGGTGCCCTTAATATAGCAAGGGAGAACAAATGAGAGAGAGCTAAAGTCTTAATTTTTCGATTGGGAAATGACATCACTCACACTCAAATAGAGGTCCAAAAGCAATAAGGGACCAACCAAGCAATGTTGGAGAGCCCCAAGACATGTCTAATTATCACACCAAAATAGGGTATTATGACCATCTTTAATGATATATCTAAGGCCCTTATTGCAAAAGGGCTATCTCTTTTTATTACTATGCCAAAATAAGGAGGCATTTTTGTTAAGCAAGGACACAAAAAAAAGTATCTACTCTTAAAATACTTAGATTTAAGAACCCTAACCCAAAGAGTATCACCCTCCTTAAGTTGACGCCAGTTAAGTTTGGCAATAAGAGAAATATTATGAAGTTTCATCCTGCTAAGGTTTAAGCCCCCTTCCTCTTAGGTTTAGTAACCAAATCCCAATTAAGAGGATGAATTTTCCTCTTTTCATCAGTAGAGCCCTAAATGAAATTTTTGTTAAGTCTATTCAATTCATTACAAATGGAGGAAGGAAGCATAGAGCACTACATATAATAAGAAGAAAACATAGTTGTAGTAGACATCTGGATAAGAGTGGCTCTGCCAGCTAAGGACAAGAATTTGGATTTTCACCCAACCAATCTATTTCTAACTTTATCCACAATAACAAGAAATTCTTCCTACTAACATTACCAACAAAATAAGGAATACTGGATAATTTCCCTAATTTTTGGTGGAGGGATGTTGAGAAAAGAGTTATGTTTATCCCTATCATCCTCCAAGAAATTCTTAGAGAAGAAAATCCTTGGCTTGGGTTTACTAATAACTTGACCAGAAGCATAACATAAGGTATCTATGAATCTAGAAATGGTGTAACATTTCTTAGAATCAGCTTTAGTAAAGAGAATAATGTTATCAACAAAGAAGAGGTGAGAAATTTGGGGGCCATCAACAAGGAACTTAAAGGGATCCTAATTCTTGTCAGAGCACTATTTAAAAATGTCCTAAGACAACATCTCAAGACATAGAATAAAGAGATAGGGAGCTAAAGAATCTCTCTGCCTAATTTCCCTCGAAAGAAAAAAAGAATCAAAGGCACTCCCATTAAAGAGAATAAACACATCAATAGAAAGAAAAAAAAAACATAATTAAGGATAAGATCAATCCAATCTTTACAGAATCCAAATGCAAAAAGAGAATCTCTGATAAAACTCCACTCCAAATGGTCATAGCTCTTATCAAGATCCATATTAATCATCATGAAACCAGATCTACTAGACTTCTTACTCAAAGAATGGGTAATTTCTTGAGCCACAATGATATGATCAAAGGTTTTTCTACTAGGTATAAAGCTCCCTTGAAAATGGCTAACTAAATCTTGCATAAAAGGTCCAAGTCTAGTCACCAAAATTTTAGTGATTCCCTTATAGAGTATTACACAAGCCAAAATATTTATATTGTTGGATAGTTTTAGGAAATTTTCATTTAGGAATAAGACTAAAAAAATATTATTCCAACAGCAAGGAACTTTGCACTCACTAAAAGCCTTAAGCACAACAACAGAGACAGATTCACCCACCATATTCTAATTTTCTTGAAAAAACATAAGATTCAAATCATCAGGACTTGGAGATGTCTTGGTTTTGAAAATTAAAAAAAGCATTCTTGATTTTCTCTCGCAACAAAGGTTGACAAAGTACATAAACCATCAAATAATATAATCTCACCTTATAATTAGAAGTAACATCCAAAGAGATTGATGTGGACTGCAAACTAGTACTAAGAAGACCACTAAAATGGGAAATAATCCTATGTCTAATCTTATTAAAGTCGAAAAACCAGTTACCCAAAAAATACATGATACCCAAAATAAGGTTATGCCTTTCTATTATTAAGAGTAAAAATATAGAAAAAAATTATCGTTACTGTCTCCAGATTGAAGTCATTGGATACAAGATTTAATAGCCTATAACTCTTCTTATTCTTTTAAGATAACATTGAAATCACTACTCAATGATTTTTCAAGTCTAAAAATAACCTTAGAGGGGCAAGAAAAGATAGCATGTTGCATACTAGCAAGCAATTCTCTTTTTCTGTTTGAATATATTACCAAAGACCTTTTTGTTCCAAATGAAAGTAAAGGAGAAAAACTTCAAAATAGTAGCATCAATGTGACGATGATTAGCCCAAGCCTCTTTAACCACATCTTGGAAGGATGAATCAAGAAGCCACATAGACTCAAAATGAAAGGGTTTTTTAGAATGACTAATTGAATGGATAGTTTCAATAAGTAGAGGGTAGTGATTATAAGTGCTACGGGGAAGGTGGTAGACAATGGTATGGGGAAAAAGTTGTAACTACTTAGAATTAGTACAAGCTCTATCAAGTCTCTCAAGAATGAAAGAACCATCATATCTAAGGTTAGACCAAGTGTGCTTAGGACTCGTGAATCCCAAATCAACAATATAGTAGAAATCCAAACAATTATTGAAAGCCTTAACTAGTAGATGATAAGATTACCACCAAATTTCTCATTAGGTCTCAATATATCATTAAAGTCACCAATAATCAACCAGAGTAGAGATTTAGAAACAAAAAACTTCTCAAGTTTTTCCCAAAGGTTTAAGCGAGAGCTAAAAAGAAGACTACCATACAAAACAGAATAGAGCCAAACCTGATTAGAAGGTCTTACATTGACCTTAAGATCAATTTTTAAAAAATCCTTGTTCCAAAGCTGAAAAACAATCACATTAGGATCTCAAAGAACTTAGAGACCTCCAAAAAATTCCAATAGCATCCACAATTTCTTGACCAGCAAACCCAAGGAAGCAGCAACATTCTTGGCTCTTTCACTATTCAAACGAGTTTCAGATAACATAGCCAAGAACAAGTTATGAGAGCGAACAAGATCCTTAAAGTTTCTTCTAAACTCAGGGAAACTACCCCTACAATTCCAAACAAAAATATTTATCTGATTATAGAGGGAGAGGATTGGGGTAAGCAGAGGCCCCTAGGTTACAACCATCAACCCATTAACTAGGTTCAATTCCTGAATCAGTATCATTAGCAACTTGCGAGGCATAAAAAGATTTAACTTTCAGTTTTTTCTAGAGCGAGCAAGAGAACTTTAAGGCACTCAATTCTTATAATCCATTCATTCCCCGAAATACTAATCATTTCTTTTCCTTTTCGATTAGGTGGCTTCTAGTGGGAACCAATTCAATTATGGATGAATCTGCATCATTTCTCTTAGGTTGGTCATCAATGAGAACCCTGTTATTCACCACGAAATTACTCATATCTCCTTGACATCCGACCTCGAGATTGATAGGTTTTGTAGAGACATTTGCAAGGATCCTTCCTCTAATTGTTGATGGGTTTTCATTTTTAGAAAGTTTTCTTTGTGTTGCATGTAACGGGTTAGAAACATCCATTGGCTCTACATAAGAGTCTTTCTTTAGACTCGGGCTCTTGTTCCATGATTTTCATTTCTAGTTTGTCTTGAGGAACCCAATCTTTAAGTCCTATCATCGGGTAGAGCAGTGCTAATTATAGATTTAGAGGTAAAGAGATGTTCACATCTATGAAAGAGATCAAAGGAATTTTGGTGAAGAGAAAGAACCAACAAAGTCTTTAGATTAGAAGAGGTAGACTTAACTTTATCAAATTGATAGGATTGAAGAACCCCTGAATGAGCCAGGCTGAAGATGGGATATATCCTTTTCTTATCGCCGCCTAAAAAAGATAAAAAAAGAGAAATAATTAAGGACCTAGGCCCATTAGTTATGGGATCTTTAAAAAAAATTACTAATACTAGGAATAAAAAGATTTAACTCACGTGCAGGCACACGATTCAAAATTTTCCCAACTTTGTCAAGGGACTTTGCCTTTCAAAATTGATGCTTATTTTTCGCCCTTTCTTCAACCTAGCTAGCATCATCATTTTTTGACTTCTCATGAGCTTGAGCACATATCTCACTAGCTCTATTGAGAACCCCTTTACCTTTCTTTCAAGTGACGACAACCCAATCAGCAAAATCCGTAACTAAAGGGGATAAAAAATAATTTCATTTTGGAAAAAAAGGACAATAGTCCCCATGGTGACCAACTTTACCACATTTGGAGTAAACTGAAAGACCCTTGTAATGAATTTATTAACAATATTTTCCAATCTTAATCTTAGATAGAAGAGGTTGGTTCAAATCAACTAGGATACAGAACCTAGTGTAGCGCCCTCTCTCTTGGTTACAAGTGAGAGCATCAATTTTAAGTAGCTTACCAAAGGTATTACTAATGGTAGAGAGAGCTTGTTCATCGTAGAATTCAATAGTGAAGTTCGAGAGCCTTGCCCAAATGACGACAGATTTAAAGATGATTGCCTTATCTGGATGGAACCATGACTCCCATGGCCTAACCATAAGATGACAGATGCCAAAGAACCAAGGTCTTCCATGAAGAACCTTTTGAAATATCATCTTCATCCACAAACTTAACGATAAAGAAATTCTTACCTAGATCTATGATATCAATATGCCCTAAGGGGCGCCATAACTAAAGGATTATATTACAAAAGAATTTTTATCCAACAAACTTACCATAAACCTTGGAATTAACAACCCTTTGCCAAGAAAGACAAAGCATGTTTTTCTCTTCAGTGGAACTTCACCACCACTACATTTTTATGATCAGAATCCTCTAATTCATCATCAGAGTCCTCATCAAACCTAGAAACAGAATAAAAAAAAATTAAGAGACTTGAAAACCAGCAACAACATTCTTAAAGGATGGAATTTTCGTTCTAAAAGGTGCAAAAGTCGAGAAGACCATCCTATACAACTTTTGGAGGGCCAAAGTCATCACTCTGCTACATTCTCCAACTCGCCACTCGACCCAGCTTCGCTAGCACCATCCCCGCTCACACTGCCAACGCTCGCTCCTCCAATATTTGCACCACCAATACTTACTCCCATTGTTTCCATCTCTCCTTATGTTTTTTTTTGGGTGATTTTTCTGAGTTCCTTTCAGATTTTTTTATACATTTTTTTTCTTTTAAAAGAAAAAGATATTAAGATGCAAAGGGTAAGTTTTGACTTATGAATAATTGAAACCGATATTATTGTTAATCACGATTTGGGAGTAACAAAATTAAAAGTTAAGATTGATGTGTTTATTAAACTCACACAAATATGTATGAGTGAATTTCTTATATGTAATTTACGAATTATTTATTAATAGTTTATCACTCACTTTAGTTTTCATTACATTGAACAAATTTAATAGACCACATGGGGAAAGAAAAAATCAACAAATTTAAAAACATTAATCATAGTATGGATTTGTGATCATCTAGAAGGATATGACACCTTAACATAACTATATATATCATCTGATAAGGAAATCCAATTTGACCCTATACAGTTGCTTAATTTAGTGATCAAATAGACCGTTGGATCACATTTCTGATTGATGTGGTGACTAGATCGATGTATCTTCCTACAAAATTCACATGGGTCCCAACAATCTTGATAGAGCCACCTATGCAGTATAAGTAAACGTGGCAGGAAGCTAAGCTATGATGAGAATCGTAAGGTTTTGACAATAGCGATTTAGACAGTTAAAATAGTCTCTAATGGCTTTGACATTCTAGAAGCCTCTCAAGCCACAATTTATATTCGGATAAAATAAGGTTATCTGGAAAGTAATAAAAATTGTTTTTTTTTTATGTCGACTCTTCGGCTGCCGGACGAACTAGATTGAATTTAGAGAAGTTAACTTAAAACTTAAAGTTAATATTAATTTTAATTGAGTCACCATTGCAATTAATGCAGCTGATTCGGACACGGCTTAAATCCCCAAACTCTGATATGTAAATATAAATTTGCTTGTGTATAGAATATTATAATAAATAAATTTAAAGTATTTTGTTGTGAAAAAAAATGTTTTAAGTTTGATTTTGATTATTTTTTTTTAATGTCAAGTTTGACATTTTAAAAACTTGGTTCTATAGAAGCAATTGATGTTATGGTTTTTATATGGAAGTTACTTAGATAAGTACAATTACTCAAATTTATTAAAAAATAATTCTAACTTTAGAGGATTGCAACACTTTTCTTTTCCTTTATGGAATATTTATTTTATTAAAAAATTCTTATTTTTATGAATGAAGAAAACTACCTATTGCTATGGTTGGGACATTGCTTAATTGATCATTACATTTCTCTTATTGTCTCAAATTAAACTCTTTTATTTTGATGTGGGTTGTGCTCTAAATTCTAGTTAGTAATTCAATTTGAAAAATGGGCAAGTAGATAAGTTGTCTTATATACTGGTTAGAGAATATTGAACCTTGACATACAAAGTGAATTTAGAGTAGTCTTCTATGCACTTATAACGAGATAAAAACTAAATATTACTTCGTACTCTGTGCAATTAAAACATATGTTTAATTAACAAGTACTTATAAAAAGATTCGAACCCAAACATTTCAAATGAGATGAACGAGCTCATAATACTAAATCAAACGTTTGTTGACCTAATAATAATCATACATTTACTCACCATCTCTAATTATCAAAAAAAAAAAATCACATTCCAATAATTTACCAAAAAAATGGTTATTCGCAACACGTTTGAAAAACTATATTGTTATTTGCAAACGAATAAGTTAACTTTGCTAAGGTAACAAAATATATCCTTCGCCCCTACTCGCTTAATCTAGTGGTAGGGTCATCTTACCTCTGTCCACATATCAAAAATCGGAAGTTCGAGTTCCCCTTTCTTTAGTGGTCTTAGTCACTATTCGTAAAAAAAAAAAAAAAAAATCTCTTAATATACAAATAACAATATACTTTTACAAAAATGTTTAGAATTAATTTGTTTTTTGAGTAATTTTTTAAAAGAAAAAATTCGACGACTATCATTTTACGTAGAAAAGATATATTCAAATAGAATTATATAAACATCATTCCACTGCTCTAAAAATTAAGTATTTTTTTACAATTGATGTTTATAATTAATTTTATATGTAATCATTTCTTTTTCCTTTCTATTGTGTGTTTATTTCTTTGTCTAATAACCTCTGTGATGCTCAATCATTTCTTTGTTTATTTCCTTTCTATACAATTGATTATTTTTTTGCTGTATCTTGTCAAACATTTTGGTTATGATAATAAAATTTTATTGGGATAAAAAATTATTTCAGTAATCTGGATGCAGATTTTTGGTTCTTCATATGTTGCATGTTATTTTTTTTTACTAATATTCATTTTTTTTATCAATATTAATATTCTCTTAAACAGTTGTCATATTTAATTTTTTTTATGCCATTGTGATATGGTATAAAATAATATTATTTATTTACTAATCATGAAGAAAATTCATACAACCTTTCCAAAAAAATTCATACAAATAATTATTAATACAAAAAAAAAAATCTCACAAATTTTTTTTTAATCAAAAGGTCCATTTATAGATGCGATTTTATTACTATTATCTATTTTAGACATTTTACATGATCATAACATTTTTGCCCTTAATTGTATCAAGTAGTTTGGTTATTAAAGTAACAATATTTATACTTTACTAATGATTATTGACATTTTTTCTATATTGAGGCTTCCAATAATATCTCAGTTAGATGTTTTTTTAACTTTAGAATACAATGCGGTCCTTTTTGCTTAAGACCATTAAAAAAATTAATAAAAAATGTTTTTTATTATTATAGATTTAATTAAAAATAAAACAAAACAAATTAAATTAAAAAAACATTATTTAGTTCAACCCTAATTTTCTTCTACCTTTATCTTCCTCCTCTTCTCTGTAGACTTCCTCCGTCTCTTTTCTCTGTCCATCCTTTCTCTCTTGGTGTCCTTCCTCACTCTGAATCTCCTCCCTCACGGCCATCACTGCGTGGGAGAGCCGCCAACAGCTGGTGTCGTGGCGTAGCACGTGTGCTGCACAACACCAACCGCGGGTAGTCTTCTCCCGTAGTGGTTCCACCTCCTTGTTCACACAGCAAACCAAACAACCCTGATTAGTGGGTACTGTCTCTCTTGTATCTTGATCAATTTTTCACAAATCATTCTTCTCATTAAACCATGCTTATATAAAATCTCTTCTTCCAATTCATTAATTTAATCCAAACTTTTCAATAATATCATCATCATATTTACAGTGGATATGGTTATGAACTTATGGTAGTGGTTCGATGTTTTTTTTTTTAAAAAAAAAGTCGTAAAGAGTGACTTCCATTTAAAAAAAAATAAAAATCAAGAAAAAAAAAACGTGTTATACAAAAAGTTATTTATTGAGGAAACATGTAATTTGTACTTCAAATGTCAAAGATTATAATTTTAATTAGGAGTAGTATTGGAAGTTTCGAGAACAAACAAAAACAAAAGGAGTACTTAAAATAATTTTTAGAGCATCAATAAAACTAGCCATTAAAATTAACTTTAGAAATATAATTTATCTAACGCTATATAATATTTATCTTAAAACGCTTTTAGGGCTGTACTTTTATCATTGCACTCTTGTAAATGCTATAAGAATCTTGGATTTTGATTTTTTTAATTTTAATAAAAAATTTTAAATTCAAGTTAAGCTTATATTAACATTTCAATTGTTTTGAATGGATAAGATTTTATTATCAAATAAAAACAATACCATGTCATTTTTCAAGAATCCAAAATATGGCCAAAAATTTATTGGGACTAAAATTAGAGGAAGAAACCCATATCAGCTTACCAAACTAAGTCAACTTATAGAAGAATAGTTGTGCAACGGCAATCAAGTAAGCCAATCAGAAAGTATAATACTTTTTCTTGTGATGACTAAGTTTAGGTTTTCAAACTACAAACTGCTCCAAAGCAATGTTGAGACTTAAAAGACTTGCACGATTACAACCATGGCGTTTTTTTGGATTTGGGGAGATAATACCAGTAAAGAAAAATGAAGTTGAAGATTTGGAAAGATAATAGGGTAAATTGATACAACTCTACTAGGGAATTTTGTCATCAAATTTTTTAAAACACGCGAGAGGCACACGTATTTTTAACCAAAAATTAATCTGAGAGGGGTTAGTACACCTCTATAATATAAGATTATAATTGATTCTTCTAAAACACAAAGAGATTTGATACAAGAAAAGGTAAACACATGGATGGTGTGAATTCAGGAGGGAATTTGTGTCACTCAAGAGCGTCCCTTTGCCTTGCCATAGAATCCAGTCTTTGCTCAATCATTGAATTACTCGCGTCTTATTTTTTTCACACAACACCACAGAACTTGTCTAGTACCAGAAGAAAATCAAGATTCAAGAGGACTAGATGGACACGTATGAAGAAAATCAGAACCACCACACCAACTCAGCCTGCAAGTGACAGCTTCAGCCTTATCTGAAAGGGTGCCGTGTCATCTTGTAATTTCCAGCTTGACATCGTCATAGGTAAAATTTGAACACATTAGTCATCGCCCTTTGTTCAAAGGTTATCGTTTGATCATGGGAGTATCAGCAATTTGACTATTTCAGGATTTCATGCTTGAGAAATTCTGACTTAAGTCCTGCCTGATAGATCGGATCAAAACTCATCACAACAACACGTGATACTTAACAATAATTATAATTCATTCTCTTGTGGGAAATTATTATCCAAACCGGTTCCACGTGATATACATAAATTCCATGAGAAAAAAATAGCTTCAATCCAAACAATAAATTAAATCTCTGAAGCTGACAATGTTATAAAAATTCTAATTTACATGCTAAACTCAACTAAGCCTTATTCCCACCAATTGTAGTCGGCTACATGACTCCTTTTACACCATTTTACTCTATTTAAGGCTAGGTCCTCACTCCTCAATAAGATAATTAAAGTCAAGATCTTTCCAAAGAGTTTTCACCCAAGCATTCTTAGACCTGCATTTTCTTCTTCAAACATGACTCATCTTACATCAAATCACCTCTCCTTACAGGTGCACCTGTGAGTCTTCGTTTTACATGACAAAACCATGTTAAATGCGTTTCCCTCATTTTGTGCTTAATTGGTGCTACCCCACTCACTTGGATGAATTCATTTCTAATGCTGTATTTTCTTGTAACGAATCATTCTCATCTCAACCACACTTATCATTTTCTGAACATGTTAATGCTTTACCGCCATGTACTCCATGCTATAAAGCAAAGGTGGCCATATAATGGTCCTACAAAATATTCTTTTTACCTTCAAGAGGTATTTTGCGGTCTCATCTTCCAATTTACATGATAGACAAATTAATCAAATGGTCTGAAAACTAGTAGTAATAAAAAAAACTGCTGTCAGTACACCTATACTCAAAGATAATTCACAATAATACCAAACCAATCAGAGGATATTTGAACAATCATCTCATATCAACATTTGAACAGTCATTGACCTTTAAACACTTAACCAATAATATCTCCGTACTATTGATGATTTGCTTCATTAATTCACTCCATTTGAAATAGATTAGTCTTCAAGATGGTGGTCGTCTACCTCATCACCTAATTCACATCCATGCATCTTAACAGTTGGTGTCAGAAAATTTAGCTCTGCCAACCAATCTCCCCAATGAGTTCGGTCAATCTAAATTCTACTAAGACAATCAAATTCCTAGCCACCAGTGAAACAAAAGGTCTCAGCCTTTTAAGCTCTGTTAATTCCAAAAACGCCACAATTTCTGTTAACCAGGCCTGCTCCATATGCAAACAAAGAAAAGAAAGGTTCATATCAAGGAGTCAACTTATACCCTCCTCTGTCTAGTAATGTGCATGTGTGAGAGAGAAAAAGAGAGAGAGTGGTAAGTGTAAAGTGTCAGAGAATGACTTTACTTGAACAGGGGAAGATAGTGGGGAGGGGGAGGACATATCAGAGCATCCCTAGACCTAACATTTTTCTGTTAATCCATAATCTGGTCAAATAAAATGCTTATAACCATACATCCACTTGCATCGACTAATCAAGATCTTCAATAAATTTGTAAAAGAAAGATAAGCGAGATATACATGATAACAAACTTCTATAGAGAGATTCAAATATGAAACACATAAAAGTAAAATTCTCTAAAGATAAGTACAGGTGCAGCAGATTATACATGTGCAGATAAGGGCTTATTGCAGGAGGAAGGTGACTGACGTGCTGGAAGCAAACTAGAGAAGAAAGATACTAGGAACAGCTTACTTCCTGCCAACGTGAACTTTACTTACCACCTCTACAAGAATTTTTCTATGCTCGTGGTCAAAGTGGATTTCGGAACAGCACCAATGACTGCATCTTTCTTCTCACCATTCTTGAAGATCATGACGGTTGGGATACTTCGAATCCCATATTGAGTTGCAATTGTAGGGCTCTGATCAGTATTAACTTTGTAGCATTTGAGTTTCCCAGCATATTGCTTTGACAGTTCGCCAATTACAGGGTGGATCATACGGCAGGGCCCGCACCACGGAGCCCAGAATTCAACCAGAACAGGGAATTCAGATTCGAGAACAAGTGACTGCCATGTTGTGTCAGTGACAGCAGGTACTGCAAGTTTAAGAAAGCATAAGCTATTTATTTTCATAGAGATGTTTTCACATATTTTTGAAAATTTGCATCAAAAAGACATAACCAAGAAAAACACAGGACTATGATGAAGCTGAAAATGAAGATGAGAATGGTATACTAACATTTTTTTTAAAAGTAAATTTTTTTTGATAAGTTGTACTAACAATTTTTTTAAAAAAAGGACTAATGCTTGATGCAGTATGAGTGATGCCTGTATATTGACCTACCAGAAAAGCAACCTCCAATCAGAAAACAAATGCATTTACCTCTGCTCTAGATTATCAAAAGATGTATGCTCAATGGTGCACCGACTTCCAAATACTCCAGACACAATAATCAAAGGTATCTTTTCAAACCGATTCTTCTTTCTACTTTTTCATCATCCCTGTTGTCAAATTGCGTGCCTATTTCAATAAGTTGTGATGAACTTGCACAAAATCAATTTTGAATATTTTAATCTCATTTGAACACACAAACTAACAACCGACAATTGCTAACAACCAACTTTTATTTGTGGACGGCTTTCTCATTCCAAAAGAGTCTAAAGCAAACATCTATTAACCAAGTGGACCTTCATCTTCTTCCAAATAAGGACACGTTAGTCAACTGAGGTTAACCATTATGCCTTGATCATCTTTCTATTTGTTAAATTATATTCTTATAATTTCTCAGAATGGAAAATTTACAAGTATTATCAATGAAAGAGAAAATTTGTCCAAACATTTTTTTGTAAGTAAAATTTGTCCGAACGTACTTATCAGAATAGAATTGTCCAAACATATAAAGAAACACCGACTTCCTCCATACATACAGATGTAGAAGCAAAGGTTTACATAAGAGTGCCTCTTTGCTTTTGTTGTTTGGAAATTTTGTGTTGTCGAATCATAACCATAGTTGTTTGGACTCTTCATTTTATCATACTGTACCCATATTGGAACGACACTCCAAATATGGATGATTCCTTTCGACACTCCAAATAAAAAAGAAAACTTACAAAAATAGAAGAATCCAACACGCTGAGTCTGAGCAACATAGATCATAACAATTAACGAATATTGAGAAGAAAACAAAGAAAGTTGAATTGAATAATTGAAACTTGTACAATATTCTCGCAACTCCAAATCATTTTCAACACTATTTACTTTCTAATTTGGGAGGATTGGAAAGGGACAAAAATGTGGATCACTGTAGAAAACATATTTTGCTCTTTCATCTTCCCCATTTTCCATCCTACCATGTACAAGGAAAATGCCTATCATCCTTTCAATTCCCTCAATTATGAAGCATGGTGTTCAAGGTGAGCTTAGTTCATTCGTATATGGATGTAAATGAGTCAAGCAGCTCTATCTGGTTGTAGCGCTATCTATCCTTTGACATGCAAGTGTTTTACAAAACTCTTATTTCTCTGCCAGAAATAATTTATTTTCTCTCTTGGAGTATCAATACCCTTAATCCTAACCCTACACTCCTAGCATGCTCAATATTGTTTTCAACAATAGGCTCATCAAATACCAGACCTGTTATAAATTTCATTTTCTTCATTATCATCATAATATATAGCCTCTCATAAACTTAACTATTATGGCATCAGTATAAAATTACCAGTCTTATAATACCCTAACCCACATAGTTTTAAGAACTAATCAATATATATTCAACTTAATTTTGCACGCTTTTAATTTGTACGATAAAATAAAAAAAAATTGAAAATCCACAACAGAAACACAATTCGACACTTAACATTCCTACAAAGAACTTTCTAATTCATTTTCATTTTTCCTTTCACTTAAATTTCCAAGCAACCCCTATAAAAAAATCCATGCAACCAAACAAGACAAACAAACAAAAATAGCAGAAATTAAATAGAAATTCCGAGTTTATTAAAAAAAATATGACATGAAGTTACGGTCCTGACCATCAACAGCTATCTCCCGAGCCTCGCATACGACTCGTCCACCGCGAGCGATTCTGCTGGAGCTCGGGCCCTGACTCACCAATCTGAGGGTCCGAGTAGCTGAAATCTGCCTGATCTTGAGTCCTTTGAACTCCGGAAACCTCGCTAACGATCTCCGGCCACCGGATACCAAAGAAATCCGCGCGGAAGAAGAAGAAGCAGTGATCGGCAAAGCAGAGAAGCGAGTGACGATGACAGAGTCGAGTACAGTAGCCATGGAAACAGAGAACCAAAGCTCTGGAGACAGAGAGAATAGAAGAGAAGTGAAAAATGGGGATCTGAGTACGAGAGTGGGTTATATTTTTGGTGGGAGTTTGTTTGTTACTATTTGATTTTGGATATTTTGGATGATGAGAGAGAGAGAGGTAGCTAAGATTGAGAATGATTAGGCCGCATCTTCTCAAGTGGATATTCTACATTACTGAAACGTAAACTAATGACACACTGCGACGTCGGCTTCATAGAAGCACCACCAATAAGAATCGGCCACGTACTTAAATAGTGAATTCTGCCAAATTTGCCCTTTTAGCAATGTTCAGCTATACATGGCAATAAAATTCGGTAGAACTGTTTTTTTGAGATGATTTATTACTTTCTAATAATGAAAACACTTCAATATTAGAAATAGTAAAATATCTAAAATCTACAGAGCTGTCATTTACTATTACTCAAGATTGAAAGTTAATTCAAGAAACCTGTAATATCTTTGTTTTAGTGAGGTAAATTATATTGATAAATGATTTTTTTTAAACTAGTTTTTCATTGATTTTTGTCGCAATCAAAAAAGGTTTTAAGTCTTAATTTGTAAGGAAATATTCATTTTTCTTTAAAAAAAAAATTATTTTACTTTTAATAAAAAAAGATGTTTTGTGAAATTGAAGGCTAGACTTAACTTAATCAAGTTAATAACTTGTATTTGTATAATTAATAAAATAAATATGCTTGTGAGAAGGAGGATAGATCACAAGAAATTTTTGAATTGTTTTAATATTAGAAAGTGAGTCTTTTATATTCAAAATAAATTATTACCCTTGAAATTAAAAAAAAAAATCATAATTCGGTTTGTTAGCTATATCCAAATAATCATTCTTCTTTACTGATCATTCATAAGCACTTTTTTTTTGGTAATTAAGATGAATAGTATAAAAGTTCAAACAGTTACACGTAGGGATATCTCAACATCTATTATATCTATATCCAAAATTCAAGACAAACAAAGAGGAGGGGAATCAAAAACAGAAATACCCAAAATGCATTGTCATAGCCAGTAAATCAGCAATCTAATTCGCTTATTGGAAAACATGATCAATCTTGAATTAATTCCTTGAAAAATATAAGCAGGGACTTGCAATTAAATAAAATGGCATCATGTAGATGAGAGTTATTCTCCTTCTGGGAGAGGAGACTAATAACCACATGTGCATCAAGCTCAATATGAATGTAAGCAATACTAAGCTCTTTAGCTAATAACAACCCATCTCTCAAATGGGAAAAAGTAATAGAGCATGACAAATTTTCAGCTAGCCACACAATAAAGGGCTTTTTGAAGGAGGGGAGGATTGATCTTGGAATGTTGACATGATTCCATAAGAGATTGGCAGTTGCACAATCACGAAAAATATGTAAACTAGTTTCAGGTAACTCAAGACAAAAATGGCAACAACTTTCAACAGGAATATTTATGTTAAGTAAATTGTCTTTACTTTTCAATTTGTTATGTACTGTAGGCATAACCAAAGGAAAGGGTTTAATTATGTTAGTACAAGGGCATTTCCACACCACATCCTAATTGGTATTCGAAAAATCCTCATCTGAATTAGCTAACATAAGATTTGAAGATTTGTTATCAAAGTGGCCATCACTAGAAAGGTCCAAAGAAATAGAATCGGAGATGGGAGAAGAGACCTGGAAAGGAGTAGCAAGGATCCTCCCAATATCCTTAGGAAGAATAACCGAAATAATCTCAAGATTCCAATGGCCCTCAACGTACAGGTCAACAATCCTAATCTCCTCATTTTCCCTTGTCAAAGTACCAAAAATCAAGCTACACAAGGTGGACATACCAATCTAGATATTATACCAGAAATTAACCTTCTCATTGTCCCTCACCACCCACTTAAAACCCTTTTGACATATATCCCTACCATTCTGTATACCTTTCCAAATAATTCGCCTAGATTTTATAGGAAAGATCAACCCGAGGTGCCTTATCTTGAAGTACTTTTGCCTTGATAATTGTTTGGATTTCTAACTGGGATTCTGGAAATGAAAACAAGACAAGAACTAAGAAAAGTGGTAGAGAATGACCCATCTATTTATAGGGGCTTTTAACCTCATCCCTGCTTCATGATAACTGCCTTTTTGAATTTCAAAATACGGATAATGTCTATCTATTTCTTGATCATCTCTATCTTGAAGATTAGATTACACTTATCTTTTCATTTCGAGATAAGACTTCTCTATGGTTGGATGAGCTTGCCTAATTACTCATAGATTTATCCTTGCCCTTTATTTCGGTATAAGACTTCAAGTTTGACTGAGTAACCATAACTAGCATCTCACACTTGGTTACTTAGCCAAAATTTTAAATACGATCTCACTATCCCTGAAATACCATATAAATAGTTTCTGTACATGCTCCCACTAATCCGTGAGATAACTCACTCCCACTATTCGTGAGATAACACAAAAACCTTTTTGACTAAAATATTTATGAGTCCCATCAAATTAAAGTGTTTAATAAATTTTTTCGTTGAAATGCCCTTCGTCAAGGGATCGACAATCATATCACTAGTAGGGATATAGGACACTTTGACCTCCCTTTTATCCACCACAATATCATGAATATAATGATACTGTATTTCAATGTGTTGACCTTTCGAGCTATTTGCTTCACTATAAATCAGACTAATGGTTGCCTGATTATCACAATAAATTTATGTTGGTCTTTCAATTAGATTTATGTTCAAATATATCAAAAACTACCTAGTCCAAACTGCATGAGTGGCAACTATGCTATAGGCCACGTACTCAGCTTCATGTGTGTATCTTGCTACACATCCTTATTTCTTGCTATCCCAAGAAACAGTTGTGCCTCCAAAAATGAACAAATGTCCCAAGGTAGACTTTCTGTCATCTTTGTCCCCTTTAAAATCTGTATCAGAGTAACCAATTACCTTAAGCGTGTCAGCTTGATATACTAATTTAAGGTGAAAAGTACCCCTCAAGTACTTTAATATCCTTTTAATTGCTTCTCAATGACTTGGGCCAAGATTACTTTGGTAACTACTAACCAAACTTACTTGGTATGCCAAGTTTGGTCGAGTACATAACATGACCTACATCAAGCTTCCAACTGCTTGAGCATACGGTACTTCTAAAACCTTTTGTCCGTCTCTAGGACAATGGTCTTTAGACAATCTTTTCTCTATAAGCAAGGGTGTATGTGCTTGATTGCAATTCTATATTCCAGATTTCTTAAGGACTTTGAGTAAGTACCTTTCTTGATTCAAGCTCAATGTTCTAGATTTTCTATCCCTCATGATTTGTATTCCTGGAATATATGATACTTCACCATATCTTTCATTTCATATCTATTACTTAACTCCAACTTGTTTTTATTTAACATTTCTATGTCATTTCTAGCAAGTAAAATATCATCCATATACAATGACAATATAGAAAAATTGCTTCCACTTTTACAAGGATATACGTAGTTATGTAGTTTATTCGAGACAAAACCAAGTTTCAATATTTCATGAAATTTGAGATACCACTGTCTAGATGATTTTTTTCAAACCATACAGTGACTTTTTAATTTGTAAACTTTATTTTCTTGACCTTCTACCTGAAATCCCTCAAGTTGGTCCATATAAATATCCTCACTCAACTCTCCGTTGAGGAACGCAGTCTTTGCATCCATTTGAAACAGTTCCAAGTCAAGACAAGCAAAAATAGCTATAATCATTTTGATTGAGGCAAACTTTTCCACTAGAGAATACATCTCTTGATTTAGTTATGGGCTATTTTCCAAGAACATTATTGGAATAGTTATCATCTATTATGAACAATTGTTTATTATCTTTTTGAACTTGTTCCTCTTTCTCTAAATCCTCTAGAAAAGTAGCATCTCTACTTTCAATAAACCTTTTTTTCCTTTATTCTAGAACCTATAGTCTTTTGACCTTTCAGAATAGCCCATGAAAACGTATTTCAATATTTTGAAGTCTAATTTATCTCTCAAATGAGATGGAATCAAAACATGCGCTATACAACCTATTTTCTTAGATGACTTAAGTCAGGTTTACGACTAGTCCACGACTCATTGGGTATTGACTCGTCAAATTTTGTGGGAATACAATTCACTATATAGTTTGTTGTAATCAAAGCCTCTCCCTAAAACCTCTTAGAGAGATTTGAGTGTGACAACATACATCTCAGAACATTCAGTAATGTTCTATTTTTCTTTTCTATCACACTATTTTGTTGTGGTGTATAAGACATATTAGTATGCCTTATAATTCCATATTATATACAAAAGTTGTCAAAATCTCCTGAATTGTATTCCCTTCACCTATCAGTCCTTAACACCTTAATATTCCTTCAAAGTTGATTTTTTTTCACTTGTATCTTATATCTCCCAAAACATTCAGATGCTTCCAATTTGAAGGTTACGAGATATACATAAGTAAACTTGGAATAGTCATTTATAATTGTAATAAAATATTCCTTATTACCATAGGTTTTTACACTCAAAGGGCCGTATATGTTTGAGTGTATTAATTCTAATAATTGACTGGCTCTTTGACTTATCTTAATATTTCCTAGTCATTTTTCCAGCTAAACAGTGTTGATAATATTGCATGACATTTATATTAGTTAGACATGGTAACAAATTCATGTCAATTATCTATTTCATCTTAGATTTACCATGGTGTCATAATCTCAAATACCATAATTTACATGCAGAAATTTCAAGAGACAAAGTATAATTTAAAACTGCATCATTCTTATTAACGTTTTCAACTAGTAAACAAAACAAATCATGTTCGGACACAAACTTACCCATAGCAAAAACTTTATTTTATTTTTCAGTAAACACCCATTTATTATAGAACCTAACCTCTAACCCTTTCTTCAACAGTGCAGTGACAGAAAGTAGATTACGCCTCATCCCGGACACATAAATTACATTCTTGAGGACCATGATATTGTCCCCAAGATCCAATACCTTTTACATCTAGGTAGGTATTGTTAGCCATGAAGATCATCTATTCCCCTTTAGACAGCTCCTTTTAGTCGAACAACCATTCCTTTATCTTGGCAATGTGATGGGTTGCACTAGAGTCAATCAACCACCCATTTATATCCGTGCCCATAACATTGCACTTGATCACCCCAATAATCTCTCGTTAGTTAGATCCTCTTTGTTTCAAGCATTTTGAATCGCCCATATTTCATTGCCTATTTTCCAAGCAATTGGACTTGAAATGTCCATATTTACTGCATTTGTAATAGACACCCTGATAATCGGCTTCTTACTTGTGCGATGCTGTGGCCGTGGATCCTTGAAACCAGGCTTCCAAGGGCTGAGCTATCGATTCTGATTCCTTGGTCTGAATTGGGTTAGATGCAACTCATCTTGCTGCACAAGGTTCAATTTTAGCCTTTTTCTTTGGGTATCAAGTCTTGTTCAATTGCCAACATGGTTGGCAAATCACTTACATTCTTAATGGTGCCACTAAATTTAAGAGTAATGGCAGCATAGTTCAATGAAGGAGGCAAACTATTCAGAATAGTTACCACCTGCATTTTCTCTAGAAATTGAGTTCCAGCATTCTCCAATTCTTTGGCCATGACAATCATTTTATTGAAATAGTCCATCACATTTTCACTTTCCTTCATCTACAAGTATTGTAGTTATGAAAGAGAAGTTGCATGTTCACCTTAGAAATAGTGTCATACTTTTCCTTGATAGCCATCCACATTTCTTTTGCAGTTTTGTGATTCTCAAAAAGTTTAATTAAATTGTCTTCCATGAACACAACATAAGGCTCTTCACCTTATTATCATTCATTTTCCACTACAATTCTCTTTTCTAAGCGTTGGTGAGATTCTTAAGAAGGGTTGAAGTAGTGTCATCGATTACATAATCGACGTTATCTTGGATTAGGCCATATATAATTTTTCTACTCCACGTCATAGTTAACACCATTAAGACGTTCTATTTTAGCCAGTTTTGAAGAAATTAACTTGCTAGACATTTCGAAAGAGACTATATCGAAATAATTCAAAAAATGAAGATTTTGGTAATAAAAGAATTTACTGTTTAAAACTAAAATATAAATTTAACTGACTTTTTGGAGCATAAAAAATATAATTCACTAGCACTTGCGGTCGATCGACTATTTGGTTGGTTGGCTTAGTGGTTGACTGGTTAGTCGGTTGGTTGGTTTACCGATCGACCGGTCGGTCTGCTGGAGGGCTGGCAAATTTTCTTGAAAAAAACGGTTTTAGAAAAGAAAGAAAAATTTTAGCACTGCTTTGATACCAGTGTTTGGATTTCTGACTGGGATTCTGGAAACGAAAACAAGAACTAAGAAAAATTGTAGAAAATATTCCAAGGGGACTCTGAGAAAGACTAATTATTGCTTGACTACTGAGTAATGAAATATCAGAATGACCCATCCATTTATAGAGGCTTCCAGCTTCATATCCGCCCTCTGATAATTGCCTCTTTGAATTTCAAAATATGGATAATGCCTACACATTTCTTGATCATCTTTATCTTGAAGATCATATTACACTTATCCTTTCATTTTAGGATAAGACTTCTATATAGTTGAATGAGCTTGCCTAAATACTCAGAGATTTACCCTTATCGTTATTTCGGGATAAGACTTCAAGTTTGGCTGAGTAGCCATAACTAACAATAATCTTAGTCCAAATGACTTTAGAATCTTTGAGGAGATTCCAATTAAGCTTAACAAGGAGGGTCAAGTTTTTTAGTTTAACTTTCATGAGACCAAGACCACCTCTAGACATTAGGAGAGTAACAATGTTCCAATTCACAAGATGCAATTTTTTCTTCTCATAACTAGACCCCTAAAAGAAATTCCTATTAACTTTGTCTAATTCGTTCGCAACTGGAGCAAAAAGAGGAAGACATTGCATGTAGTAGTTGGGTATAGAAGAGGTGACTAATTGAATAAGAGTAGCACGCCCAATCATGGATAAAAGCTTGGACCTCCAACTAGAAAGTTGTTCTCTAACCTTATCAATAATAAACTAGAAGTCCGACCTTTTAACACGCTTATGGAATAAGGGAAAACCCAAGTATTTATCAAGATTGGTAGTGGCAGATAACCCAAGGGCGTTTGCAATGGAGTACGCTAATCCATGATCAACATAGGGAGAGAAGAAAATCTTAGGTTTTTCCCCATTAACGATCTGACTAGAAGAGGAACAAAAAGAGTTGAGGATCCTCCTAATGGAATCACAATTAGAAGTGTCAATGTCGATACCCACCCTTGGCGATAAAACAATTAGATTAAAAATTGATTTTGAAATTGAAAAAAATCTATTTTTGTATTTGAAATTCATTTCAAAAACCTGTTTTTCTTTCGTTTTGGAAAAAAATTGAGGACATTTATCAACTATTTAGTAAAAATCAAGAGTTGCCATCAATTCTTATAATCTGGTTGACTGAACACCTTTAAATGTATTGATATTTAATATTAATTCAACAAACGATCTTTGAATCAAATAATGGATTCGGGAGACCTATTGAGTGTGGAGAAAGGAAACACTCTACATCACTCGTCTTTGACGATTACCAGTTGCATATGATCCTATATCTTTTAAATTCTCTTTAGGGCTTACAACAATAAATTTACAATTTGCAAGCTTACAGTTAAGATTTTTTGGACCCCAACGCAATAAAGAAAATAGCTAATAAAGTAATTAAGGTAATTGACTTTGTCCCCAAAGGAACTTAATTACTGAATTAAAATCCTTGAATAAATGACAACTTGCTTATACTTTTGTACATTTGAGAGAATCAATTAGGGTATGTTTTTTCCACGGTCAATTATTGAAATTGGTTTCTGACTTAATTATAGAAACTGACTTACAATGAACCTTTAGTGCAAGCAAATGGGTATCAATTCATACAAACTAACAATGTGATCAATTACTTGAATTTGAATTAACAAAATTATTTATTTGGATTTAGCTAAATTTCACATCACAACAAAAATGGTTAACCAAATTAATACATAAAACATGGAATGGAGGCAATAACATAAAAATGCTATGAACTTTAATCAAGAGTTTTTTACATGAACATCAATTACGAAGAAACAGGCTAGGCCCAAATTACAAGTAAAAGAAAAGATCTCCGCTTTCTAACTCAAAATATTAGACACCACTGTTAGGGTTTGAAACCCTACGATTGGCCTAGCAACAATCTAGATATTATGTTCGGTTGTCTGTAATTAAAGTTTGTAGTTAGAATTGAGTTGGAATCATAGTGAATTACAAATTTAAGTTGTAATTATATTTTTTTTAACATAAATAAAAAAACCAAAAGAGGGTCGATAACAGGTAAATGAAAGAAAAAGAAAGAAAACAAACAAAAGAAAAGCTGAAATGATGAAGGAAGAAAAAACAAATCAATCAAAGGTTCAAAAAATCTTAAGGAAAAAGAGAACTGCAGTGATAAAAAAAGGAGTTAATAAAAGGGTAGGAGAAAATGTAAATTAAAGGAAAGGAAAGAAAATAAAAAAGGGCCACTATCATAATTATATCTCCTTGCCGAACATGCACTTTGTCAGTCTGGGCAAGTGATTTCAATCCATAAGCACTTTGTCACACAACAGTCTCTCCTTGCCCAATATGCATCAAAATAGTGAGTAGAATTATCCCAATATACTTCACAGTAGAACTGTGTTGTGAACCGTATATTCATGCCGAAACTCCATTCCATCTTTCAAGGTATGTTTTTTTTTTTTAATAAAAGAAATCATTAAAATATATGGTAAAGAGTTTCGAACCCTGCTCATGGTTCAAGGAGTTGGTGTCCACCTTCACTGTGGCAAACACAGGTGGGACATCTTCCAAGGTACGTTGGCTAATAATAATATCTCTTGATCGGCAGAAGATGACCCTTTGTCTCCCATGTCCTAGCTCGTTGAGTATATGGAACATGCATGCACTTTTCCGTGACTGCTCTGTCCTAAATATACCAACAATAAAAGCAATATTAGACTCTTCATGTTGTGTTTAGCATGGCGATTTTTTTTTTTTTAAATATATACTATTTTAAGGGTTTAAAAAATTTATATTATAATTACTTTCAAAAAATAAAATTATGGTAGATCAAAAACATAAATCAAATGTCAATTTTCAATCGTACAAAGATGGCAAAAAACGACAAAATTAAATAGCCTAGATAGTTATTGAATTTAAATTTTATAATATCTTTTTTTTACCCTTTAAAATACCATCGTTAAAAAAAAACAAAGAGGCAAATATACTTAAAAGTCTAATGATACAATGACATTTGATAACTCTATCTTTCACACGTAAACATACAAAGTAGAGCCAGAATTTATTATAAATAAACCCTATCGATACTCGAACTCACACCCAGTGCGGTTGGGAAATGTCATTTCAACCAATGTGCCGAAAAGCACAAAACAACCAAGTTAATCTATTAAATTAATATTATTTAATGGGTCAAAATCATCTCCATTGAGTTTAATATTAAATTACCCCCCCTTTCTCCACATATATTGCCGGATCTATCCTTTGTTTGATTAATTTGAGCAATTGCCCCCACTCAGATTCTCAAAAAGTTTTAAACTCTTTAATTTTTTATGATGTTTTAAAATATATATTTAAAATTGTTCACACTTAAATAAAAAAAATTAGGGGTTAATTTAAAACAAAAAAAAAATACTCAACCCTTAAAAAATGGGTAATTTTTGTATTTAAAAAAGGTTTAACCTCCAACCATGCTTGTATTTTTAATTCTTCTCATATTTTTATTGTGTTATTTTCAATGGAAATTTTATGCCACCAAATCTTTGATCTTGCGGTAAAAGTAACACTTAAGTTATTGTTCAATCTGTTTGTGTTATTTTCGTTTGATTTTCTTATACTCCGATGTAAAAAAAAATGTTTAGTATTCTATCCGCATTGTTCATAACATGACTTTGAGTATTTTATTTCATCAAACTTGGTAGGCCTTTGGAGAATTTTAGAAATAAAATAGTTAAAAAACAAAAATAAAATAAAATAAAATAAAATAAAATTGTTGGGCTTAAATAAAAAGCAATAATAGCTCAATTGTAGGTAACCAAAGTTCAACTGAAATAGGTGAGCTTATTAGAAATTCAATGGTTTGTTAGGTTGTGGATTTCAAGATATTTTTACGACATTCTTTTTCCAAATTGAATTTTGGATTGTAAATCGAGGTTCAAACCCAAAAGAGGGGTGAAATGGGTTTTAAATTTTTTTGCTAATTAACTTGAAAGTTTTTAAACAGTTAAATACACAAAGTACACAATCAAATAATATGTTTGAAAGTAAAGGAGTTTAAGGAAGATTCACTCTCTTCAAGGAACCTCCTTGAAGCAATCCAGTAAAACTTTTAATCGTGCAACTTCACGGGTGTTGCACAAACCTTACAACTGATCTCTTCCTCACGGAAGATACAATGAAGTGTTTAATCCTAAACATTCTAAGAGTTATACCAACTCTTTCCATTTACAATAAATGAAATTTGCTGTAAAGTAAATGGCAGAGAGATAACAATAAGTGCTTTTACAAATGAACAATATCTCTCTTTCAAGAACAAGCTTGAAGAATGGTTCAACAATAAATTTTTCAAGAAGATTTTGAGAATTAATGAGCTATCTTGTGAATTGCATGTGTTATCTTCTCTTTTAAATGCTCATTGAAGTGGGTTTATATAGCCTTGAATCAATATGGCCGTTTGACGTTGACTTGGTAGGTTTGGGGCATTAAATACTCAAGTCACGCATCTCAAACGATCATATTTTCGAATTACCAGTCGACTGGGTCAAGTAAAAAAAATCTTCACTTTTAGGCTTAAGGAGAGTACTAGTCGACTGGTCTTGGTCATAGGACCAGTCGACTGGGTCCTTAGCACTAGTCGACTAAGAACTTTCTGTACCATATTCTAGTTGACTGGTATAGGGACTCAGTCGAATGGGTTATCCATCAACCCAGTTTTCTTTTTCAAAAAAGCAGTTTTTGACTTAGAAACTTTTTGTATTTTTAGTTTTGTCAAAGTCTTCTGTAAATTGAGCCACATATCAAGCTATTTAATTGACCATAAGAGATTTACAATTGTTTCAATTACCTTAATGCTTATTCTAGATCTGCTGTCATGTTTTGGTGTTTGAATCGCGTTGAGTTCTTGCATCTTGTTTCTGTACTGAATGCTTTTGCCACTTAAACACTTAGATAAAACTGTTACTACAATTAGAGTAATGTTTTGTCATTATTAAAATCAAATACGGGTCAACAATCTCTCCCTTTTTGATGATGACAAAACTAAAGAGAGAAAAAACAGTTTTAAAAACTAAGTGTTGGATTTTAAAAAAAAATTGGATATAGTCTCCTCTGTTTTTCTGATAAAAACCAACCTGTTAAACATTCAAACACAGTTTAAATACAGTTATATCAACCAAACCAAGCAATGCAAGTCTATAATACATTTGTCAACATGTTCGGAGCAATGCTCCCCCTAAATTTATGCTCTATTCTATGTTTACTTATAGTTTTCTCTTTTTTTTTATTTTTCTTTTTTTCTCCCACGTTTTGATAACAGCAAAAAAAGGGGGTGCAAACTCAAAAAATAATCAATTTGAACACCATAGTAATGAAGATAAGGAAAAAAAAACTTGTGTGCAAAAACTAGGCATGATTCGGTATTGGGACAACTTCTCGAGAAGAATCAGAAGTTTGCATATAAGTGTTACCATATAAAGCATATAGATGAGCACGAATGGTTCAAACCAAGCAATCATATCGCATAAAAGTGTCATATATATATATATATATGAGAGCTAAAGTCTAAATACGTAAAACAACGAAAATATCTAGATATATCCAATCATCATGAGCCCGTCTGAGTACAATACATGAATGTAATACAAAGCAAATGAATGTTCGTGCTAAACATCTAAGAGCTGTACAAGGGTAATCTAAATACTAAAACTAAGATCTCAGCGAGTGGGGGAGTCAGAGTTGTCATGAAGAAGATCCCAAATCTCAGCCAGAGAGCCCTTTGTGTGCTCCCGGTGTAACTCAAAATCGTCTCGAAGTGTGTGAAGGTCTCAACGCATGTGATCAACTGAAGAGCTCAAGCTCTAGAAGCTCGACTGCATGGACAGCTAGAGGCTTGTAACAGCCTGTAGTAAGTCCTTGTATCCAGCCTGACCCTTGTTAGAGCCACCATGTCTAGCATGCTATGGACTAGGGTCAGTTTCCATAGCAATGAGAGGAGATGCATCATCAAGAGCCTCATCGCCCTCATCACTGCTATTGTCATCACCAATCCGAATGTTCTTCTTAGCTTTGGAGTAGATCATACTCTCTTGGACCGTGCACCCTATATTCCTCAGAGAAGAGACATTTATGATGTCCTTGAGGCCGATGTTCTGAGCCTCCGAGGTGGGTAGGGGGACATGAAAATGCTAGAGGATCAGGGTGATGAGCATCTCGTACGGGAGGTACCCAGAGTCACTCGCTTCACCATTAATGATGTTGGTGAGCAATAAGGGGTAGATATTGAAGTGGTGTCCAGTTTTGAGACATCAAATCAATACCACGTTTATCTTAGATAGATAGCCCCGATTTTGAGTCTCGGGTGGATGGTCTAACTTACAATAAAATTGAACAACTTTGATTCGAGGGGCATGTCACTACATTGGTGAAATTTAGTGGGCCTAAAGATATAGTTAGGGTCGCCCTAACAATCTTGTACGCCTCCTCATAATCAAAGTTGTCTGGCCATCCATCCAGACTCAACTGGACCTCTCTTACGGGGATTCTTAGTATGCTGACCAAGAGGTCAGTGTTCACCCCAAATTCTACGCCCATTACACTAGCTTGAATTAAAGAGCCAGTGGTTTCAGTTTCACTAGGTCGGCGTAGAACTGGTGAATAAGGCAAGGGTAAAATTTTTGGTGGATCATGACAAGTGGTGCCAAGTGAATAGCCTCGAAAGCAGGTAATATATCGAAATTTTCATGACAGATTGAATCAAAATCGGTGAATCTACCCATCATGATTTTCTTATTGTGTATTACAGAATTATACCTGCTTTTAGTGGCAAGGCTCCAAAAGAGCGAGTCATCCAGCTTAGTCATCGCATTTTTGCTCGAAGAACCGGTTAGCCCCTTCCCCTTAGTATTCGATGTCGATGACTTCTTAGAACGAGGCCTTATAGGTGCGTGAGGTCCGACAACATTGGTTTTTACGCGTATTCTCTCAGAAATTTTGTGAAAAATCGTTTTGGAGAGAGATTTGGGGAAATATGGAGTTTTCAACCGTAAAAATTTGAAAAAAGATGATTTGAGGTATGATTGAAGGTTCTATGGAGTTGATTTGAGAGATTTTTTCTAGAGAAAGAAAGCTTAGGGTTTTTAAAAATAACACGAAAAGTTAAAAATCTAAAGAGACCACTTATAGAATCTCGATATCAGTCAGTGAGATGCTAGTCGATTGGGTGTCCCTTACTAGTCGACTGGGGTGTCTATGGGAAATTCAAATTTTTTTGGCTCCAAGCTTCTTGTTTGATATTAGTCGATTGGTTCCTTTGAACCAGTCAACTGGTGAAATGGGTCGTGAGGTACCAGTTGACTGGGTAACTGGACAGAAGGATACCAGTCTGCTGGATGAAGATACTAGTCGATTGGGGCTTTTGCAAAACAAGGAATTTTGAGCTCCAAATTGAAATTTTAGCACGAAATAGTTTATCTATGCCATATTGTGTGAGATATATATTAAATAAGAATTAATACTCATTCACTAGATGTCAAATATGCATATGATGAATGTTGATGCAATCAAACATACATTTTATCATAGTTTTTCAAGCCCATTAATAGTCTAATCTTGCTAAAGCTATCTTCGTTCAATGACTTAATAAGAATGTCAGCTATTTAGTCCTCTAAAGGTATGAATTCTAATCTAATATCACCCTTTTGAGTATGGTATCTTTATGAAGTGATGTATTATTTCTATGTGTTTGTTCTAGAATGCTGAATAAGGTTTTTGGTCAAGTTGATAGTACTAGTGTTATTACAATGAATTGGTATATCTATAAAGTTCATGCCATAGTCTTCTAACTGTTGTTTCATCCACAACACTTGTGCACAATAACTTTCGGCTGCTACATATTCCACTTCAGTGGTTGATAGTGCAACCAAATTTTGTTTCTAAGAAAACCAAGAGGTTAACATTGCACCTAAAAATTGGCATGTTTCATTAGTGCTTTTTCTATCTAGCCTTCAACCAGCAAAATCAGTATCCGAATATCCTACAAGCTCAAAAGTTGACTTTCTAGAATACCATAACCTTAGGTTTTGAGTCCCTTGTAGATATCTAAGAATATTTTTTACTACAATTATATGTGATTCCTTAGGATTAGCTTGAAATCTAGCACACATGCATACACTGAACATTATATCAGGTCTACTTGTAGCTAGATAAAGTAAAGCTTCTATAATGCTTTTATAAGTTTTAGTATCTACACACTTACCTTTCTCATCTAGGTCAAGTTTTGTAGAAGTGCTCATAGGAGTGCCAATTGACTTTAAGCTTTCCATCCCAAACCTTTTTAATAGGTCCTTGGTGTACTTTGATTGATTGATGAAGACACATTCTTTCAATTGTTTGATTTGAAGTCCAAGAAAGTAGGTAAGCTCTCCTATCATGCTCATTTCAAATTCATATTGCATACACTTAGCAAACCCTTGACACATAGATTCATTAGTAGCACCAAATAAAATATCATCAACATATATTTGGACTAGTAGTGTGTCATTTTTGTGAGTTTTTGTGAAGAAAGTTGTGTATATATTTCCTCTTGTAAAACCATTTTCAAGCAAAAACTTACTTAGTCTTTCATACCATGCTCTTGGAGCTTGCTTCAACCCATAGAGAGCTTTAGAAAGCTTATATACATGGTTTGGAATACTAAGATTTTCAAATCCAAGAGGTTACTTAACATACACCTCTTTTTCTATAAACCATTTAAAAATACACTTTTTACATCCATTTGAAATAATTTAAATTTATTAAAGCATGCAAAGGCCAATAACATACGAATGACTTCTAATCTAGCTACGAGGGCATAGGTCTCATCAAAATCTATTCTTTCTTCTTGATTATATCCCTTAGCAACTAGCCTAGCCTTGTTCCTAGTTATTCTTCCATTTTCATCCATTTTATTTCTATATACCCGTTTAGTTCTTATTATAGTGTGATTCTTTGGTCTAGGAACTAGATTCCATACTTTCTTTCTTTCAAATGGATTTAATCCTTCTTGCATAGAATTTATCAAATCAACATCTTTTTCGATTTCTACAAAAGCCTTAGGTTCTACTTGAGATAAATAAGCTACACAATTATAAATATTTCTAATAGAGGATCGAGTTCTTACCCATTGTGAAGGATCACCAATCACTTACTCGATTGGATGATAATTCACATACCTCAAATCTTTGGGAAAATTATCATCTTGTTGACTTGTAGATGGTTGATCAAGATTAAGAGCATTTACCTCTTGACTTGTTTGAGGTTGGCTCTCCTTCTGCTCAACAACGGGAGTAAGTGTTTCCATTCTTGGAATAAAATCTGTATCATCATTAAACGAAACTAATCTACTACTAATTAGGTTAGACTCATCAAAGGCAACATGTACGGATTCTTCCACCACTAGAGTTCTTTTATTAAAGACTTTATACGCTTTACTAGAGGTTGAATACCCTAAGAATATCCTTTTATCAGTCTTGGAGTCAAATTTACCTAAATTAGTTTTATTGTTATTTAGGATGAAGTACTTGCAACCAAAATCATGAAAATAAGAGATATTAGGCTTTCTACCTTTCAATAGTTCATATGAAGTTTTATCAAGCATAGACCTAATTAATACTCTATTTAAAACATAACAAGAAGTGTTTACGACTTTCGTCCAAAAATAATTTGGCAAACTATTTTTTACAAAGTATTGTTCTAGAAAATTCTTCTAGAACTCTATTTTTCCTCTCAATACCTCCATTTTGTTGAGGAGTTTTAGGTGCTGAAAAGTTGTGACCAATTCCATTTTCATCACAAAATTTTGAAAA
This sequence comes from Bretschneidera sinensis, assembly GCA_023935145.1. Lineage (NCBI taxonomy): Eukaryota > Viridiplantae > Streptophyta > Magnoliopsida > Brassicales > Akaniaceae > Bretschneidera > Bretschneidera sinensis. The sequence goes on along the minus strand of CM043704.1, from coordinate 63,239,974 downwards.
AATTGGTTTTCAAATTCTTTTCTATGATCACTTCTAATACTTGAAATAAAAATTCATTTTTCATTTTGAACATTTTTACAGAAGTTCACAAATCCTTTGTATGCTTCATCTTTGTAAGCAATAAAAATAACAAAGATATATCTTGAATAGTTATCAACAATAACAAGAGCATATTGATGGCCACCTAGACTAATGGTACTTATTGGACCAAACAAGTCCATATGTAAAAGTTCCAATGGTCTAGTAGTTGAAACTATATTTTTTTTGATTTAAAAGAAATTCTAGTTTGTTTTCGCATTTGATAAGCATCACACACCTTATCTTTTTCAAATTTTATTTTTGAAAGTCCAATGACTAAATATTTTCTTGAAATGATTTTAAGTAAATCCATGTTCACATGGTCAAGTCTTCTATGCCATAGCCATGGGTTTTCACTAAAAGCGGGAAAACATTTTTCATTTTCCGAATGCAAAGATTTTAAATCAACTATATAGATATTTTCGGGTCTATAGCCAACAAACTTGATCTTGTTACTTTTGATGTCTATAACTAGACAATGAGAGGTTTCAAATATGACTTTATTGCCTTTGTCACATAGTTGACTAATACTAAGCGAATTTAGCTTAAGGCATTGCACATATAATACATGATCAATGGTTGAGAAATCATTACCAACTTTTCCATACCCGATGATTTTCATCTTTGCGTTGTCTCCAATGGTGACATATCCGCCATCCTTTAGAGTTAACTCTTTGAACACACTTTGATCATCGATCATGTGCTTTGAGTATCCACTATCAAGGTACCAATAGTTACCTTTTTTCTTGGTATGGAGACATATCTACATTACACAAGGATACACAATTGCACTCTTAGGTACCCAAAATTTCTTGGGTCCTTTGGGGTTAATCATAGAAAATACGGTTCCTTTAGGGACCCATACTTTCTTAACATTATAAGGTGCTCTATAATTGTAGACATGTTGATAATGTATGATCCTAAGATAATAGTTATTTAAGTTTCTAAGATTTCTTAAATATGCATGCCTATTGTTTATTGGATAAGCATTCCTAGGATACATGTTTCTATGATTAAAGTTATGAATTTGCATGTTATCTCTAGGAAATGTATGATGGTAGCTCCTAGGATGTGTACTTGTAGTATGAGCATACATATTATTTCTAGGATATATATGATGGTAATTCCTAGGATGTGCATATGTAGTGTGCAAGTTATGAGTACACATATTATCTCTAGGATGCATATGATGGTTACTCCTAGGATGTGTATTTTTTGAATGATTATTTCTAGTATGAGAATATATATAAGCATGTGTGCTTCTAGAGTGTTTATCGCTAGTAAATGCATCAGAATTTAAATTCACATTTTTAGACTTAGTAGCATAGATTAAGGAGTGATTTTAACCTTGTTAGAGGTCTTGGAAGTGGAGGCTTCATTCAAACATGTTGTTTTTATGAACAAAGTTTCTTTTAACTTCTTCTTGCTTAATGGAGAATAGCCCAAGCCAGATTTTTTTTTGTTCACTCTTTGGCTAGATAGCACTTTATCTAGTTTTTCTTTTCCAAGAATAAGTCTAGATATAGTGCTATTCAATTCCATTATTTTCATCTTTAAATTTTCATTTTCACTTTTTTAGAAAATCTTGTGAAGAATCATAAAGCATGGAAGATAGTTTTTCTTTTTCTTCCTTTAAGCCTTCCATCTTTTTAGAAAGAGATGAGACTTCCTTTCTTAGGGTGGTATTCCTATAATCGAATTTCTTCAATTCTTCATGCATTTTATTTATAACCTCAATTAATTCTTCATTACTACTAACAATGTTATTATTAGAAGGGGAAGAATTTGATACCTTATTTTCGTCGTCGATTGCCATCAAGCATAGGTTGGCAATCTCCTCGTATCCGACCTCATTGTCTGAAAATTCATCTTCTTCGTCATCACTCCATGTGGTTTCAATCATAGCTTTCTTTTTGAAGCTCTTATATGGTTTGCTCATTGTTGTACAATCTACCTTGATATGACAAGACTTCTTGCAATCGTAACACACAAGAGGTTCCCTTTTTAGAGTGGAATCCCTTGTGTAAGGTTTCCTGCTTTTTTTCAAGAACTTGTGAAACCTTTTGGTGATTAAGGCAATCTCACATCTTCTTCGCTGCTCTCAACCTCTTTTTATTTTTCTTCCTTTTTGTTACTTGTAGAAGCCTTAAGAGAAATCATCTTTTTCTTATTCTCATTATCATTGACAACGGGATTCATTTCCTCCTTCTTGTATGTTAATAGTGATCCGAGGAGTGTTTCGACATCAAGTTTGTCGAGATCTTTGGCCGCCGTGATAACCATCTTCTTTGCTTTCCAAGTGGATGGCAAGAAGCTTCAATGTTCCTACCAAGAAGCTTTAAACCATTAATAATGGTAGTAAAACGTGAGCAAATTTGAGAAATGGTTTCATTTGGAGACATTTTGAAAGATTCATATTCGGACACTAGTATATAGATTTTTGATTTTTAACTTCGCTAGTTCCTTTATATATAAGTTGTAATTTGTCCCAAATTTCTTTAGTTGAAACATATGCAGAAATTTTGTTGTATTTAACAATATCTAGAGCACAATGTAACATGCTAGTTGCTCTACTATTTAGAGACATCACTCAACAATCCTCTTCATTAAACTTTGTTTTGGGTTTAGGCATTGTATGATTGATTTCTCCAATGATTATTTCCTTTGTAGGAATTTTAGGTCATTCTTCAATGACTCTCCATAAATTGTAATCTCGTCATTTGATAAAGATTTTTATTCTATTTTTCCAATTGTTATAGTTGGAGTCATTGAACAAGGAGGCCTAGTGTAGGAATGCCCTTTGGTATAGCTATTAGATGCCACTGGATCAACTCAAGGATTTTGAGCCTGAAATTGAGTACGAAGCTCTGATACCAATTATAAACCAAGGTTCAAACCCAAGAGGGGGTGAATTGAGTTTTAAAAACTTTTGCTAATTAACTTGCAAGTTTTTAAACAGTTAAATAAACAAAGCACACAATAAAATAATATGTTTTAAAGTAAAGGAGTTTAAGGAAGAGAATATGAAAACTCCATTTATAGTGGATCGAAAATATCAGAATCTCTCCGACCCTACGTCTACTGTCTTTAAATAACCTCCTTGAAGTAATCCACTAAAACCTTTAGTCGTACAACTTCACGGGTATTGCATAAACCTTACAACCGATCTCTTCCTCATGGAAGCTACAATGAAGTGTTTAATCCTAAACACTCTAAGAGTTATACTAACTTTTCCCCTTTACAATAAATGGAATTTGCTGTAAAGTAAATGGTAGAGAGATAGCAATAAATGCTTTTACAAATGAACAATATCTGTCTTCTAAGAACAAGCTTGAAGAACGGCTCAACATTAAATTTTTCAAAGCTTTTGAGAATTAATTAGCTATATTTTTGAATTGAATGTGTTCTATTCTCTTTTAAATGCTCATTGAAGTGGGTTTATACAGCCTTGAATCAATATGGCCGTTTGACACTGACTTGGTAGGTTTAGGGCATTAAATGCTCAAGTCTCGCGTCTTAAACGATTATATTTTCAAATTACCAGTCGACTTGTCCTTGTATCAATCAACTAGGTCAAGTGAAAAAATATTCACTTTTAGGCTTAGGGAGAGTACTAGTCAACTGGGTGAAGTTACCAGTCGACTGAGAATTTTCTATCCCAATCGACTAGTATAAGGACCCAATCGACTGGGTTGTCCTTCAACCCAATTTTCATTTTCAAAGTTTTTGACCTTGAAACTTTTTATATTTTTAGTTTTGTCAAATTCTTTTGTAAATTGAGCCACATATTAACCTATGTAATTGAACATAAGAGATTTACAATTGTTTCAATTACCTTTATACCTATTCTAGATCTTCTGTCTTGTTTTGATGGCTGAATCGCGTTGAGTTCTTGTATCTTGTTTTTGTACTGAATGCTTTTACCGCTTAAACACTTAGATAAAACTGCTAGTGCAATTAGAGCAGTGTTTTGTCATTATTAAAATCAAATACAAGTTAACAATCTCCCCATTTTTTATGATGACAAAATTAAAGAGAGAAAAAACAGTTTTAAAAACTAAGTGTTGGTTTTTAGAAAAATGTGGACAGAGTCTCCTTTGTTTTTTTTGATAAAAACCAACCTGCTAAACATTCAAACGCAGTTTAAATATAGCTATATCAACCAAACCAAGCAATGCAAGTCTATAATATATTTGTCAACATGTTCGGAGCAATGCTCCCCCTAAATTTATGCTATATTCTAAGTTTACATACAGTTTTATTTTTTACTTGATTTTTCTCCAATGTTTTGATAACAGCAGAAAAGGGGGTGCAAACTCAAAAAATAATCAATTTGAACAACATAATCATGAAGATAAGGCAAAAAAAACTTGTGTGCAAAAACTAGGCATGATTCGGTATTGGGAAGACTTCCCAGAAAGAATCAGAAGTTTGCACATAAGTGTTACCATATAAAGCATATAGATGAGCACGAATGGTTCAAACCAAGCAATCATATAGAATAAAAGTGACATATATATATGAGCTAAAGTCTAAATATGTAAAACAACGCAAATATCTAGATATATCCAATCATCATGAGCTTTCTAGAAAGCTGTCTGAGTACAATACATGAATGTAATACAAAGAAAATGAATGTTCGTGCTAAACATCTAAAAGCTGTACAAGGGTAATCTAAATACTAAAACTAAGATCTCAATGAGTGGAGAAGTCAGAGTCATCACGAAGAAGATCTTGAATCTCAGCCAAAGAGCCCTCTGTGTGCTCCCGGTGCAACTCAAAATCGTCTCGGAGTGTGCGAAGTTCTCGACGCATGTGATCGACTGAAGAGCTCAAGCTCTGAAAGCTCGACTACATGAACAGTTGGAGGCTCACAATAGTCTGTAGTAAGTCCTTGTATCTAGCCTAAATGTCACTAGAGCCACCACTTCCAGCATGCTGTGGACTATGGTCAGTGTCCATGGCAGTGGGAGGAGCTGCATCATCAGGAACCTTATCGTCCTCCTCGCTACTGTTGTCATCGATGATTTGAATGTTCCTCCCAGCTTTGGAGTAGATCATACTCTCTCGAATCGTGCACCCCATATTCTTTATAGAAGAGATATTTATGATGTTTTTGGGGCTGATGTCCTAAGCCTCCGAGACAGGTAGTGGGACATGAAAATGCTGGAAGATCAGGGTGATGAGCATCCCGTATGGTAGGAACCTAGAGTCACTTGCTTCGCCATTAATGATGTTGGCAAGCAATAAGGGGTAGATATTGAAGTGGTGTCCAACCACAATACCGTGCAAAATCCATGCCCTAGTTGAAGAAGAAGAAGAAGCCGAATAATAATAATAATACTAATAATAATATTGGGTTCACGTCAATTGTTGATTCTATTATGGCTTTAAAGTGGAAACAAGCCAAACTAAAAATAAAAATAGTGTACTTGAGACTTAAAACCGAAACTTGGATTCATTTGGATGGGTGTTTTAGGGCTCGAGACCTTGACTTGAGGTCAAGTTAGGGATCGCAAAAATATCTGCCTTCGATGAAGCTTCGACATTTTTTGGCTTGATGATGATGGGTATAAAAGTGATTTTATCCTTACATTGACAGGGAATAAGATTTTTAAAAATCTTCGAAGAGTATGGGGACGAGGACAAAGGGAGTAGTATTTGACCTGAAATTCTTAGTACCTGTCCCTTATATCCATTAGGTTTTCATGTATTATAAATATATTAAATAAGATTGATAATTATCCAATTATGTTGTGCTTTATCTTATATCTTATGTTAATGTGGATTTGTTGAGATTTTTTTAATTTAGTGTAGTTGAGTTTTTTAATAAAAAATTGGGTTAATAGGGAATTCTTGATTTTTTGCTAAAGAATCCTCATTCTTGTTTATAAAAGAAGATGAGAACAAAGATTGAAGTTTTGAGAAATCCCCGTTCGGGATAAGGATGAAGGGAAAAATGAAATCCTCGTCAGGGAGAGGGACGAAGATGGCACTCTTCGCTTCAAACTTGTCCCATTGCCATCTCTAGTTTAAGTTGGACTTAAGCTCATTCGAGTTCGAGCTAAAGAGCCCAATAAAACTTAAAGATAAACTAAAAATGAATAATAATAATAATAATAATAATAATATTATTATTATTATTTGAGCCGAGTTTGTGAGCTCACAAGTTGAATTTTTGTTTGAAATTTGACTTGGATTGTTTATCTAAATGAGCCTAGTCCTACACTCTATTTAAGCTTGAGCTTGTTTATAACAAATTGAGCTGAGTGTTTCATGAAAAGTTTGAAAACTAAGGACATGTTTAGCCAAGCAGCGAAACAGTTTATGGTTTAGTTTATGATTTTTGAAATGGTTTATAGTAAAACAACGATAGAGTTATAAACAATTTAGTGTTTGGTAGAACAAAAGTAAAATAGTTTTTTTAATACAAATTTAGTTTTCTAGAAAGATATGTCAGAGTTTTATTTTAAAAACGACAATGACAATTGATTGGGGTTAGTGGCCAGTCGATGGGAAGTTTGTTATTTTCAAATTTTGAGTTTTCCAATAGCTATATTTTGAAGAGTTGAGCTTCTTAGCTCATACTACTTGGATTTTCTAAATTTTGGAGGTTTAAAAATCATTATAAATCCTTGATTTAATTTCTGAATAACTATTTTTATTCGTATGACTTCCTTTCTTCCCCAGATCTTCTCTAAAAAATAACAAGAGAGAACTCAAAGAAGAATCTCTGAATTTGCTATAAGAGATTCTCAAGAATGACTTTATTGTATCTTGGAGGAGTATTTGTTTGAACATAAAGCAAATTAGTGGAGACAAATAAAGCCTTAAATACAATGATTTTTTGCACCTCAAATTCTTTATTTTTGTACCAATTTCCAGATTTTATATCCATATCTTAAACAAGTTTTATGATTTAGTTCTAATTTCAATCATGGATTTCGAGTATATTAAAATGATGAATAGAGATATGGTGAAGCTTGATAGATTTTGTAATGACCCATCCTGAGTGAATTCTACTCGGAACGACTCCATTACCTTTCAGCACTAAGCACCTTAACTCGAGATGCAACCATACAAAATTTACAAATCAAACAACAATCTTTCAATCATTACAATTTTATACAAAAACACACAATTGAATGAATTTGTTATCTTTGATGTTAGTTAGAACACACATTCATATATCATAGTATATTAAGATAATTTAGGTTGAGTCATGGGTAAGTTACTCATACTAGTATGACCTTTTATAGGTAGTACTTGAGGAGGAGCAAGTCCGAGTAATCCTGCTTTTTGATGGCATATTTTGTAGTCTTTGCTTGAGGTGAGTTTTTACTACCACTTGGATATCCTCCTCTCTTCATATTTTATTGGAATGTGGTTGTGGCATGAAAGTTTGAATTATCTGAAATTTACAATGGTTAAGGAAACATGAACTTTTGTCTTTGATTGTGAATTTTGAGAATTTATGGTTATTTTCAATTTTCTTAAATGGGTTATAAAGAGGATTTGCTTGAAAACTATTTGAATTTTCTTCATTATTACTTGAATGGATTCTTATGAGATGGTTCTTATAAAGAATGGAAATGTCATCTCTATTGTTCTTATAAAAAATTTTAAAATAATATTTAAGAATGGGTTTGGTACTAAAGCATTAATACATAGATGTACCCTACTTTATGGGGATACTCGACTAGTTTTTCTTATGAGAGTACTATTCTATGGCTCTATGCATCATTACATTTGGATGCATAAATGTATCTTGCTATATGGGGACACTCGACTGGTATTTCTTGGTTGTGATATAGGCATGAAGATTACTCCGCCTACACTTATTGTTATATATGAGATATCCTAACGAGAATGCATCTCCTATTCTCTTTTATATGGCTCTATGTATCGTTGCATTTGGTGACTAATCCAACAGAGTTAAATTAAATTTTTATAAATGTTGAGATTTATTCTGGATATGAATATATGGAAGAAGAGAAGTAAGATGAAACTTATATGGAGTAGCAAGGTATTTGTACGATTTATAGATGGTTTATTAGATATCTTTCGAGCTGGAGATTCGGGCTATGAGCTTATGATTTTGTAGTTCTTTTGAGTTTACATATTTATACATGTATTTTTATTTATACCTCATTTTCTGTGTTCTTTATTTTTTTATTTATGAATATCCACTTGTGGTATTGTAAACTCATATTGGCTTTCAAAGATAACTGGTCATTTCCTTGATGAAATGGCTAGGTTTGGAGAAGTGTTAGACGCCTTGATTCTAGCAGCAATGCCTTCTTTAGTATAGGTAGTCAAGTATGGCATCCTCTCTTCGATCTATGTTTCTTTAGTAAGTAAAATAATAAAGGTTTGGAGGAAATTAAAGTTTTATCATTTTATTTGTGGTGGTTTTGAATTTTTTTTTTATCAAATTAAGATTGAAATTAATTAATTTCATTTTATTAAATTTTCTTTTGATGTGAATTGATGTAATTTTAGAAATGAATTATAATGATCAATTGATTTTAATTTAGTTGCGCTCCGAGTCTGAAAGGGTAAATACCTTTTGGATTTGGGTTGTGACAATTCAAATATTAATAATAATAAGAATAATAATAATATTGTATCTTCTGCTTATAGTGTTGACTTATCTATTTGGCATGGACACTACTCATTTAAATTATCGTACTATAAAGAATATGAAAAAAATAGATTTGATTGATGATAATGATAATGTTGAAATTTGTGCTAAGTCTAAAATTATTAAGAAACCATTTCCTTGTGTTAAAAGATATTCTAAAACTTTAGATTTAATTCATTATAATATTTATGAATTGAATGAAATGCTTACTCGTGGTGGTAAACGATATTTTATCACATTTGATGATGATTACAACAGATTTATGTATGTGTAATTGTTAAGAACAAAAGATTAAGCTTGAATATGTTTAAGAAATATAAGACTGAAGTTGAAAATCAACTAGATAAGAAAATTAATGTTCTTCGATCCGATATGGGTGGAGAATATTTTATGCCTGAATTCGTGAAGAGCATGGTATCATTTATTAAATTAAAACATCTTATACACCACAACAAAATGGTTTAACTGAAAAAAAGAATATATCTTCGGTTGAAATGATTAATTTTATTCTTCTTAAAGCAAAATTGCAAATTAATTTGTGGGGGTGAAGCATTAGTTAAACTTACTGTATGCAATATTCATAGTAGGGTAACATCTAAAAGAGGTAATATTAGTTCTTATGAATTATGGAAAGGAAGAAAACAAAATTTAGATTATTTAAAAGTGTGGGGGTGCCTAGCATACTATAGTGTCCAGAATCCTAAAAGAACTAAGATAGGACCTATGCTATTAGAAGTGTATTGTGGGACATGCTAAAAATAGTAATGCATATAGACTTCTTGATTTGGATTCTCATACTATAGTTGAGTCTTGTGATGTAGAATTTTTTGAAAATAATTTTTCTTCTGATTTTTGTGGTTGTAGATGAAAGTAGGCAAATTCTTTCTTCTAGTGAAAATGTGAGATTAGAATCTCAAGAGAGAGATACTGAAATTCCCAATCTGAGCCTAGAAGAAACACTAGAGCAATAAAATAGAAGGAATTAGGTCCAAAGTTTATTTCAGCTCAAGACATTCTTTTCTTGGTGAAGGAGATAGAAATAATATTGTTTTAAATAAAATTCCTATGATGTTAAATCTAAAAGGTGGTCCAAAGACATTTAGTGGGGTTATGTCATCAGGAGATGCTTCCTTTTGAGAAGAAGCACTAAATGATGAAATAAGCTCAATAATGTGTAATAATAATTGGGTGTTGGCTGATTTACTCAAAGGTTCAGAACCTATTTGGTTTAAGTGGGTCTTTAAAGTTTAATACCGATCGCTCTATTCAAGCCTTCAAAACTAGATTATTAGCTAAAGATTTTAGACAAAAATAAGTAATTGATTATTTTGATACCTATGCACCTGTTACATGAATTACATCAATTAGAATTCTCATTGCATTAGCATTTATAAATCATTTGTATATTCATCAAATGGATGTTAAAACTTCTTTCTTAAATGATGATTTAAATGAAGAGGTTTATATGGAGTAACCTGAAGGGCTTGTTCTTTCTAGAAATGAAAATAAAGTGTATAAATTAGTTAAATCATTATATAGATTTAAATCATTATTTTGACACCTTGGGTGTTTTTTTTAATCTATATAATAATTTAACTAATTTACACACTTTATTTTCATTTACAAGAAGAACAACCCTTTAGGTTGCTCTATATAAACCTCCATTTAAATGTCCATTTAAGAAACCAATTTTTACATCTATTTGATGAATATACATATGATATATAGATGCCAATGCAATGAGAATTCTAATTGATGTAATTCATGTAACATGTACATAGACATCAAAATAATCAATTCTTTCTTTTGTTCTAAAATCTTTAGCTACTAATCTAGCCTTGAAGGCTTGAATAAAGCCATCGATATTAAAATTTCTTCTAAAGACCCACTTATACCCAATAGGTTTTTAACCTTTCGGTAAATCAACCAACACTTAAGTGTTGTTACACATTATTGAGTCTATTTCATCATTTACTGCTTCTTATCAAAATGAAGCATATCTTGATGAAATAGCCTCATTAAATATCTTAAGATCACCTTCTAGATTTAACATCATAGGAGTTTTATTTAAAACATTATTATTTCTATCTCCTTCAACCTAGAAAACAATGGCTTGAGATGAAATAAACTCTAGATCTAAGTTCTTCTCTTTTCTTACTCTAGTGCTTCTTCTACGCTCATATTGATCTTTAGGAATTTCAGTATCTCTCTCTTGATATTCTAAACTCACATTTTCATTAGAAGAAGAAACTTGACTACTTTCACCTTCAACCACAAAATCAGAAGAAAAATTATTTTAAAAAATTCTATATCATGATACTCAACTATAGTATGAGAATCCAAATCAAGAAATCTATAAGTCTTACTATTTTGAGCATATCCTAGAAATCTACCTTAAACTTTAATCAATTGGGCCATATTTTATTCCACCAAATTCAATACCAAATCCTTTAATTCATTTTGACCTAACCCAAAATTCATTAAAGTTCATTTAATTTTTGTTAAGCCCAAAACACTTTGGTCCAAGATCCAAGCCCAAGAAGACCATCCAATTAAGTGAGTCAATTTCCAATTTCACCCCTATCACTTGGCACTTGTTGATTGTTTCACTTTTTCAAGATAAACTCTCTCTTTTACATCGAAAAAGTTGTCTCCCTCCTCTCCTTCATGTGATAGGCCATATTGTGTGAGAAAAGAGGAAGTTTTCCTCACATTTTTGCCTTTTTAAACCCACTTTTCCCTCCTAGGTTCCCACCATTTCCTATGTGCCAAAAACCACATTTTCTTCCTAAAGAAACACATTTTCAACCTAAAAACAGCACCTCGATTACTTAAAAAATTTCACCTCTTTATTCATATGTGAGTGTGCAAAATATAAGCTTTCTTTCTTATTCTTTTTTTCTTTGTTAAATACACACTTCCTCCTTAAGCTCTCCCATTTTTGTATGTATCAAAAGTCTACTTTACCACATCAAAAAAATTCCCCTTTTCCTTCCCAAATGACCTGCCACAAAGAGGAGAAGTTCTCCTCGTCTTTTTGATTTATTGAAACCATCATAACAACTAAAACTTGAACCTTTTTCAAAAATAACCAAAGAGAAATCCTCCCCACATTTTTGCTTTATTGAAACCAGCTTCTCTCTTCACTCTTTCCACCTAAAAAATCCCCCTTTCTCTTTTCCATGGCCAGCCACCAAGAGAGTTGTTTTCCTTTCACTTTTTTGCTTTGTTTACCACACCTTAGCTTTCCTAGCCTCACATTTTCACCTCAAAAGTTGCAACCTTTCACCCCTCGTTTCCCCATGGTCGACCACCTCTTTTTCTCCTCTTTATTTTGTTGTTTTTTAATCCCTTGAAAAACCCACTTTCCTCCTATAAATACCCCCCTTATTAGAACAAAACACACAACATAACTCAAAAAGATAGGGGAATGAATGGAAGAATAGAAAGAGCAAAGAGAGAAGTTTAAAGAGAGTAAAAAAGAAAGAAGTTTAGAAAAATCAAAGAGAGAAGCATCACAAAGAGAAGAGAGCACAAAAATAAAAATAAAGAAAAGCACACAAAAAAAAAAAGATTCTCACATCCTCATATTCAGCCACCCCTTGCATTTGGTCTTATAATCCTCAATTAAACCAACCTTTCTAATTCATCAAGTCCACAAGAACGTGCGGAATCCCTGAGGATTATCCTCGCACGTGAAAATTTTCTTTAACCAAAAAGGTTAGTTAAATTTCTTTTAGTTAAATAAATTGTTAGCATGCTTTGCGTGCCACCTTGAAGATTGATTAGATAATTTAACTTACTTTTTATTTGATGATAAACTTTATTTTAGTTTCCATGTTCATTTATTTATCCTGTTCCTTCATGATTCTCATTTCATTTCTTTTAAGTCACATGCTTTCTTCCAATTTGCTACTAATCACATGCTCTTTTATTTTAAAAATTATTAGAACCCTCTTTGGTCCATTTTATTTTAAAATCACATGCTCACTAAGGGCCGCCTCTGGTCCCTTTCATTTTAAATTCGCACACACTTGGCACACAATCGCACGCATCCACACACACTTCGCAAGCATCATCACACACTTGGTACGTATCCACACACACTGGCACATACTTAGTGCTAACCCGCACACATGTGGACACACTTGTATATACTTGCACACACCCGCACACTAGTGCACACACTTGGCACGCATCCACACGCAATTGAAATGCATCCACACACACTCGCACACACTTAGTCTAGTACGCGAACATCTACACACACCCACACACATGCCACACATGCTATGTTTAATCCATTTGTTTAAAGTAGTTTTGGCTCAGGCATTAAATTCTCACATGTCTAGTTTATTTATTTAAGTCTCCATGCTTTAATTTGTTTTCTTTTTTTTTATCCGCACATTACGATTTATTTTGATCATTTCTTTGTTTCATGGTTTAAGTATCTTTTCTTTTATATATTTATTTTTACTGTACCACTTTAAATGCAATATTTGGTTGCATCTTGTTTGATTATAAACTGTGAACGTGTGCTTACTTTTTCTTTATTAATGTATAGTAATGATACTTAAATTAAAGTTTTAAATAATTTTACTTGAAACACAAAGAGCTAGACATTGGTCTAGACAAGAAGGGGAGCTTTAATTCTTCACTCTCTTGCACCCAAATATCCCGAGCCTCAGAATCTCTCACACAGACCAATGACAAGGGATTTGACCAAGGTAAAATGATGACTCCTTACCTGTCATCCTTCCTTTGTGCTCAGATAACAACAATCATTTGTCAAATACATTAAAAGTGCACCCATCACAGAATCCTCCTTACTAAAGGGTTTGTATTAGACTTGGTAGGTTTCACTCATTTCCATATGCTTACTCATCGTAATCCGTACCCTCGCCATATCCTTCTTTCTTCAATGGGACTGACCTTAGGTAATAAGTCGAATGATTGGGTAACAAGTGAAAAAGATTGGTACCGATAGTAAGTATTGCTTTGCCCCACAAAGTAATTGGCAATTTTGCATTAAGAAGCATACAATTAACTATTTCAACCAAAGATCTATTTTTTTCTTTAAGCTAAACCATTTTGTTGTGGTGTATAAAATGCTATAATTTGATGAATGATACCGTGCTTTGAATAGAGTTTCTCATCGAAACAAGAGAGTGGTATATGTATGATATTTTCGACTCTATTACAAAGAGTACCTAATTTAATGTTAAAGAAATTAGATACTTTTATAGAGTTTTTAAATATTAACACTAAGTAATCATTTAAATTGAAAAATATATGTACTTGTGTATATTAATCTCAAATTAATTTGGATGTAAATTTTATCAAAATTTGTTTTACAGTGAAAAGATTTTGCTTTTCAAACAAAAGTAGGAGATTGTTGGAGTTTTGTTTTAAAAACAAAAGGGCTAGTCGAGTGGGTGTATTAGCGAATCGACTCTCAATTTGGACATAAACTTTGTATAGTCGACTGAGACATTGCCCAGTCGATTGGCACTACGATATCTGGCTCCAACGTGTCCAATAGCTTAACCCATTCAATTGGGGTTAGTCCAGTCGATTGGAAGTTTGTTATTTTCAAATTTCGAGTTGTCCAACAGCTATATTTTGAAGAGTTGTGTTTCTTAGCTTATACCACTTTGATTTTCTGACTGTTGGAGGATTGAAAATCATTATAAATACTTGATTTAACTTCTAAATAACTAATTTTTATTCTTACAACTTCCTTTCTTCTTCTTCCCCAAATCTTCTCTGAAAAATTAGCATCCATTGTTTCATTGTATCAAAGAGAACTCAAAGGAGAATCTTTGAATTTGATGTACAAGAAAAAGCATTTTTTGAGATGCAAGAAGAGTGATGACCAAATCCCCTTGTTGAAAGTGATCATTTGTGACGGGAAACCGTTGCTGATTAAGTGGTAGCATATTTTTTTGAAAATCTATTAGTGACGGGACTCCCATCGCTGAAATTTAATAATTATGTCACTAATATATATTCAGAATATCTGGTTTTTAAAAATTCTAAAAATAATATATATCAATATCAGTGATGGGAGTCCTATCGCTGATAGTAACATAACCCGTTGCTGATAATCATTGAATTTTTTTATAAAGAAAAGGGAAATGAAATGAATTGGCTGGATTCAACGAGTGGTTTAAAAATATCAACGATGGGATTACCGTTGCTGTTTTCTCTCTTTCTACCTCCCTTCGCTGCGAGTTTTCACTGTCTCTCTGCCTCCTTCCTTTCTCCCTCACTCTTTCTCATATTTCTTTCTATGTCCTTCCTTTCTCCCTCTCTTTCGAACCACGCGATTCGGACGACCCACAACCGTCCTTGTCCAGTTTTCGTTGTGAGAGCTGTCGACCTTGCACCACAGGCCTTGCACCGGCGTCTTAGCACCACCATTTTTTCAGGTCAGATTTTAAAACCCCATTTGTTTTCCTTTCTTTTTTACTTGGCTTTCCAATCAATGCTCTTTTTGGTGGTACTTAGTGGAAATAGTTTGTAAGACATTATTGGACACATTTTGTTTGTTTTTTATTTTGACAGTATTAAGAGAGATCTCTGGTTCTTTTAGTTTATAAACTTTTTAGCTTTAAAATTTGAGGCTAGAACCCAATTGTCATCTCCTTTAGTTGGTACCTTGTTCGATTTCTGTAGGGCCATTGATTGTACAACACATGTTTTTATAGAAATGCAATTTTAATAAAATGCCTATAATTTATTTGAGAAACTTTAGGGATCTAATTGTCATTTTTTGTAATACCAATATCTATGTAGATTTTTTTTTGGGCCAAAAATGTTAATTTTTTTTTTTTTTTTTTTTTTTGTAATTTCTTGATCTGTAATTGTAAATTTGTGTCAAACAAATTAAGTATAAACTCTGGTCATACTCAAGATGAATACATTGTATATTTAAAATTCTAGGGTTAACAAACTGCAGTTTTGCCTTTCACAAGACATATTTAGGATCATCATAGAAATTTGGGTATTTGTTTGAACTAGTAATTAGTTTCAATCAGTCTTTTAAGTAATTCGGTATTAACCACATATTTAATGAATAATAGATTGTATGTAGAGTCATTAACTCACAAGCTGGTTGTTGCTTGGTTGTTGCCATCTTAATATCTTACATTGTGAAGGAGAATTGATTTAAGTTCAAATGGTCAAACAACTTGCTTGTAACTTTCGTGCCATCACATTCTCATTACTAGTAGTAGAATAGTCAAGTCATTCTTAATCAAATGACACAACATATTGTCGTTATAACAAGAATGGGTGATGTAAACAAGCAAATCAGTAATCTGATTTGTACACTATACTTCGATAGAAAATTAAAGGAATCACTCAAAAGCCAATTCCCATTCACTACTAATGGTTAAAAAAGAGAAAGAAAACAAGATCTCCATTCCAACTTTTCATTAACCTATTAACTGCTCAGTGTTTGGACAATGGTGTTGTGCTATGGGTAAGGTTGTCAAATGGCCCTTTGCCAGTCAACACAAAACATAAACTATTAAGTTAGCTTCATTATTAGAGTTGTGAAATTTAAGGAGTGCCAAGGAGAAAAGTTGGACAGAACATGCTCTCCACTCTTTCATGATAAAGACCAAAGAAGATAATTGAGATAAAAATAGAAATGTAAATGTATATTTTTTTTGGATGTTTAAAAATAAAAAGATGAATGAAAGAAAATGATATAGTGCCGTTGACTTTATTGCCCTTCACTAATAAAAGAAATGTTATAAAAGTTAAAGGGAAAAATGATATTTAAATATGAAGTATGGAATGATAAGGTGTACAATAAAATGACATCCTATGCCAACTAACTATTTAAAATGTTAAGGGCATTATTTTATTTTATTTAAATAATATTAAGGTATTCTTGAAAAGTTTATGATATTTATTTTACATTTTAGAAAGTATGCAAACAATGTGAGGATGGGTGCGTGTAGGGGCCTTACCTAATTAGTATGTTGTTTTGCAAATTAATGAGAATATCGGTTTGTTCGTTAGTATATTAATGATACTGGGTTACTGTCACATCCGTTTGGTAGAATATGATTATTAAGAACAAACATAATCTATTTTGGATCATAGGTTACAAACTCGGTGCCGGGGGGGCAGGGGGAGGAGGGGTTTCAGTTTAAAAACGTAGATAATTTAGCAGTTTCAAGGTAAAATAAGTAAAATACTTGTCTAACATACGAGGCAGGGTTATTGTCACGTCCGTTTGGTATAATGAGACTAGTGAGAATATATATAATTCATTTTGGATCACGAGTTACAAACCCGAGGGATTTCGGTCTATAAATGTAAACAACTTAGTGGTTTCAAGGTCAAATGAGTAAAATACTTCTTTAATGGATGAGGTAGGGTTACTGTCACGTTCATTTGGTAGAATGTGACTACTGAAAATAAACAAAATCCAATTTTGATCACGGGTTACAAACTCAAGGGGTTTCGGTATAAAAACGTAGATAACTTAGTAGTTTCAAAAATACTTGTCTAACGGATAAGGCGGGGTTGCCATCACGTATGTTTGGTAGAATATGACTAGTGGGAACAAATAAAATTTATTTTGAATCATGGGTTACAAACTCAAGGGGTTTATAACTTAATTTTTTCTACTGAAATGCTTTCAAATTAACTTATTTAGCTTTTCCCTCAATAATACTAATAATACTTACATTTTTGTTTCAGCCTTCTCTTGATGATGCTGGGAAGGATGATGACGATGACGATGACGATGAGGATATTAAGGATCCCTTCTGCGGTGATGATCTTGGGACCCCTAGCTAGGACTTTTTATTTATATCTTATAACATTCCATGTTTATTTTTACATATTTGGATATTGTGTACTGTTATTATAATTTTTACTATAATTAGAATTTGTTCAGTTCGTATTGATGTAATCAAATACAATTTTGAATGTAAATTCAACACATTTTTAGCAAGAAATTGAGTAGGAATTTTTTATTTTTTTAAAAAGGTCTAGGATATAATAAAAATAATTGTGACAACATTAGTGACGGCCAAAACCCGCCACAAAAACCCAGTGAATTATTTGCGACGGGTATCCCCTCGTAGATACCGTCGCTGATATTGGAACATTAAAACCTTATATGTGACGGCATCGACGAGGGGACTTCCCTCGCTGGTACCTTGCTGGTAACTTACACATCTATGACGGGATTCCTATCCTAAGACGGTAGCTAAAACTATTATAATATCATTTTTTTGTCGCCTGATTTTGGAGAAAAGTATCAACAACTGTGACGAGTCGTTACCGTCACTGATAACATATATCTTGTCTTTGATTTAGAAATCAGCGATGGGGTTTTTGTCTACTGATTTTTCACATCTGCAACGAGTAAAACAACGATGGGATTAACTGCGATCGGTTTCTATCGTAGATAACTTTCTGCGACGGGGAATGAAGTATTTGTGACGAAAAATCCCATCGCAGATGTCTCTCTCTTGTAGTGTTGCTCTCAGAGATCCTCAAATAATTTTATTGTATCTTAGAGGACTATTTATCTGAACCTAGAGAAAATTAGTGGGGATAAATAAAACCTTAAAGACAACGATTTTTCGCATCTCAAAGTCTTTATTTTTGTTCCAGTTTCCATATTATTTCCAACAAGATAAAACCATCATAAATAGTTGTTTTAGAGCTAGATATTTGACTTCACTTTTGTTTATAGAAAACAAAAATTATTTCATAAACTATTCTACATGTACTAATATAAGTACGATAGAGGTAAACAAAACAATATATATATATATGTAAATTGAATTCACTTCTATTCAACGACCACCTCCCCTGTCCAGCTTCCCAGTCCCATTCCAAATTAATTGAGCTAAAAAGAATCATGCTTTCTCTTATTACAAGCTAGCTATGGTTAATAAATTTGTCGTAAATAAGCCAAAGTGTCTAAGATGTTATTGGGAATATTGTAAAAAAGCAATTATCATTATTTTGGTGACATACATATATAATTGAGTTATGATAAAAATATACCCATAAAATCAGTTGTTGAACAAATTAACTTGCAAACTTAACCTAAACCTTCACTTCATGTATTTCATTCGATAAAGAAAATAATATTTATTGTTCTAACGAGCTTGTTAACCAAGGCCATATTTACCGTGATGCATTAGCTAAAATAATTTTGAAAAAATGATTATGTAATCATTGCATGTCTTAAAATTTCATCTTATTGTAAGCCCACGCATACCTAAAAAAATTCCACAATATGTAATGAACCTGATCATGATTCAATAATTTGATAATATGATTTGAAATATGACCAGAGTCTTTTGATCTAGTAGTCATCATCTGATCTTCTATTTAAAAATATTTAGTTACGATAATTCTTTCCATTAAGGTACAAAAAAATCGATAATAATAAAATTAAAGGTAAAGACTTTGCAACGGAGTCAGCTGATTTTATTAATTATATGGTAATTTAATTTTGTAATCTAGAAATGTTCACAAACTCATTATGCATTTAACTTGAACCTTGTTAATGGCAAATTGCAAACTCAATAAGGTAAGTAGTTTGTACATTTTTCTCAAAAAGATTAAGGGTGCGTTTGAGAGTGTTGTGCTGTAACTGCGCTGGTGCCAAAAATACTGTGAGAGTTCTTGTACCAAAAGAGTTGTGAGAAATACTGTTGCTAAAAGCTCAGTGTAGCGTTTGGTAAACTGTCTTACAAAAGCACTGTGAAATTATTGTGACTAATAATAATGTTTAGTAATTGTAATCTTAATAGTGCTATGAAACTGTAAAATTACCAAAATAAACATGATTCAAAAATATACAGTTTTAATTAATTATTTTATTAACTAAAGAGATTCTTTATTAACAACAAAAATGAAATTATTCATTAGCTAATAACAATCAACAACTTTATATTAATAAAATCATTTATTACTTAATAATAAAATAAAAAATATCTACAATCTTTGTTTTCTTTGACCACTTATTCTAAGTGTCATTTCCATGGCTGAGCTCGTTGTTTCAACATAGAAAAATGAGGATTAAGAGTTCAAGTAATTTGAATATATAAGGAGTTAGATGAAAATTTGTGAAATGTGGTAAGAGCAATTTCGGTTTTACTAAAATTTATTAAAACTTTTGGAGATACCCGGTCAAAAACATTTTGAAAGCTCCACCACCCTTGCTTCTAAAAAAAAATGAATTTTTAGCTTTCCCTGACAGCTATTTTTGGAAAAGCTATATTAGTAAAATTTTACCAAACAGTAATTTTAGGAAAAGTTATCAAATCTATTCTAACCAGCTGTTTTTCTGTGTGCAAAAGCTTCACAAAACACCCTAAAACTTGAAATATTGTTTAAATGATTTTATTTAATGGAAAACTGAAAGAACTCTTTATTGAAAAACAAATGTTTACCACCAAAGTGAAAAATCTAATCTATTTCAAGGGCATTATCAATAAATCATTATTTTTATTTCCAATTCCATACAATATATTTAATTCTTTTGATTTAGAAAATAAATCGATTTAGCTGAAGTTTGATTTTTGATGTTCAGTCGTTTATGAACAACCAAGAAATTCTTATTAACATTTTTTTTTAGATTTTCTTTGCATTTGTTAGTGCATAAATGAGTTCTTGAAAATGAAATTAAATGAAAGTAAAAGTTTACTTTTACAATTTTACTGCTAGGAAAAAAAATGTATATTTCTATTTAATTTCAACTTTAATGCCTCAATTACATGCTATCAAACGGAACGTTTAAGTGAATTTTTAATTTGGGGAAAATATAAATTTTCAATTGGAGAGAAAAATAGTTTTCAGTTAGAGAGCAGATATTAATTTGGAAAGCTACGAAGTCAATTTAAATCTACGATATTGTGAACCATTTTTTATTTTCAATAGTACATTGAAAGAAAATATTGTTTTACAAATTATGTTAAAATTGTGTATATTATTAAAAAAAAGAAGTAAAATAGAGATGAAAAAAAAAACATTTTACAACAACCAAACGAACCCTAAAAAATCCATTTTAATCCAATGTGAACCATGAAACTGGGCCACTCTTGGTCTCTGTAATGCATGCTTAAGCACAGTAAAAAATTTCCTCTACATTCATAACTCTAATAAAGCTCATACCAAGTACATTCTAATTCACAGTACTTGGATATATAACGAGGGTACAAAAGAAACGGGGAATGCTACACAAAATGAAGTAGCCACGGTAATTTTTGTGTTTTAGTCAATTTTGTTTTAACAAATTTTCCCATGGCCCTAGCCTTTTTGTGCAGTGGATTTAAATGTTTTACAAAACAGAAAGAAATAGCAAACTCTTACAATATAAACTCTGTAACTAATGATACTTGACTACTGTATATGCAACAATAATGTCCCTAAATCCGACATGAAATCAGCAATGAGCACCATAATCAGGAATCTAAATGATATGATAATCCTCTTTCTTTTTTTTCCTCTTTCCATTGCTGTGAAACTAAGATAGGCTTCTGTCACGCATAAAAGATTCAATCTTTTCAACGTCTTCAGGGGTGTCAACACCATGAGCCTCATGGTCAACCTTTATTACCTGCAAAAGTAAATTTCTTAAGCTTTCAATCTCCACATTTTCACAAGCAAGTACGCTAACCTGATATCGTACTATCTAATAACTTTCAGTTTCCAATGCACATAGTGCCTAGAAGATAACTTCTAACATTCAACAGAAGTAGAATCATTGTTTCTCTTAAGTCAATTGTGATGCCAGCTCCGTTTCGGAGAATAAGAATGCGATGACGGATTCTCCTATCACCAGGGCCTTCCAGGAACAACCTAGTATTCCATTTCAAAACTAAAATAACCCAATTCAGTAAAGTAGAGGCCATATCGTTACACGTTGCTCGTTAAATCTCTAAAACTTTCAATCCGTACCAGCACCCATGAAATATAATAGAATCCTATACACTTTTAGGGCGTTTGAACATCTTAAATTTAATGTATGCCTCAATTTCAAAATTTCTGGAGCATATCAACACAATGCCATAATGTAAAATGTAATTACCATAGTCATATATTTCATAATTAAATATATATTGACAACTGCCTATTTTAGGGTTCTTAAAAACAACAGGAAAACAAGTAGTAATAGGTGAAAAAAGAAGGCTCACTCTTCAATGCAATTAAGAAATAAGGAAAAGATTTTATTTCTTGATGTTCACAAGTAGTAACATTTTAAAGAATGCAGTTGGAAATTTCAGAAAGTATATGCATGAAGATTGTAATGAAACAAGTCAGACAAAGGAATGGAGAATGGTAAAGAAATTCTACTAACCTTCATTTTATATCCATTCTCAAGGACTTTAAGCTGCTCCAAATCCTCTTCTAGTTGCAATGGTGTTGGTTGGAGCTCTGGATATATCTTTAGAAACTTTGAATCATAGCTCTGGCCAGACAAACAATAATCAAAACTTTTATTATGATAAAAATGTGGCTAACAAAAAATTATATAGCCTTGTTACCACCTGCAACAGGCAGTTAAAAAGAATTTTTTCTTTTATTTGCTGTTTTACAGAAGAAAACTGCATTTTGATACCTGAATTCCAAGATGAAGCAAATATGGGAATTGTGAATTGACCTTCCCTGCCCTGCATCGAGTAGGTGGACAAATTCATCAATAGCTTTTTAACATGAAATTTAAAAACAAAAACAAAAATATATAATGAAGATAATAATGGTATATAAATAAACTCACTTGTTATATGGAATTAATCCCCTTGAAAAGTAAATAGCATAGCCACGATTATCCACAACACATTTCACTCTATTGGGATCAAATGCATCTTCAGGTTTCAAAGACGTGACAGCAGTGCTAAACACTGCATCTGGGGCTGCCTGCAATAGAATCAATAAAATGCAGCAAAACATTAGGGAATAAAAATATATAAGAGAAACATCAAATACAGTGAAAAGAATAAATTATTAATTTCAACATGATTTTTAGGCAATTGTACATCTATTATTGAGCTCACTTTACAAAATATTGATTTTTAATGAACTTCAAATGACATGTTTAATGTTTTTATATAGAAATTTTTAATAAAATGAACTTAAAAAGTCAAACATGAATCTTTTATTCATGGAATAGCTCAAATCACACAAGGCATATGAACAGATAAGCAAATTCACCTGAAGGGCTTTAACAACACCATCTATTATCTCGGGTTCAATAAGAGGCTCATCCCCCTGAATATTAACAACAATATCATACTTCTTCTCTAGCTTTTGAAGTGCTTCATTGCATCGCTCAGTACCTACAAGTTAAGAGAGAATATAACATAAACTACTAGCAAATCCAATTATTACAGGAAAATTTCCAACAAAACAACAACCAAGGTGCAGACCATTTCGGCAAGATTCTGAAGTCATTATCACATCAGCGCCAAATCCTCGACAGCATTCGGCAATATTTTCATCATCCGTTGCCACAACTAAAAAGGGAAGAAGTAGTTAGTTTGACACTACGAACATAAACAATACGCACACACATGCAGGCATGCACACAACAGTTAAAAAGGGAATAAGAAAAGTGCTAGGACATCAAAGTGTAAAAACTATGCATTGAACAATCTCTAAATAAAAGAAAAATGTCAATATCCAAATAAATTTCTTAGGCTATCAACTGTGTCTATAGCAACAATCCAAATAAAGTTTGAAAAAGGTTGTTCAATGCAAGAAAAGTTGACCATCCATTCACTTCAAAATCCAACACGTAATTTTTAGCATACCAACAAGAAAGAAGACTATCAAGCTCATGTTTGAAACTGAAAGAACCCATGGCAGATCCAGTTTACATCACCACTCGCACGGAGATTGCAGTTAAATTCCTTTTCTAAGCAAATTTCCATGCCATCCATGGTTAGGTAAAAAATACTACTACTAGGAGATGATGGAAGTAAGATGGAACCAAAATAAACCTTTTTGGTGATCATCGCTATATTAAACCTAAAGGCTCAATATCTAGATGCAGTATAAGTGTATAACCAAATACAACTCATGGAAAGTAGACTTTTCATTTCAATCCAAACAAAAGTTTCAGAAATACTTTACCAACGTGATCCAGTGTAGTAGCCAGTTTGGACCTTTCCCAAGTTCTCTGTTCAAGATAAAGTAAAAGTGAGATTACAATAAAGCCCCCTGAGATAAAATTATTGACTACCATCTGAGACAATGACAGAAGCACTTAACACGCTGAAAATGAATTACACTCCATTTGAATCATATGCAATAATTGAATTACACTCTGTTTGCAGCTTCCTTATGAAGCCAATGAGCTGATAGTAGCTATCAAATAGCTACACACCCATCATATTCAAGGACTAGTTATAATTGATAAACAATGCTGAGAGCACACTTATTCAGGTCTGAAGACTTGGCAAGTCCCTGCTGTTTATTTTTTTTCCAAATAAGTAACTTCTTAATAAAGTTCTTCTGACCCTCTTCTTTCTTTTTTCTCATTTTTTCTTCTCCCCTTTATATGGGTGATATGTCAAAAAGTACTCTCTTGTAACACGGTAATCTCAATAATAAATTCTAATCCTTAGAAAAGGGGAAAAACATTTCCACACATTTTTTTCAACCTATTGTAAATTTGTAACTCTGATTCTACTTCCATCTTTTGCATTTCATGTTAACATTACTACTTAAAGCTAAAATTTCCTCTCCTGTGCCCAAAGTACATGAGTTGCTATAAAAAATCTTATTTCCACGTATCATTCTAATTGATCCCATGTCTTTCTTCAACAAAGCATGAAACTGTAAATACATGTATGACAATTCAGCCCATTAAACCAATTCCCCACACTTTTGATACCCATGAGTTGCAGAAATTCATACCATAAATCCAATACAACACTTCATTCCGAAGACAAAAAGCTAAAGGAAAACAAGTTTTAGAATCTAAGAAACCTAGAAATACACATAAGCTTTCTTAAAAAGTTCATAGAAACAAGAAGAAGCAAGTATTTCTTAACTATGCTATTCGTCAATATCTTTATATCACCAAATGCTTTTGCTTTCAGAAAAATGGGATTCTTGAGCTCAAAAATGTTTGCAGTTATTTTGAGGTTCTCTCACATATTGAACACTCCACACAAATTCACAATGACTCAAAAGAGTAACCAAAGCTCTTGTCTACAACTACAAAAACAAAAGCATAAGTCTTTCATTCTGTTTTTGGGAATACTATCATAGCATCTTCAAACATAAGACAACCAGACAAGTATTGGTTTTTACATTACCAACATCTCCTTTCCTCCTAAAAGTTTCTCTTAGGACACATTCAAAACTACTTCTACTTCAATTGTACAATTTTCTCAAAATATGCTAAGTCATAATAAGGAACAATTAATGGTAACTTGAAATCAGTTTGATTAAGTCAAGCCATCACCAGTGCAACCAACTGTTACTCCACTCATAGGCCACTTCTTTACCTTAAATCAAATACGCAAAAATAAGAAATCAACAAATCATAGAAAAACTATGTATTCTTTCCTAGCTAAAGCCTTTATTTTACCCACAAATTTTTTAATATTTAATGCTTTAATAATTATAACAAAAGAGGGGGGACCATCATCACAACTTCAAATCTGTTTCAAATATATAAAAATCCATATAAGATCTAATACCGAATCCTCAACGAATAACATAGACAAATATATGTATATGTATATATACATATCAACATATAAAATCAGATAAAAGAAAATGAGGGAAAAGGGTACCTGGATCATGGGTTTGCCGAGGATGTGGACCAGGGGCTTACCCTGGAACCGAGATGAAGCGAACCGGGCTGGTATGATGCCCACGACCCGGCTCCGGAATTTACTAGATCGACCGAGATACGCACGAGCACCTATTGCCAGTGCAAGTGCTGTTCCAGCCACAATACCGTGCAAAATCCATGACTTCGTTGAAGAAGAAGAAGAAGAAGAGGAACAGATTGACATTGGGTTCGGTAAATTGCTGATTCTATTACCTTTGGTGGTAGGGCTGGTGGCACGCTTGGCTATCGAGTTTTGGGTGTGCTGTGTTGCATTAAGGCGTATTTGTGAGAGAGAGAGAGAGACGCTTGAAGTTTTTTTAGCGGTCATAGATGTACAGGGTCTCTTATAGCCTGCTCGTGTATATATATATTTTTTCTTGGAACTCCATTGATAATTCTTTGGAGTTCCACTAATAAGTTTTTTGAAACTCCCGAAAGATTAAAAAAATTGAGAAAAACTCTTTGTGGTTGGAAGTTTGCCAAATGTATCAATTAATCTCTTAAGTTTTAAATTGCTTCAATTAAGGATTCTATGAACTCACATCCAATTTTGCGAACAGTCTATTATTAAGTGTGCAAGTGCATGGCACATAGGAGGTCAACCAAAGTCAACTAAGGACAAATTCGTCTCGTTGACTCACCCTTCCCATTTGAAGGGCATTTTCATCAAATTCATAAACCCTAATCCTTTCAAACCATTGATATTTGCAATTATAACTCAAATTTTCCCTAATTTTGTTAACTCTCTCTCACTCTCTCTCAACAGACAGTCAACATTTGAATACTAAAAATTTTGTTGCACCTTTCAAATTCATGGAAACCATAGTAAATTTTCATTGTTGCGCTCGAATAGAGTTAGAATTTTGTGATTTAGAGTAAGGAAAGTACGATGCACTTTTGGTTTATCTCAAATAAGATTATTGCTAGTTTATGTGATTAATGCTTGTTAATGTGATTAGTGTTAGTTAATCATTTTCATGTAATACGCATGTGGGTTTGAATGCTATTTGTGTGAAATTGTTTAATGGGTGAAATGTTGCTTCGATTAGTGCATAATGGCACATATGGATTGTTTTTTTCTTTTCTTGTTACCATCGAACGATGAAAAAGATTTATTTTTGTTTCTAAACAATGACAGTGCGGTCCATGCACGTTTGTGGTTAAGAAGAATTAATATTACTTTGTTTCTTTAAATTTATGCTTTAGTACATTAAACTAATAAAGTGAATAGTCTATTTATGTATCTGGTGGTCCATGCTTCTGTGCTTGGTAGTTAACAAGTTTCTATTTATATTTATATTTCCATAAATGTCTGGTTACTATTCTTGTGTGGTGCATCATTGTTTATATTTTACCTACACACTTACGATGAAATATTTCTTTGGGGTTGTTGATCAGTGTAAAACTGCAAGTGCATAGTATTGTAGTTTTATAGTAAAGTGATAAGAAGATTATCATCCTCAAGGATTGGTAACTTTACTTCTGACAAGTACCAAAATTATACTAATCTCGATTTTATTTAGAAAAGTCTTTTTTTGTTTTTTGTAATTGCAATATGAAATAAAATCAATTTAAATGAAATAATCAAAGGAAAAGAAAGCAGTTTTTCAAATATCAAATTAATAAGAGAAAGAACTTCTAGGAAACCGATTTCACTTCATTCCTCACTATGCTTAACTCATCTAACTAATTAAAATTAATCCTCTCTGTTTGTTAGCAAAATCTCCAACTTATCCAAAAGTCTCTTTCAATAGTCAATTAGAAATATTATTGTTCATCATTCTACACAAGAGTATACAACTTAATAAAACAAGAAAGCATTAAGACCAACGATTTTTTTTAGACTACACAAGTTCATATAAGTCTTTCGATTCCTATATTTACCTATGCTAAAATATCAAAGTTCTATCATGTAATTCATTCTTTCGACAGCAAATCACAAGATCAATATCATCTAATTAATGGCTAGTCAATTAGAAGCAATACGTTCAAAATAAATCAACCAAACATAGAAGATGATTACTGCAAATCAGCATAGAAAAGCAAGCATAGTTTGAAATTAAATTACATTATTTTCCTATAATAAAGAAAGTTTAGTTCATGCTGAAAATTAAATTTAACAGCAACGAATTCACCATAATTCTGTAAACTAGTGTGCGTTCAGCTACTGCTGCTGTGGAGGGCTATTGTGCGATCAACGCTGGATACCGAGCAGGGGGCGAGGTAGGTGCCAGCTGTGAGGAAGCAACTGCTGGAGGCGGCAGCTGCTGGTGCCGGATTAGGAGAACTGCTGTTGTCGGATGAGGAGGAGATGGTATGATAACTAAGACGGCTAGGAAAGCTTTTTCGTTATGACAAAAAATGCCTAGATCATTTCTCAAATATTTTGTATCAACCAGGATTTCACCTCAAGGATTCATCAACAGATTCTAGAGTAAAACAAGATTGAACTCCCCCAACCTAGTTGATTCTACCCATTCTCTTGTCAGCAAAATGGAAATAAAGAAAAAAAATGACTATGTGCTCAATTATGTTCAAGGACAAAGATTTAAATCAAAGTATCCACAAAACTTAGCTTGATATAAAAGAAGTTTTCAAAAAATTTCTCAGTCCTATCCTCAATCACAAATTTCAGATTCATAGAGAATTCAATCATACTCAAATGCATGCTTGGTAAGAAAATTCAAAAACTCAAGACTTATAAAATCACAAGTAAAGTAAAATAACCAGCAATCAAGAGGACAAAAATGACTATAGGAGTTTACACCCCCACACTTAAACTCAACAATGTCCTCATTGTGATTCAAATGAGAGAAAAATTGAAGAAATGAAAGGAACTTCCCTGGTTTCATGGTGAATCCGCCGTAGTTTGCAATTTCTAGCTCTTTATTCTTGCTAATAAACCTGCATCAAAATCCAAATTATTCAAAATAAAAATAAAAATAGTAAAAGAAAGTTCTATAGGTTGCCTCCCAGAAGTGCTTGTTTTTAAGTCTACAGCCAAACTTTCAATTTTCCTCAATTAGGGTCTCCAAAAGGAATAAGTGCACAGTTCCTCTCAACTTGTTCCCCATAATAGTGCTTGATTACGCCCAAAGAATAACGTGGTAGTTGTAGCACAGCTTTGGGGTGTCGATTCCACAGGGAGACAAATTAAAAGAATAGTAGAAGGTACAATGAAACTAAAGAAAAATATCAAGTGATTAATGGAGAACAAAGATTGATTGTAAATGCAAATTTAAAACATGGTAAAGTAAAGCGTCGGGATTCCCTTGCACAAATCTGGTATTTTAATTATTCTTAATTCATTGAATAACTCAATTGGGAATTCACTTCCCAATTCTCAATCGGAAGATGTAAATTTATAAACCAAGATTAAACCAAATGTAACCCTTTGAAAAATCATTCACCACAATTACAATACATAAATTATTATCACTATTGAGAACATCCAATGACAACAATATACTCAAGAAGCAATATTGCAGCAAAAAACTAAATCAATATAGATAAATAATTAATCCAAACATAATCAAAAAGCTAAACCATTCAATAGAAAAAGCATGACTGAATCTATAAACAGAATGAATTCTAAGATTATTCGGAAAAGAAAACATTACCAATGAATTGCAAATGATAAAACAAAAAAGTTTTAGTAATTGAAACTCAAATATATAAATTAAAAATAAATGTTGGTATTTGTCTAAGGTTTAAACATAGTTAAGGATTAAACATGGTTAAGGTTTAAACATGGTTGGAAGAGGTCAAGCGTGAAGTCCTTGAAGCCTCAACACACTAGGAGTGTGCTTTAGCATGCAAGCAGCAAAAATGGTCCAGCAAAATGAGTGTGCGCATCAGGTCAGGCCGTGACCCTCCCTAGTCCAGGTCGCAGCGCCTAGAAATGAGGAGGGCTAGAGGAAAAGCCAGGCCGCGATGCCCCCTCCCCAAGGCCGTGGCACCCAGAACCTTGCTGAAGAGGTGCTTTGCCTTGAGTCGTGGCTCCCCCTGTTTCAGGCCGCACCTTCAAGGCACACTGAAGCACACATGATTCAGCCTTTCAAGTGGTTCATGAGGGATGTTCAAAATGCACAACTTAACTTAGGATTGATCAAAGGCCAAGGTTAATTTGTCATCAAGATCTAAGGGTAGAGATTGACCCTCAAGATTAGACAAAAAGTTAGTGCACTATATAAAAGGGTCACCTAACTTCATTCTCAACAACAATTGTGACAAAGCAATACAAAAGATTAATGTGATCATTATACAAGAGATACAAGAGAGAATTGTGTGAGAGTGCAATGACACAAAACACAAGAGGGACTCATTGTAGAGAGGCTGGTTGTATAGAGAGAGGAGTGTAGATTAGATAGAGAGCATTGTAATAGTTCTTATCTTTTTCCTTTCTTCTCTTCTTTGTTTCTTCTAGAACTTGAGCTTCTTGGAGAGGGTTGTTGTGATTGTAAAAGAACCATTGAATTAATGTAGAGAGTTAAGAGGAACTCACGGTGACGTAGGCTATTGCCGAACCTTGATAACAAATCGCTTGTCTTCTTTCTTTATTTGATTTTTGTCCATATTTCTGATTCCTAATCTTTACAAGTCATTCTAGACTTGGGTGTTTGGAAGACCACCACCTCAGCATCTTGTCAATGTGATTTCCAACAGTGGTATCAGAGCTGGAGGAGCTTGCACACAGTGGTATCAGAGCTTTGGTGAGAGGGTATTGAAATAAGAACAAGAAGGTGACGGAGTCAAGACTCCAAGAATCAAAGATCAACTTCTTGGGTGATTCAAGAACGGAGTAAAGATCAAGATCAGATTGTGTTCTTGAGAGTGATTCAAGAACGGTGTTAAGATCCATCTTCGATCATGTTCTTGAGGTTGACGAAAACATTTGTGGTTATTGCATAAATCTAGGATTTTCTCTGCAAAGATGGCTTCAATTTCATGGTTGAGAAGTTTGATGGAAAGGGAGATTTTACCCTTTGGAAGCTGAAGATCAAGGCGGTTCTTATGCAACAGAAAGTGGACTTGGCTATTGGAGAAGATAATGCTTTTCCAGCAAGTATCACGGAGGACCAGCGGGTTGAGATGAAGAAGATGGCTTACAACACCATTTTCTTGCACATGTCGGATAGTGTCACAAGGGAGTACGGAGACTTGGAAGATCCGACTCTCATATAGAAGAAACTAGATGAGTTGTTTCTTATCAAAACTCTCCCTAGCAAGATTTATCTTCTTAAAAGAATCTTTGCTTTTAAAATGGATCCTAATAAGGAGTTGCAAGATAATCTTGATGTCTTTAATAAACTAGTTCAAGATTTGGCTAGTTGTAGTATTAAATTCCCGGATGAACAATTGGCTGTTATTTTGTTAAATTCTTTTCCTGATTGTTTTGAAAATTTAATTAATGCTACTGAGTATGGAAGAGATACTTTAACCAAGGAGATTGTGATCAGTATCATAAGGGCTTATGATTTCAAGGCCAAGATGTGGGAAGCATCAAATGGAGAAGGGCTATTCATTAGTGGAAGGCCAACAACTCAGAATAGCAGTAGCATTCATGGCAACTACCGGGAAAAATCAAGAGGTAGAGGGCAGAGCCATGGAAGATTTCATTCCAAGACAAGACTTGGAGGAAAAAGGCACTTCTACTGCAACAAGGAAGGCCATTTCAAGAAAGATTGCAAGAAGAGGTTGTGGGATGAGAGAGAAAGAAGCCATACCAACAATGAAGAGGCTTCGGTTGCCAAAGGAGAACAGCAAGATGATGTTCTTGTTGTGTGCTCAAATGTGAGCAGGAGGCAAGGTAGTGAGAAGTGGATTCTGGATTCTGGGTGCACTTATCACATGTGCCCTCACAAAGAATGGTTCAAGAATTTCCAGGAGATCAATGACGAAAGGGTTTTCTTGGGGAATGACAATTCTTACCAAGTGAGGGGGATAGGAGACATCCGGTTGAGGATGTTTGATGGAGTCACAAGGTTGCTGAGCAATGTGAGGTATCTTCCAGATTTGAAGAGGAATTTGATCTCATTAGGGTAGCTGGATTCCATGGGCTACACATGCAAAGTAGAGGGAGGAACGATCAAGGTGGCCAAGGGATCTTTGGTAGTGATCAAAGCAGCAATAAAGGATGGACTCAATGAGATGATCGGAGAGACAGAAATCAATGATCAAGCAGCAAGCTTGATGGCTGAGATTGATAGGGCAGTCCTTTGGCACACTCGCTTGGGACATATGAGCAAAAAGGGCCTGCAAGTTCTTAGTAAGGATGACCTATTTGGTGGAGACAAAGTAGAGAAACTTGATTTCTGCGAATGTTTCGTTCTTGGGAAGTAACACCGGGTCAGCTTTAACACCGGAGTGCACAAGTCTAAAGGGATCCTTGACTACATTCATTCGGACCTTTAGGGACTAGCAAAAACACCAACACAGGGAGGTAACTTTTACTTTCTATCTTTAATTGATGATTATTCAAGAAAGGTTTGGGTTTATTTGCTTAAGAATAAATCAAATGTCTTGAATAAATTTGTTGTGTAGAAAAAGTTGCTGGAGACTCAAACGGATAGGGTAGTTAAGACTTTACAAACCGATAATGGCTTAGAATTTTGTAATAAGGATTTTGATAAATTATGTGAATTAAATGGCATTCTAAGACATAGAACGGTTGTAAAAACACCTCAGCAAAATGGAGTTGCTGAGAGGATGAATAGAACCCTTATAGAAAAAGTTAGATGCATGTTAATAGGATCCGGTTTACCAAAACATTTTTGGGGGGAAGCTGTGGCTACTATTGCATACTTGGTAAATAGATCACCCTCTAGAGCTTTAGAACTCAAGGCTTCTATGGAGATGTGGAGTGGGAAACCCCCTGAGTTGAGCAACCTTAAGACTTTTGGGTGTGCTGCATTTGCACATCAAAAGGATGATAAACTTAACCCAAGGTCTAGAAAATGTGTATTTCTAGGGTATGGTGATGAGGTTAAGGGATATAGGTTGTGGTCTGTAGAGCCTAAAGGAACGAAACTCATTATAAGTAGGGATGTTATTTTTAATGAATTGTTATTTCCCTACTTGAAGAAAACTAACCCTGCAGAGGCTAGTAAGCAAACCAGTTCGGAATTTGTGGAGCATCGTATCAAGGAAAATTCAGTTCAGGTAGAGCAAGGAAGGCAAGAGGGTTTGGACCAGGTAGAGCCCATTGATGAAGGCCATGCTCAGGGCACTCAAGAGGAGGCTGAACCAAAAGAGGTTGATGCAGCAAGTCAGAATGACTACTAGCTCACAAGGGACCGGGAAAGGAGGGTGGTGAGACCACCTTTGAGATATGGTTTTGTGGATGCTAATGTAGCAGCTCCTTGGACAGAAGGAGGGATGGTTGAACCAGAAACTTACATAGATGCCATGGAGTGTAAGGATTTTTCAAAGTGGCAACTAGCTATGGAGGAAGAAATTGATTCTTTGATGAAGAACAACTCTTGGGAGTTGTTGCCCAAACCAGAAAAACAGATAGTTGTGGATTGTAGATGGATCTACAAGATCAAAGAAGGGAATACTCCAGGAGAAGAAGTTTGGTATAAAGCTAGGCTGGTGGCGAAGGGGTTCACACAAAAAGAAGGCATAGATTTCACCGAAATCTTCTCACCAGTTGTGAAGTACAAGACTATACAGATAGTATTAGCAATGGTGGTCCAATTTGGTTAGGAAATCAAGCAAATGGATATGAAGACAGTGTTCTTGCATGGAGGGCTTGAAGAGACCACCTACATGAGGTAACTCGAAGGCTATGAGGAAGGAAGGCAGGGAGAGTTGGTGTGCAAATTGAAAAAATCTCTCTATGGCCTGAAGCAATCACCGTGACAATGGAATAAGAGGTTTGATTCCTTTGTGATCAGCTTAGGTTTCATGAGGAGCTACTATAATTCGTGCTTGTATTGCAAGGGGCAGAAGGTTGAGGAAGTGGTGATTATCCTCATCTATGTTGATGATATATTGCTGGTTGGGAGCAACATGGAGAGGATAAGAAAATTGAAGGCTCAACTCAATGAGGAGTTTGAGATAAAGGATCTTGGCCATGCACAAAAGATCCTTGGGATGTGTATCATCCGGGAAAGGGAGAGAAACAGATTGAAGATCTCTCAAACTTCATACATAAAGAATATGATATCTATGTTCTCTATGGAAGATAGCAAACCAGTGAAGGTTCCCCTTGCTGGCCATTTCAAGTTCTCCAGCGATCAATGTCCGAGATCAGAGGTGGAGAAGAAGAAAATAGAAAAAGTCCTTTACTCTAGTGCTGTTGGTTCTATTATGTTCACCATGGTAAGTACTAGACCTGATATTGCTCATGCAATAAGTGTTCTCAGCAGGTTTATGAGCAATCTCGGAAAGGAACATTGACTTGGGATGAAGTGGTTGCTGAGATACTTGAAGGGAAGCCCAGATGTGGGGCTGATTTATGAGAAGAAGGGTAAGTCCATTTGTCTTGAAGGTTATGCGGATTCAGACTATGGAGCAGACCGGGATAAAAGAAGATCGATTACCTCCTACTTCTTCAACTTAAATGGATGTTGTGTAAGTTGGAATGCTCAGTTGCAGCCTGTGGTAGCACTTTCAACAACTGAGGTTGAGTACATAACAGCAACGGAAGCCATAAAGGAGGCTATATGGTGCAAAGGGTTGTTGGAAGAGTTGAAGGTCCTAGAAGAGCAGGTTGTGGTGTTTTCGGATAGTCAAAGTGCATTGCACTTATGCAAAAATCCAGTGTTCTATGAGAGGACAAAGCACATGGATGTTCGGTATCATTTCATTCAGGAAAATGTTATGGAAGGATGCATTCATGTGGATAAGGTAGCCACGGAGGAAAATCCTATAGATTTAGACACCAAGGTTCTACCTCTAAGTAAGTTCAATCATTGCCTTGGACTACTTAGGATTGGAGTCGGTTGATTGATGACTCAAGATGAGTTTGGATCCTGAAGTTCTCTGCACAATGGTTTGGGTTTAAACAATTAGACAAAAGTAGAGATTGTTGGTATTTGTCTAAGGTTTAAACATGGTTAAGGATTAAACATAGTTAAGGTTTAAACATGGTTGGAAGAGGTCAAGCATGAAGTCCTTGAAGCCTCAGCACACTAGGAGTGTGCTTCAGCATGCAAGCAGTAAAAAGGGTCTAGCAAAATGAGTGTGTGCATCAAGTCAGGCCACAACCCTCTCTAGTCCAGGCCGCTGTGCCAAAAAAGGAGGAGGGCTAGAGGAAGGGCCAGGCTGCTGCTCCCCCTCCTCAAGGCCGCGGCACCCAGAACCTTGCTAAAGAGGTGCTTTGCCTTGAGCCGCGGCACCCCCTGTTTCAGGCCGTACCTTCAAGGCACACTGAAGCACACATGATTTAGCCTTTTAAGTGGTTTATGAGGGATGTTAAAAATGCACAGCTTAACTTAGGATTGATCAAAGGCTAAGGTTAATTAGTCATCAAGATCTAAGGGTGGAGATTGACCCTCAAGATTGGACAAGAAGTTGGTGCACTATATAAAGGGTCACCTAGCTTCATTCTCAGTAACAATTGTGACAAAGCAATACAAGAGATTAATGTGATCATTATACAAGAGATAAAAGAGAGAATTATGTGAGAGTGCAAAGACACAAAACACAAGAGAGACTCGTTGTAGAGAGGCTGGTTATAAAGAGGGAGAAGTATAGATTAGATAGAGAGCATTGTAATAGTTCTTATCTTCTTCCTTTCTTCTCTTCTTTGTTTCTTCAAGAACTTGAGCTTCTTAGAGAGGGTTGCTGTGATTGTAAAAGAACCATTGATTTAGTGCAGAGAGTTAAGAGGAACTCACGGGGACGTAGGCTATTGCTGAACATCGATAACAAATCGTTTGTCTTATTTCTTTCTTTGATTTCTGTTCCTATTTTTGATTCCTAATCTTTACAAGTCATTTTAGACTTGGGTGTTTGGAAGATCACTACCTGGGCATTTTGTCAAGGTGATTTCCAACAATAAATAAAAATACCATTAACTGTGCAAGTTCATTTCTAGCCCTACTTGAGAATTTAGTTACCCATAAATATAATGGACAACAAAATTCTCAAGGGAAAGATTTGATCTCGCCTTAAGCATCCCCCTTGGTAGCAAAGCCTTAGAGATTCCCCAACTTACCCTCCAAAAATCCTTCGGATTGCTCCCAAAGGCCCTCCAGATCTACTCCCAGATGATCCTCAAAGCTGAAGTGGAGTGGACCTTTTATAGGGAAACTCCAGGAGTGCAATATGTTTCCAATTCGATGTGGGATACCTCCCAAGTGCGCTCGATCGCAGCCTGGTGCGCTCGAGCGCAGCATGGTGTGCTGCAAAGTATTTCTAACCGATGTGGGATGTCAAAGTGCACACCTACGCTCGATCGCAGGTCTGGTGCACTTGAGCACACTAGGCATCTTTCAGCCTGACTTTTGTCTACTAAAACTGCCATAACTTTCTCTAGATAAATTATTTTTACGAGCCGTAAAATTCTCCAGAAAATAGACTTCCGGATCTTTCTAAGCATATATCACTCATCTCCTGGTTATTCCTGAATCAATACAAAGTAACAAATTTCTAAGCTAACAAATGTAAATTAAGGGGCCAAAATATGCAATATTTGGCACTCTTCAAATACCCTCAAACTTACATTTTGCTAGTCCCTTAGCAAAAAAAAATAAAAAAAACTAAATGAAAAACAAAGAACACAAAGATAAATCCATCATTCATGGTATCCTAAAATTTAAGCATCACACAAAATCATGATATTCAGTCATTAGCAAGCTTAAAATGTAAACTCATCTTCGCAATAAATAGGAATTTTAAAATCTAATTACTTACAAAAGGCAGGCTAAAGCATCACATGTCTGACTCAGTGTAAAGTAAATTAGCATACAAAGATGAGGCTTTCAAATAACTCCAATGTGCAATGTTTCCATGTCTCAAGATTCACAGAATTTCTCATCAGAATAAACAACCATGGCATAGTTTTATTTTCTTCTCTCTTTTATTATAAGGCTTTGTTATGTTTAGGTCCCTTAAGCATTCTAATTGATCTATGTAGTGAGTGTTGAGTCAATGACTCCCAAACCAGATGGTTTTAGAGCATTAGGTGTAAAGACACCCCTAAGGACTTACTAACTCGAGTAAAAAAAGACTACGAAACTAAACTGGACTCAATGCTACGAAGCAAAATTCTCATCTTGTGATGTGAACACTCACTGCTTACTGAGGCAAGAGGTCCAGTTACTCAACGAAAATTTTCTCAATGATCATTATGAATAAAATTCCCACCTTTTGATGTGAACACTCACTGCTTACTGAGGCAAGAGGTCCAGTTACTCAGCGAAAATTTTATTAATGATCATCATAATCGTTTTTCTCTTTTTGTGCAAATTTTTTTTTTCAAAGTGTTTATCCAACAAGTCATCTAGTTTCAGTTGAGTCATGGAAACATACACATTAAACTCACAAGTCATACCTCACAATATTTTGTGCTAATGTGCTCATGTTAGATTAGATCAAACATGTGAATTCTCAAATGCCTAAAGTAAGTAACAAAATTTTAAAACTCTATTATCGAATCATGTGTTCAAGATTTTAAGCTCACCAATGACATCACATCATAGTATTTGTTTAGATCAACCAAAATTTCAAAATAATATGAGCATGCATTTATCTTCTCTTTAATAAATAATAAAAAACTAGGATAAAGTGTGTGTGAATGTGTCTTCCATACCCCCAAACTTAAATCACATATTATCCCCAATGTGTGAACAACATAGAAAGAGCTGACCTGGGAGATGGAGAACTAGCTGGGCTGGCATGGCTCATAGCACACCCCTAAACTTGAACTGATGCGCATATTTGTCCCTGAAAAAGAAATACGAAGGTAATACTAGAAAACAACAAAATACTAATAATAAACAAGAAAAAGAAATACGAAAAACAATAAAAAAAAGGATATGCTGTCAAAAACAATAAAAATAAAAGGATATGCTGTGGGGTGCCTCCCATGAGCGCTAAGTTTTATGTCTTTAGCCAGACACTCTTATTCCCTCCTAGAAAAACATAAGTTGAATGCACCAGCAACTGCTTCACTGCCAAATTTGGTGCTTGCATGCTTTGGAGAGACCTCAAGGATGTTATCAGTAACATCTACCGATTCTGGCTCGATATCTGCTCTTGTGAAACCATGGGTGAGGGTGGACTCCAACGGATTAAGGTGATGGACTTTTTCCATGAGTGAGTCAATCATGTATGGCTGGTGGCTCTCGTCCACATCCTCTGATTTGTTCGTTGTTGGGATGTGTAATGACTTAACACTTTGTGTCACAATGACATTCACCTCCTTCAAATTCTTTTGTGCTAGGTGTTGACCATGGGGTGTGGACTGAGCTTGAGAAGGGAACTTACCTCGCTCATTCACACTAAAGGAGCTCATCAATTTGGACACTTGGATCTTTATCTCCTTACTTTCTTCAACAACCTGCGTAATCAAAGATTCAAATATTTGATTAATCTTACCTTGTGCGTCAATAAACACATGCAAAGTTTCTTTTAAAGAACTCCTAAAAGATGTAGGTGCATGATATGGTGCAGGATATGATGTAGAGGGTTGTGCAGGTGGCTGGTTTTCAGACTTCCAGCTAAAATTGGGGTGATTGCGCCACTCTATATTATAGGTATTTGAGAAAGGTGAAAAAGGCTTCTTGTACATACCTAAGGCATTACATTGTTCCTCATACATCCCTCTCATCTCAGCAAATGTGGGACACTCTTGGGCGACATGATCTACCTCACCACACACAAAACATGGTCCAAAAGACTTTGCATGATTAGCCATATGTGTTGGATTTAAGCCCCTAGTTTTTAACACATCTAGCTCCTTAGTGAGCATATCGACCTTAGCCTTTAGGTTATCCTCTTCTCTAGGATGGTAAATTCCACCACCATTTAGGTTTCTTGCAAGTCGTGGCCTATTTGTGCTTTCAATAGCACTAGGTCTAGTCCAAGTGTAAGCTTTTTCAGCAAGCTCATTAAGGTATTCTATTGCCTCATCGGGATCTTTTTGTAAGAACTCACCATTACACATCATCTCCACAAATTTTTGCTCTCTATATGTCAGTTCCTAAAAAAAATAGCTCACTAAGCGCCAATTCTCATACCCATGGTGAGGGCACATACTCAACAACTCCTTAAATCTCTCCCAAGACTGATACAAAGTCTCACTGTCCTTTTGTGCAAAAGTGGAGATTTTCTTTTTTAAAGCATTCGTCTTATGTTGAGGAAATTACTTATTAAAGAAGACTCGAGTCATCTCATTCCATGACCCAATAGATCGTGGTCTCAGTGAATATAGCAAACTCTTAGCTCTATCCTTCGAAGAGAAAAGAAAGAACTTAAGTCTCACAATGTCATCAGTTTCATTTTGACTATGAAAAGTCACAACTACTTCCTCAAAATCCCTGATGTGCACATATGAGTTTTCATTTTCCAAGCCATGAAACATAGGGAGTAACTATATCATCCCTGTTTTAAGATCCAGTTGGCGAGTGTTAGCTAGAAACATGATGCATGATGGTGTGGCTATGCGTGTAGGGTGGAGGTAATCCTGAAGGGTCGTAGTGGGTTGATCTCCATGTTCACTCATTCTTTCAAGACTAGATGGATTGTCAAATAAAGGATCTAAAAAGTTTGGATCTAGCTCTAGCACAGGCTTACAAGCAAATCTACCTAAAGCATCTCTATATCTGGGCATGCAAGGTCACAAAATAATAATAATAATAATAATAAATAAATAAAACTATAAAAAAAAGAAAAGAATAAATAAATAAATAAATAATGCCGTAATTACGCCCAAAACATAACGCGGTAATTGTAGTATAGCTTTGGGGTGTCGATTCGACAGAGAAATAAACAAATTACACAAGAAGGTGTAAATCTCAACACAAATGATAAAAGTTAAAGTGATAAAATCTGAATTGTTGATTGTGTAAATAATTGATGGATAATATAATAAAGAAACAACAAAGTTCCAGAAATCCTCCCTAGGTTTGTTGCTCTAATCCTAACTTATTTAGTTGTTTTTACCTCGATTGCAAGTTTCACATCCCAAACAGGCAATCGACAAAAATTCAATTAAAGCGCACATATAAACCCTAATATAATTGATATGAATTATTCTTTACTTTCAAGCACACATGACCTAACTTATAAATTATCAAGAGATGACGATATATCTACATGAAAATACCACAGCAATGCACAAATCTATAAAAGAGATCTACCGGACTCAATCACACCCAAATAGATACACAAAAGAAGAGCATAACTAAACTTATATGGAAAAGAAGCATGCAATTACTGGACTAATAAAAATCTACTAATTAAATTAAAGAATAAAAAATAACAATATTTAATGAAAATAATACCAAACTAAAACTGAATCAACTTAAGGAAAATAAGAACAACTACACCTAGGGATTAATCCATTCGCCTTGCTTGGAGACTAGCCGGCCATGGAGCTCATGCTTCCTTGAGTTGCCTCCGGCCTCTCAATGATCAACTCCTCCTTGGTAGCGAAAGCTTCGGCGATTCCTCAGCTTTCTCTCCAAAATTATACTTCGGATTCGTCCTAAAGGCCTTCTTGATTACTCCTAAAGGCCCTTTGGATTCACTCTTTGATGATTTCATATGAGCTCCGATTGATGCCTCAAAGCTGAAGTGGAGTAGGCCTTTTATAGGGAAATACCATGAGTGCAATGTGTTTCCAATCCGATGTGGGATGTGGGATATAGAAATGTGTTTTCCAACCGATGTGGGATGTGGATTTAAGCCCAAAAAACGCTGAAATCCTGCACAGCCTGACCTTTGTCCACTAAAACTGCCATAACTTTCTCTAGAAAAATCATTTTTATGAGCCGTAAAATTCTTCAGAAAATAGAGTTCTGGATATTTCTAAGTATATATGTCTCATATCCTGGTTCTTCTTGCATCAATACAATTTAATTTTCAAAGATGATTGATCTGTACGGGCAATTATGGCAATTTAGTGAAACTCCTTTCTTGGTTTCTCTTCATATTGGCTCTTCTGCAACCATTATCTTACTCGAGTATTCATTGAAGCTTCGTGTTTAAAATGATGATAGCTTTTTTCATCTCTTTTTTACGCTCAAAGTACCTGAAAATGCACTGAAATAAGTCAACGATTCAAGAATAACACTTTAGAGTTATTAAGGTATAAAAGTGTATTTCCAACCTCGATCAACCTAAAAATGCTAACAATTAAGTATTGTTTAGATGCATTTTATGACTCTCATCATGCAACAAGCTAAAAGAAGGAATGAAGTTACCGTCTTTACAACTGCTGAAAAGAAAAACTATCTAGCAATTCTTCTACCATCTCCCCGGCAACGGCGCCAAAATTTGATTACGCTCAAAGAATAACGTGGTAGTTGTAGCACAACTTTGGAGTATCGATTCCACAGAGAGACAAATTAAAAGAATAGTAGAAGGTACAATGAAACTAAAGAAAAATATCAAATGATTAATGGAGAACAAAGATTGATTGTAAATGCAAATTTAAAACAAAGTAAAGTAAAGCGTTGGGAATCCCTTGCACAAATCTGGTATTTTAATTATTCTTAATTCCTTGAATAACTCAATTGGGAATTCACTTCTCAATTCTCAATCGGAAGATGTAAATTTATAAGTTAAGATTAAACCATTCACCTTATTTTTCATCATTTTTTCTTTGCCATAATTCATTTTTTTATTTTATTTTGGAACATAAGCATTCACCTTCTTTTTCATCATTTTTTTTCTTTTTCTTTTCTTTTCCATAACCCCCAACTTATCTCCTTTAATGTACTTGGGTTGTGGTAGTGATATTTGTTTTCATATTTCCACCCGTTACTCCTTTTAAGTGCTTCTCACAACATGTGTATAACTAAGTTCTTTTAAAAGAAAGGTAAGGATAAAATACTTTTAGGCTCATAAAGGTAGGTAAATGGTTTATCGAAAGAAACAAGGCTCAATTTTTCTTTTCAAGAAAAAGGCTCAAATAGGTGACTCGTGATAAATATAGCAATGGTAGGTTTGAAAGACTTAAACGGTCCAAAAATTGCCTATATCATATCCTAAATAGTGTGCATTCTAGGAAT
Organism: Bretschneidera sinensis; assembly: GCA_023935145.1. Taxonomy (NCBI): domain Eukaryota; kingdom Viridiplantae; phylum Streptophyta; class Magnoliopsida; order Brassicales; family Akaniaceae; genus Bretschneidera; species Bretschneidera sinensis. Next base: position 63,198,228 of record CM043704.1, on the reverse strand, counting down.
TCGTCTCAAGTGATTATCAAGTAAGTTCTAGAGCTTGTCAAGACCACAAAATTATTCACAAAATAATCACACATACAACTTTTCTAAATGTTTAAGATTAAGCATACTATCTTACCACAAACTAGAGTCTCTAACCAAATGAAGATTAATGCTTAAATTAATTTCAAATCGAAGCAAGATTTAACTTCTTCTACATGCTATCTGCCATCTCAATTCAGTTTATATCATTGACATGTGAATTAACTCTAAGGCTAACACCAAGCATGCTAGAAACAAACAAAAAGGAAAATGGCACCAAGCAATTCAATGGAAAAAGAAAAAAAATGTATGGAAATAAAGAATATTGAAACAAAGTGATGCATTTCCTCCACCTCCAACTTAAAAATTGCATTGACCTCAATGTAAAAGAAAGAGTAAAAGAGACTCCCCTTGTAGCCAAAGGTGCACAGAAGCTGAAAATTGTGCTCCACCATTTGATCTGCTTCATATATTTTTCCTTGAAAAGGAAATACTAAGTTAATACTGGAAAACAGAAAAAAAATGCGAATAATAAACAAGAAAGAAAAACAATAATAGTAAAAGGATATGCTGTGGGGTGTCTCTCATGAGCGCTAAGTTTTACGTCTTCAGCCAGACGCTTTTATTCCTTCCTCGAAAAACATGAGTTGGATGCACTAGCCACTGTTTTGCTACAAAATTTTTTGCTTGTATGATTTGGCGATGGCAAGGAATACTTAAAGTCCACCACATGTGGCTCAAGTGTTTTTGGTGATGCCTATTTAATATCAGCAGTAGGTTATTTGATTCCCGCATCCATGTGACTTCTCTCAAGCAACTTCTCAAAGCATGGTTGGCAAGATGTCTTAATAAATTCCTGTGGCTTATCAAAAATATCAACAACATTAACGACATGGGGATAATTTGAAGAATCTTTGAACTCAAGATTATTAGGAATGAATTTTGAAGAGTTAGAATTATCTTTGATGTACTCATCCTCTTCATGTGGTTGCCATGAGACTCGAAAAACATTTATCTGTAGAGTCCTATTTCTAAATGATAATGTCATTAGGCCATTCCTACAATTAATGAGGGCATTGGCGGTGGCAAGGAATGGTCTTCCAAGTATCAAAGGAATCTTGGACTCCGTGTTTATAGTAAAAACAATATCTAAAACCAAAAAATCAACATGATAGTAGAAATTATCAATTTGCAACAAAACATCTTCTACAATACCTCTTGGTTTTCTTACTGATCTATCCGCTAATTAAAGTACCACGGAGGTTGGTTTGATCTCACCTAGACCAAGCTGCAAATACATGGAGTATAGCATGAGGTTCACACTAGCACCCAAATCTAGCAATGCTTGGCCACAAGGCTTATTTCCAATTTGGCAAGCCACCGTTGGACAGCCCGGATCTTTATGTTTGGGCGGTGTCTTGCTGTTAATTACAGCACTTGCTTGCTCCATTAAGAATGTCGTCTTCTTCACATTGTGCTTCCTCTTGAGTGTGCATAGATCCTTGATGAATTTAGCATAGTTTGGAATCTGTTTTATGACATGAAGAAGAGGAAGATTAATTTTAACATGCTGAATTTGTTCAAGAATCTCACATTTTAATGCTGTATTTATCTCCTTAGGTTTAAAGAGTGCTTGAGGGAAAGGCACCGGTGGGCGATAAATATCACGAGCCTCTTATTCCTTGGGGGCTTTATCCTTGTTGCTTACGGTATTAGGAATCAAGTGTGATGGTAGAGTGGGACCATCAATTGTCTTACCACTGCAAGTAATTATGGCATTAGTCTCTCTAATGTTTTGATTTTCAGGATTAGAGGTTTGTGCCATATGTTGTCCCCTTGGATTAGGTTGTGGCTGTGAAGGAAACCGACCTTGTTCTTGAATCGTCAGAAACTAATCAACTTGGTGAGTTGACTCTTTATTACCTTTTGTTCCTCTTTGATCGCTTGTTGTTCCTCTAACAACTATTAATTTATTTTTCCTTGATCTTCCACACTCTTGGCATGTACCTGTATAAATGACTTAAACATATCTTCCAACGGTAAAGATTGTCGAGGTGCATTAAATGAGGTTGTTTCCGGTTGCCATTGGGTACTAGAGTGGGTAGGAGTTGCATATCGGATTTCCAACTGAAATTAGGGTGATTCTTTCAACCGGGATTGTAGGTGTTAGAGTAGGGTTAATGTGGTTTCCCAAAGGGTATACCTACAGCATTACACTCTTCCTTCATCTCAAAATAAACTAGACGATCCTTAGGTAAATGATCTACCCCATTACACACGAAACAAGGCTCATAGGACTCTACCCTAACAACCGGTTTAGGGGCTCTATTATCCTTGGTTTTTAAGGATTCAATTTCCTTAGTTAGGACCTATAAACGGGCTTTAAGACTGTCCTCTTCCTTAAGTTGGTAAATCCCAGCGGGTTGATTTCTCCTAGTGCCTTCCATGGCATTTGGCTTAGTCCACGTGTGGGCTTTTTCTGATAGGTCATCTAGGAAATCTATGGCTTGGTCGGGATCTTTTTGAAGAAAATTCCCATTGCACATCATTTCTATGAACTGCCTTTCCCTACTTAGGAGTCCATCATAGAAATAGCTAACTATCCACCAACTCTCATACCGATGGTGTGAACAAGAATTCAAAAGGTCCTTGAAACGTTCCTAAACTTGATATAAGGTTTCACTTTCCTTTTGTGCAAAGTTTGAGATTTGTCTCTTAAGGTTGTTGGTCTTATGGGTTGGGAAGTGTTTTTGGAAGAAAACTCGGGTCATCTTATCCCAACTACCTATGGACCTAGGCCTTAACGAGTACAACCAAGCCTTGGATTTTTCCTTAAGTGAAAAAGGGAAAAACTGAAGTTTGACGGTGTCTATCATATCAGCCCTACTGTGAAAATCAGCTATTACTTCCTCAAATTCCCTAATGTGGATATAGGGGTTTTCATTCTCAAACCCATGGAAAGTTGGTAGCAATTGGATCATGCCCGGCTTAAAATCAGGTTGTTGAACATTAGGGGGGAACATGATACATGATGGTGTGGCCATATGGTCAGGGTGCAAGTAATCTTTAAGTGTCCTAGGGGGTTGATCTTAGTGTTCACTCATTTCTTTTGGACAAAATGGATTGTCAAATAAAGGATTTGAAAAAGAATTAAATTTTGACTCTAACACAGGCCTACAACCAAATCTACTCACAGTATCTCTATGTCTGTGCAAGTGAGGTAAAAAAATAATAAAAATACTATATATAAAAAAAAGAAAGAGTCAAATAAATAAAAAATAAAAAATTAATGCAGCAAGCTAAAAGAAAGAATGAAGTTACCGTCTTTACAGCTGCTGAAAAGAAAAACTATTTACAACTCTTCTATCGTCATGTCAAAAGTTGACAATCTTTTTTGTACATAAGCGTGTTTTCTCGGCAACAGCGCCAAAATTTGATTACACCCAAAACATAACGCGGTAATTGTAGTACAGCTTTGGGTGTCGATTCCACAGAGGAACAAACTAATTACACAAGAAGGTGTAAACCTCAACACAAACGATAAAAGTTAAAGTGATAAAATCTGAATTGTTGATTATGTAAATAATTGATGGACAATATAATAAAGAAACAACAAGGTTCTGTAAATAAAAGTTAGGTTTGTTGCTCTAATCCTAACTTGATTCAGTTGTTTTTATCTTGATTGCAAGTTTCACATCCCAAACAGGCAATCGGCAAATATTCAATTAAAGCGCACATATAAACCCTAATGTAATTGATATGAATTATTCTTTACTTTCAAGCACACATGACCTAACTTATAAATTATCAAGAGAAGACGATATATCTACGACAATACCGCAGCAATGGAAAAATCTATAAAAGAGATCTACCGGACTCAATCACACCCAAACAGATACACATAAGAAGAGCATAACTAAACTTAGATGGAAAAGAAGCATGCAATCACCGGACTAATAAAAATCTACTAATTAAATAAAAAATAACAATATTTAATGAAAATAATACCAAACTACAACTGAATCAAATTAAGGAAAATAAGAACAACTACACCTAGGGATTCATCCCTTCGCCTTGCTTGGAGACTAGCCGGCCATGGAGCTCATGCTTCCTTGAGTTGCCTCCAGCCTCTCAACGATCATCTCCTCCTTGGTAGCGAAAACTTCGGGGATTCCTCAGCTTTCCCTCCAAAATTATACTTCGGATTCATCCTAAAGGCCCTCTGGATTGCTCATAACAGCCTTCTGGATTCACTCTCTGATGATTTCTTATGAGCTCCGATTGATGCCTCAAAGCTGAAGTGGAGTAGGCCTTTTAGAGAGAAATACTATGAGTGCAATGTGTTTCCAATCCGATGTGGGATGTGGGATATAGAAATGTGTTTTCCAACCGACGTGGGATGTGGATTTAAGCCCAAAAAACGCTGAAATCCCGCACAGCCTGACCTTTGTCTACTAAAACTGCCATAACTTTCTCTAGAAAAATCATTTTTAGGAGCCGTAAAATTCTTCCGAAAATAGACTTCCGGATCTTTCTAATTATATATGGCTTATCTCTTGGTTCTTCTTGCATCAATACAGTTTAATTTTCAAAGATGATTGATCTGTATGGGCAATTATGGCAATTTAGTGAAACTTCTTTCTTGGTTTCTCTTCATCTTGGCTGTTCCGCAACCATTATCTTACTCGAGTATTCATTGAATCTTCGTGTTTAAAATGATGATAGCTTTTTTTTTATCTCTTTTTTAAGCTCAAAGTACCTGAAAATGCACTGAAATAAGTCAACGATTCAAGAATAACACTTTAGAGTTATTAAGGTATAAAAGTGTAATTCCAACCTCGATCAACCCTAAAATGCTAACAATTAAGTATTGTTTAGATGCATTTTATGACTCTCATCATGCAGCAAGCGAAAAGAAGGAATGAAGTTACCGCCTTTACAACTGCTGAAAAGAAAAACTATCTAGCAATTCTTCTACCATCTCCCCGGAAACGGCGCCAAAATTTGATTATGCCCAAAGAATAATGCGGTAGTTGTAGCACAGCTTTGAGTCGATTCCACACGGAGACAAATTAAAAGAATAGTAGAAGGTACAACGAAACTAAATAAAAATATCAAGTGATTAATGGAGAACAAAGATTGATTGTAAATGCAAATTTAAAACAAAGTAAAGTAAAGCGTCGGGAATCCCTTGCACAAATCTAGTATTTTAATTATTCTAAATTCATTGAATAACTCAAGTGGGAATTCACTTCCCAATTCCCAATCGAAAGATGTAAATTTATAAACCAAGATTAAACCATTCACCTTCTTTTTCATCATTTTTTCTTTGCCATAATTCCTTTATTTTATTTTATTTTGGCACATAACTATTCACCTTCTTTTTCATCATTTTTTTTCTTTTTCTTTTCTTTTCCACAACCCCCAACTTATCTCCTTTAATGTACTTGGGTTGTGGTAGTGATATTTGTTTTCATATTTCCACCCGTTACTCCTTTTAAGTGCTTCTCACAACATATGTATAACTAAGTTCTTATAAAAGAAAGGTAAAGATAAAATATTTTTAGGCTCATAAAGGTAGGTAAATGGTTTATCGAAAGAAACAAGGCTTAATTTTTCTTTTCAAGAAGAAGGCTCAAATAGGTGACTCGTGATAAATATAGCAATGGTAGGTTTGAAAGGCTTAAACGGACCAAAAATTGCCGATATCATATCTTAAGTAGTGTGCATTCTAGGAATTCGCCTCAAGTGATTATCAAGTAAGTTCTAGAGCTTGTCAAGACCGCAAAAGTATTCACAAAATAATCACACATAAAACTTTTCTAAATGTTTAAGATTAAGCATACTATCTTACCACAAACTAGAGTCTCTAACCAAACGAAGATTGATGCTTAAATTAATTTCAAATCGAAGCAAGATTTAACTTCTTCTACATGCTATCTGCTATCTTAATTAAGTTTATATCATTGACATGTGAATTAACTCTAAGGCTAACACCAAGCATGATAGAAACAAACAAAAAGGAAAATGGCACTAAGCAGTTCAATGGAAAAAGAAAAAAAAATGTATGGAAATAAAGAATATGGAAACAAAGAGATGCATTTCCTCCACCCCCAACTTAAAAATTGCATTGACCTCAATGTAAAATAAAGTGTAAAAGAGACTCCTCTTGTAGCCAAAGGTGCACAGAAGCTGAAAATTGTGCTCCACCATTTGATCTGCTTCATATATTTTTCCTTGAAAATGAAATACTAAGTTAATACTGGAAAACAGAAAAAAATGCGAATAATAAACAAGAAAGAAAAACAATAATAGTAAAAGGATATGCTGTGGGGTGTCTCTCATGAGCGCTAAGTTTTATGTCTTTAGCCAGACACTTTTATTCCCTCCTCGAAAAACATGAGTTGGATGCACTAGCCACTGTTTTGCTACAAAATTTTGTGCTTGTATGCTTTGACGATGGCAAGGAATACTTAAAGTCCACCACATGTGGCTCAAGTGTTTTTGGTGATGCCTATTTAATATCAACAGTAGGGTATTTGATTCCCGCATCCATGTGACTTCTCTCAAGCAACTTCTCAAAGCATGGTTGGCAAGATGTCTTAATAAATTCCTGTGGCTTATCAAAAACATCAACAATATTAACGGCATGGGGATAATTTGAAGAATCTTTGAACTCAAGATTATTAGGAATGAATTCCGAAGAGCTAGAATTATCTTTGATGTACTCATCCTCTTCATGTGGTTGCCATGGGACTCGAAAAACATTTATTAATGAGGGCATTGGTGGTGGCAAGGAATGGTCTTCCAAGTATCAAAGGAATCTTGGACTCTGTGTTTATAGTAGAAACAGTATCTAAAACCAAAAATCAACAGGATAGTAGAAATTATCAATTTGCAACAAAACATCTTCTACAATACCTCTTGGTTTTCTTACCGATCTATCCACTAATTGAAATATCACAGAGGTTAGTTTGATCTCACCTAGACCGAGCTGCAAGTACATGGAGTATGGCATGAGGTTCACACTAGCACCCAAATCTAGCAATGCTTGACCACAAGGCTTATTTTCAATTTGGAAAGCCACCGTTGGACAACCCGGATCTTTATATTTGGGCGGTGTCTTGCTGTTAATTACAGCGCCTGCTTGCTCCATTAAGAATGTCGTCTTCTTCACATTGTGCTTCCTCTTGAGTGTGCATAGATCCTTCATGACTTTAGCATAGTTGGGAATCTGTTTTATGACATGAAGAAAAGGAAGATTAATTTTAACATGCTGAAGTTGTTCAAGAATCTCACATTTTAATGCTGTATTTATCTCCTTAGGTTTAAAAAGTGCTTGAGGGAAAGGCACCGGTGGGCGATAAATATCACGGGCCTCTTATTCCTTGGGGGCTTTATCCTTGTTGCTTACGGTATTAGGAATCAAGTGTGATGGTAGAGTGGGACCATCAATTGTCTTACCACTGCAAGTAATTATGGCATTAGCCTCTCTAGTGTTTTGATTTTCCGGATTGGAGGTTTGTGCCATATGTTGTCCCCTTGGATTAGATTGTGGCTATGAAGAAAACCGACCTTGTTCTTGAATCGTCAAGAAACTAGTCAACTTGGTGAGTTGACTCTTTATTACCTTTTGTTCCTCTTTGATCGCTTGTTGTTCCTCTAACAACTGTTGATTTATTTTTCCTTGATCTTCAACACTTTTGGCATGTACCTGCATAAATGACTTAAACATATCTTCCAAAGGTAAAGATTGTCGAGGTGCATTAAATGAGGTTGTTTCCGGTTACCACTGGGTACTAGAGTGGGCAGGAGGTTGCATATCGGATTTCCAACTGAAAGTAGGGTGATTCTTCCAACCGGGATTGTAGGTGTTAGAGTAGGGTGAGTGTGGTTTCCCAAAGGATATACCTACAGCATTACACTCTTCTTTTATCTCAAAATAAACTGGACAATCCTTAGGTAAATGATCTACCCCATTACACACGAAACAAGGCTCATAGGACTCTACCCTAACAACCGGTTTAGGGGCTCTATTATCCTTGGTTTTTAAGGATTCAATTTCCTTAGTTAGGACCTATAAACGGGCTTTAAGACTATCATCTTCCTTAAGTTGGTAAATCCCAGCGGCTTGATTTCTCCTAGTGCCTTCCATGGCATTTGGTTCAGTCCACGTGTGGGCTTTTTCTGATAGGTCTTCTATGAAATCTATGGCTTGGTCGGGATCTTTTTGAAGAAAATTTCCATTACACATCATTTCTATGAACTGCCTTTCCCTACTTAGGAGTCCATCATAGAAATAACTAACTACCCACCAACTCTCATACCCATGGTGTGGACAAGAATTCAAAAGGTCTTTGAAACATTCCTAAACTTGATATAAGGTTTCACTCTCCTTTTGTGCAAAGTTTGAGATTTGTCTTTTGAGGTTGTTGGTCTTATGGGTTGGGAAGTGTTTTCGGAAGAAAACTCGGGTCATCTCATGCCAACTACCTATGGACCTAGGCCTTAACGAGTACAACCAAGCCTTGGCTTTTTCCTTAAGTGAAAAAGGGAAAAACTGAAGTTTGACGGTGTCTATCATATCAGCCCTACTGTGAAAAGCAGCTACTACTTCCTCAAATTCCCTAATGTGGATATAAGGGTTTTCATTCTCAAATCCATGGAAAGTTGGTAGCAATTGGATCATGCCCAGCTTAAAATCAGGTTGTTGAACATTAAGGGGGAACATAATACATGAAGGTGTGGCCGTACGGTTAGGGTGCAAGTAATCTTTAAGTGTCCTAGGGGGTTGATCTTCGTGTTCACTCATTTCTTTGGGACTAGACGGATTGTCAAATAACAGATTTGAAAAAGAATTAAATTTTGACTCTAACACAGGCCTACAACCAAATCTACCCACAACATCTCTATGTCTGTGCAAGTGAGGTAACAAAATAATAAAAATACTATATATAAAAAAAAGAAACAGTCAAATAAAATAAAAAAATAAAAAATTAATGCAGCAAGCTAAAAAAAGGAATGAAGTTACCGCCTTTACAGCTGCTGAAAAGAAAAACTATTTACAACTCTTCTACCGTCATGTCAAAAGTTGACAATCTTCTTTGTACTTAAGCGCGTTTTCCCGGCAACGGCGCCAAAATTTGATTACACTCAAAACATAACGCGATAATTGTAGTATAGCTTTGGGGTGTCGATTCCACAGGGAAACAAACTAATTACACAAGAAGGTGTAAACCTCAACACAAACGATAAAAGTTAAAGTGATATAATCTAAATTGTTGATTGTGTAAATAATTGATGGATAATATAATAAAGAAACAACAAGGTTCTGGAAATCCTCCCTAGGTTCATTGCTCTAATCCTAACTTGATTAAGTTGTTTTTATCTTGGTTGCAAGTTTCACATCCTAAACAGGCAATCGACAAATATTCAATTAAAGTGCACATATAAACGCTAATGTAATTGATATGAATTATTCTTTACTTTGAAGCACACATGACCTAACTTATAAATTATCAAGAGACGACGATATATCTACATGACAATACCACAAAAATGGACAAATCTATAAAAGATATCTACCGGACTCAATCACACCCAAACAGATACACATAAGAAGAGCATGACTAGACTTATATGGAAAAGAAGCATGCAATCACCGGACTAATAAAAATCTACTAATTAAATTAAAGAATAAAACATAACAATATTTAACGAAAATAATACCAAACTACAACTGAATCAAATTAAGGAAAATAAGAACAACTACACCTAGGGATTCATCCCTTCGCCTTGCTTGGAGACTAGCCGGTCATTGAGCTCATGCTTCCTTGAGATGCCTCCAGCCTCTCAACGATCATCTCCTCCTTGGTAGCAAAAGCTTCGGCGATTCCTCAGCTTGCCCTCCAAAATTATACTTCGCATTCATCCTAAAGGCCCTCTGGATTGCTCCTAAAGGCCCTCTGGATTCATTCTCTGATGATTTCAGATGAGTCCCGATTGATACCTCAAAGCTGAAGTGGAGTAGACCTTTTATAAGGAAATTCCACGAGTACAATGTGTTTCCAATCCGATGTGGGATGTGGGATATAGAAATATGTTTTCCAACCGATGTGGGATGTGGGATTTAAGCCCAAAAAACGCTGAAATCCCGCACAACCCGCACTGCCTGACCTTTGTCTACTAAAACCGCCATAACTTTCTCTAGAAGAATCATTTTTACGAGCTGTAAATTTCTCCAGAAAATAGACTTCCGGATCTTTCTAAGTATGTATGGTTCATCTACTGGTTCTTCTTGCATCAATACAGTTTAATTTTCAAAGATGATTGATCTGTACGGGCAATTATGGCAATTTAGTGAAACTCCTTTCTTGGTTTCTCTTCTTCTTGGCTCTTCCGCGACCATTATCTTACTCGAGTATTCATTGAAGCTTCGTGTTTAAAATGATGATAGCTTTTTTATCTCTTTTTTAAGCTCAAAGTACCTGAAAATGCACTAGAATAAGTCAACGATTCAAGAATAACACTTTAGAATTATTAAGGTATAAAAGTGTAATTCTAACCTCGATCAACCCTAAAATGCTAACAATTAAGTATTGTTTAGATGCATTTTATGACTCTCATCATGCAGCAAGCTAAAAGAAGGAATGAAGTTACCGCCTTTACAACTGCTGAAAAGAAAAACTATCTAGCAATTCTTCTACCGTCTCCCCGGCAACGGCGCCAAAATTTGATTACGCCCAAAAAATAACGTGGTAGTTGTAGCACAGCTTTGGGGTGTCGATTCCACAGGGAGACAAATTTAAAGAATAGTAGAAGGTACAATGAAACTAAAGAAAAATATCAAATGATTAATGGAGAACAAAGATTGATTGTAAATGCAAATTTAAAACAAAATAAAGTAAAGCGTCGGGAATCCCTTGCACAGATCTGGTATTTTAATTATTCTTAATTCATTGAATAACTCAATTGGGAATTCACTTCCCAATTCCCAATCGGAAGATGTAAATTTATAAGCCAAGATTAAACCAAATGTAACCCTTTGAAAAATCATTCACAACTTTTATAATTCGTAAATTATTATCACTATTGAGAAAATCCAACGACGACAATATACTCAGGAAGCAATGTTGCAACAAAGAACTAAATTAATATAGATAAATAATTAATCCAAACATAATAAAAGAGTTAAACCATTCGATAGAAAAAGCATGACTGAATCTATAAACAGAATAAATTCTAAGATTATTCGGAAAAGAAAACATCACCAATAAATTGCAAATGATAAAACAAAAGAGTTTTAGTAATTGAAACTCAAATACAAAAATTAAAAATAAATAAAAATACCATTAACTATGCAAGTTCATCCCTAGCCCCACTTGAGAATTTAGTTACCCATAAATATAATGGACAGCAAAAATCTCAAGGGAAATATTTGATCTCGCCGTGAGCATCCCCCCTTGGTAGCAAAGCCTTGGAGATTCCCCAGCTTGCCCTCCAAAAGTCCTCCGGATTGCTCCCAAAGCCCTCCAGATCTGCTCCCAGATGATCCTCAAAGTTGAAGTGGAGTGGGCCTTTTATAGGGAAACTCCAGGAGTGCAATATGTTTCCAATTCGATGTAGGATACTGCTCGAGTGCGCTCGATTGCAGCCTGGTGCGCTTGAGCGCAGCCTGGTGTACTGTAAAGTATTTCTAACTGATGTGGGATGTCAAAGTGCGCACCTATGCTCGATCGTAGGTCTGGTGCGCTCGAGCGCACTAGACATCTTCTAGCTTGACCTTTGTCTACTAAAACTGCCATAACTTTCTCTAGAAAAATCATTTTTAGGGGTTGTAAAATTCTCCAAAAAATAGACTTTTGGATCAAAGTCAAATGCAAAATATTTTTTAAGAAGATTACATAAAGGTTTAGAGAGTTTAGAAAAATCTTTGATAAATCTTTTATAAAATCTCGCATGTCCCAGAAAGCTTCTAATTCCCTTCACATTCTTTGGAGGAGTTAGTTTTTTTATGGTTGCAATTTTAGCTCGATCAATCTCAATTCCTTTAGATGGCACCTGATGGCCAAGAACGATCCCTTCTTGAACCATGAAATGACATTTCTCCCAATTTAGGACTAGATTTTTGTCTTCACATCTCTGCAAAATATGAGCTAAATTATGCAAAGAATGATAAAAAGATTACCAAAAACTGAGAAATCATCCATAAAAATTTCCATTATCTCTTCTGCTATGTAAGAAAAAATAGCCATCATGCAACATTGAAATGTTGCTGGGGCATTGTACAATCAGAATGGCGTCCTTCTAAAAGAAAATATGCTGTAGAGGCATGTGAATGTAGTTTTCTCTTGATCCTCGGGGGCTATGGTAATATGGTGATACCCCCAAATAGCCATATAAGAAGCAATAGTAGGAATACCTAACCAATCGATCCAACATTTGATTAATAAAGGGTAGTGGAAAATTATCCTTCCTTGTTGCTTTATTCAATTTGTGGCAATCCATACATACATGCCAACCCATGACTGTTATTGTAGGAATAAACTCATTGTTGTTATTTCTCACCATTGTCATTCCACCCTTTTTTGGTACAACCTGCACTAGACTTACCCATGAGCTGTCTAAAATAGCATAGATAATTCTAGCATTGAGAAGCTTCAAAATTTCAGCTCTCACGACCTTCTTCATTGCTAGATATAATCTTCTTTGGTGCTCGATCGATGGTTTGTAAAGTTCCTTCATTAAAATCTTGTGCATGCAAATGGAGGGGCTTATACCTTTTATGTCGAAAATAGTCCATCCTAATGCTGTTCTATGCTCCCTTAACACACACAACAAATTTTCCTCTTCTTCGGGTGTGAGTGATGCAGCAACAATCACTAGAAATGTGTAACTTTCACCCAAGAATGCATAGCAAAGATGCTCAGGTAATTTCTTCAACTTTGGAGTTGTAGTTTGCTACATCTTTTCTCTAGAAATTTTAGAATCAGGCCATGCTACAGTCGGATCTAGCCTTCCCACTTCATTACTAAGTGATGCATCCTGCTGCAAGGCTCCCAAGGCAAATACATAGTGGAGAAATTCTTCACTAACAAGAGATAAATCAAATTCAAAACAGCAGAATTGGTAAAATTATAAGCTTAAGATGAAGTGGTGATACATCGTTCTAGGTGATCAGCTGGTACATCTTCTCGAAAGGTTTCTTCTACACAAAGCAAGTGCTTGGATCTTTTGGAAATCTCATGGCTTGGTAGATGTTGAACATAACCTCTTCCTTGTTTACTGTTAATGTTAAGTCACCTTTTTGAACATCAATTAAAACCCTTCCCATAGCCAAGAATGGTTGGCCAAGAATTAGTGGGACTTCTTGGTCTTCCTCCATATCTAACACCATAAAATTAGTAGAAAAAATAAATTTATCCACCTGTACCAATATGTCTTCTATGATTCCACATGGGTACTTGATGGATTGGTATGCTAGTTGCAAAGAAATGGTTGTTTGTTTCGTCTCTCCAAGTCCTAATTTCTGGCAAACAGAAAGTGGTATAAGATTAATGCTAGCACCAAGATCACATAAAACTTTATCAAAAAATGAATTTCCAATAATGCAAGGCAAAGTGAAACTCCCCAGATCTTTTAATTTTTTAGGAAATTTCTTTTGAAGAATGACACTGCATTCTTCAGAAATCTTTACTGTTTCGAATGCCTCAAACCTTATCTTCTTGGAAATGATGTCCTTTAAGAATTTGACGTAATTTAGCATTTGTTCCAAAGCATCTGTAAAAGGAATATTTATGTGAATTTTCTTTAAAATATTCAAAAACTTAGAAAATTGATTATCTAATTTTTGTTTATGAAAACGTTGAGGGTAAGGAAGCGGAGTAGGGAGAATAGGAGGATTGTTAGGAAATGAAATTTTTTTAGGCTTGTCAGTTTCTCTTAATGTATCATCCACAATTTCTTCTTCGTCTACTTTATTCTGGCATTGACCATTAGTTGGAGCTGGAGGGGTGGACTTGGTTTCCTTTGATGGTGACCTCTCAATTTCTCTTCCACTCCTAAGTGTGATGCCCTTGCATTGTTCCTTTGGATTCACTTCTGTGTTGCTAGGAAATGTTCCTCTTTGTTAGGCATTGATGGTTGTGGCTAGTTGCCCAATTTGCACTTCAAGATTTTTCATAGTGGTTCCCATGTTGTTACAATGAGTCTCAATGTTGTCTAGCCGTAAATCATTCTTTTTTAACCTTGCTTTTGTCTCCTCAACAAAGGAAATCATGGCATCCTTAAATGATATCTTCTTCTCGTATAGTTTATTAACAAATCCTAGAGGAGGTTGTAGATGGTAGTAATTTGGCATAAGATAAATTCTCATGATTTCGAAGCCCTAGATGGTAGTAATTTGGCATAGGATTACCTAGATAGTTGTAATTTTGATTGTTGATGTATTGAACTTGTTCTTGACTTGATTCATTACTTGGAACTGTCATACTTGGGGCGGCAACATATTCTGCACTTTGCGGTATTCCTTGTGTTGTCAAAGCTGAAATTTGATGAGATAGAGAAGAAACTTGAGCTGAAAAGGCTGCTAACGGATCCAATTCATGAATTCCAGCAACTTTCCTAAACATAGTTCTTTTAATTGGCCATTGATAGTTATTTGTGGCCATTTCTTCCAAAAAAGAAGTAGCACCTTTAGCTGTCTTTGACATCAAAGTTCCACCAGACGCAACGTCAACTATGGTCCGAGTTTGCCCATTTAACCCATTGTAGAACATCTGAACTTGCAATCAGTTTGACAATCCATGTCAAGAGCAGCGTCAAATCAAATCTTTATACCTTTCCTATGCTTCATAGAGTGACTCGAAATAATTTTGCTTGAATAGGCCAATCTCACTCCTGAGTTGAGCTGTTTTTGCAGGTGGGAAGAATTTAGCAAGAAACTTTTCAGCCATTTCCTACCAGCTAGTGATACTTACTGGTTATAGAGCTTGTAGCCAACCTTTTGCCTTGTCCCTTAAGGAAAAAGGAAACAATATCAGTCTAATGGCATCTTCAGTAACACCATTAATCTTTACAGTGTCGCAAATCTCTAAGAATATTTCCAAATGAATATTGGATCATCCAGTGGTGATCCACTAAATTGGTGTTGGAAAATCACCCTTATGCCCAGGTTGTGATCTTTCCAAACCCCCAAGTCCAGAATGACTTGTACTAGAACAAGAATCAAACCATAAAAGATAGAACACAAGCAATTGTTATCGAGGTTTGGTAATGTGCCTACGTCCCCGTGAGCTCCTCCGAGCTCTCTGTACTAAATCAATGGAGTTTTTACAATTACAGCAACACCCCTTCAAGAACCCTTTTGTTCCTGAAGAATGAAAGAAGAGAAAAGAAAGTGATAAAAACTAAGTGTTTCCCTGGAATTTTCCCCAAGAAAATTTCAATTACAAAGCCCTTGAATCCCCAATCTTGACTACTCTCTCTAAAAGACCAGCCTTTCTTGAATAAGTCTCTCTTGTGTTTTTATGTCTTTGCACTCTTACACTTGTTATCTCACCTATCTTGTTGTGTTGAATTGCTCCTAGATGACCCTTTATATAGGGCAACAACTTCTTGGCTAATCTTTGAGATCAATCTCAACCCTTAGATCTTAAGAACCAAACAATCATGACCCTCAAAGAGTCTAAGTGAACTGTGCATTTTAATTAAGTCCCATGCACCATCTCAAAATGCTGATCAGAGTGCAACAGATGTGCTTGGCGCCGTGGCCTAGAACCGAGGCACACACAGGGTAAAACTCCTCTAAGTGCTGGGCATCGTGGTGCACCCCCCTGTGCCGCAGTGCACACCTGGGCAGAACACCACCAGTTGCTGGGCGCCGCGGAGGACACTCCTTGTGCTGCGGCCCCAAGGCCTGATGAAGCTTCATTCTTTAACTCGTTTATTCCTTAGACAAATACCAACAATCTCTACCTTTGTCTAAGCTATTAAACCCAAACCCATTGTGTAGAGAACTCAGGATCCAAACTCAACATGAGTCACCATATCATCCGACTCCAATCTTAAGAAGTCTAAGGCAATGATTGAATTTGCTTAGAGGTAGAACTTTAGTGCCTAAATCTGTAGGATTTTCTTCCGTTGCGACTTTGTCCACATGAATGCATCCTTCCGTAAAATTTTCCCGAATGAAATGATACTGAACATCCATATGCTTAGTCATCTCATGGAACACCGGATTCTTACATAAGTGCAAGGTATTTTGGCTATCCGAATACACCACCACCAGCTCTTTCAGGACCTTCAACTCTTTTAACAACCCTTTGCACCACATAGCCTCCTTGATGGCTTTCGTTGCCGCTATATACTCAGCCTCAGTTGTTGAGAGTGCTACCATCGGCTGCAACTGAGCCTTTCAACTTATATAACATCCATTTAAATTGAAGAAGTAGAAGGTAATCGACCTTCTCTTATCCCGGTCAGCTCTATAGTCCGAATCAACATAACCTTCTAGACAGATGGACTTACCCCTCTTCTCGTAAACAAGACCCACATCTGGGCTTCCTTTCAAGTACCTCAACAACCACTTCATCCCAAGCCAATGCTTCTTTCCGGGATTACTCATAAACCTGCTGAGAACACTCAATGCATGAGTAATATCGGGTCTAGTGCTTACTATCATGAACATGATTGATCCAACTGCACTAGAGTAAGAGACCTTTTCCATTTCCTTCTTCTCCTCATTCGATCTCGGACATTGATCGCTGGAGAACTTGAAATGACCAGTAAGAGGAACCTTTACTAGTTTGTTATCTTCCATAGAAAACTTAGATATCATCTTTTCTATGTAGAAAGTCTGAGAAATCTTCAATCTATTTCTCTCCCTTTCCCGGACTATACTCATCCCAAGGATCTTTTGTGCATGGCCAAGATCTTTCATCTCAAACTCCGAATTGAGTTGAGATTCCAATTTTCCTATCCTCTCTATGCTGCTCCTAACCAACAGTATATCATCAACATAGATGAGGATGATCACCATTTCCTCCACCTTGTGACCGTTATAGTACAAGCACAAATCATAGTAGCTCCTCATAAAACCTAAGCTAGTTAGAAAGGAATCAAACCTCTTATTCCATTGCCGAGGTGATTACTTCAGGCCATATAGGGATTTTTTCAATTTGCACACCAAATCCTCCTGCCTTCCTTCCTCATAGCCTTCGAGTTATCTCATGTAGATGGTCTCATCAAGCTCTCCATGTAAGAACACTCTCTTCACATCCATTTGCTCGATCTCCCAATTAAATTGGACCACAATAGCTAATATTGTCCTTATTGTCTTGTATTTCACAACCGGTGAGAATATTTCGATGAAATCTATGCTTTCTCTTTGTGTGAACCCCTTCGCCACTAGCCTAGCCTTATACCAGACTTTATCTCCTGGAGTGTTCCCTTCTTTGATTTTGTAAATCCACTTATAATCCACAACTCTCTGTTTTCTCTGGTTTTGGCACCAATTCCCAAAAGTTGTTCTTCCTCAAAGAATGCATTTCCTCGTCCATAGCTAGCTGCCATCTTGACGAATCCTTACATCACATAACATCAATATAAGTTTCTGGTTCACTCATCCCTCATTCTGAATAAGGAGCTACTACATTAGCATCCGCAAAACCATATCTCAAAGGTGGTCTGACCAGCCTCCTTTCCCGGTCCCTTGTGAGCTGATAATCATTCTGATTTGCTGCATCATCCCCTTCTAGTTCAGTCTCTTCTTGAGTGTCCTGAACTTGGCCTTCATCAATGGGCTCTACCTGGTCCGAACCCTCTTGCCTTCCTTGCTCTACTTGAACTGAATTTTTCTTGATGCTATGCTCCATATAAACTGAACTAGTTTGCTCACTATCCCCTGTAAGGTTAGTTTTCTCCAAATAGGGAAATAAATGCTCATTAAAAATGACATCTCTACTTATTATAAGTTTCATTCCTTTTGGCTCTAAGGACCACAACCTATAGCCCTTAACCCCTTCCCCATATCCTAGAAATACTCATTTTCTAGACCTTGGGCTAAGTTTATCATCCTTTAGATGTGCAAACGCAGCACATTCAAAAGTCCTAAGGTTGTTCAACTCAAGGGGTTTACCACTCCACATCTCCTCAGGAGTCTTAAGGTCCACAGCCCTAGAGGGTGATCTATTAACCATATACGCAGCAGTAGACACCGCTTCCCCCCAAAAATATTTGGGTAATCCGGAACCAATTAATATGCACCTAACCTTTTCTATAAGAGTCTTATTCATCCTCTCAGCAACTCTATTTTGCTTAGGGTTTTTACAACCGTTCTATGTCTTAGAATCCCATTTAACTCATAGAATTTGTCAAATTCCTTATTAAAAAATTCTAAGCCATTGTCGGTTCGTAAAACCTTTACTATCTTACCCGTTTAAGTTTCTTTCAGCTTTTTCCACACCACAAATTTATTCAAAGCATATAATTTATTTTTAAGCAAATAAACCCAAACCTTTCTAGAATAATCATCAATTAAAGACAGAAAGTAAAGATTACCTCCCTGTGTTGGTGTTCTTGCTGGCCCCTAAAGATCAACATGAATGTAGTCAAGAATACCCTTCGATTTGTGCACTCCGGTGTTGAAGCTAACCCGATGTTGCTTCCTAAGAATGCAACTCTCGCAGAAATCAAGTTTCTCTACCTTGTCACGATCAAGTAAACCATTATTGCTAAGAACTTACAGCCTTTTTTCACTCATATGTCCCAAGCGATTATGCCAAAGTATTGCTTTATCTATCTCAGCCATCAAGCTTGCTGCTTGATAATGTTCGTGTCTCCGATCATCTCATAAAGTCCATCATTTATTACTGCTTACCAAAGATCCCTTGGTTACCTTAATTTTTCCTCTATTTGCTTTGTATGTGTACTCCATGGAATCCAGCAGCCCCAATGAGATCAAATTTCTTCTAAAATCTAGAAGATATCTCACATTCCGCAGCAGCCTTGCAACTCCATCAAACATCCTCAACTGGATGTTTCCTATACCCCTCACTTGGCAAGAAGTATCATTCCCCAAGAAAACCTTTCCATAATTGGTTTTCTTGAAATTGTTGAACCAATCCCAGTGAGGACACATATGATAAGTGCACTCAGAATCCAAGATCCATTTCTCGCTGCCCTGCCACTTGCTCACATTTGAGTACACAATAAGAACATCATCTTGCTTGTCTCCCTTGGCAATCGAAGCCTCTTTATTGTTGGTATGGCCTCTTCCTTTCTCATCCCTCATCATCTTCTTGCAATCTTTCTTGAAATGACCCTCCTTGTGGCAGTAGTAGCATCTCTTTCCTCCAAATCTCGGTTTAGAGTGTGCTCTCCCATGGCTTTGTCCTTTGCCCTTTGGTTTGTCCTAGTAGTAGTCATGGATGTTGCTGCCAAACTGAGTTGCAGGCATTCCTCTAACGAACAACCCTTCACCACTTGATGCTTCCCTCATCTTGGCTTTGAAATCATGAGCCCTTATAGCATTAATCACAATTTCTTTGGTTAGTGTATCTCTTCCATATTCAATAGCATTAATCAAACTTTCAAAACAATCAGGAAGAGAATTCAACAATATAACAGCCAATTATTCATCCGAGAATTTTATACTACAACTAGCCAAATCTTGAACTAGTTTATTAAACACATCAAGATTATCTTGCAACTCTTTATTAGGATCCATTTTAAAAGCAAAGATTCATTTTAGAAGATATATCTTATTAGGGAGAGTCTTGGTAAGAAATAACTTATCTAGTTTCTTCTAAATGACAGTTGGATCTTCCGAGTCTCCGTACTCCCTTGTCACGCTATTTGACATGTGCAGAAAGATGGTGTTATACACCATCTTCTTTATCTCATTTTGTTGGACCTCCGTGGTACTTGTTGGAAAATCGTCATCTTCTCTAATCGCCAAGTCCACCTTTTGTTGCATAAGAATCATCTTGATTTTGTGCTTCCAAAGGGCAAAATCTCCCTTTCCATCAAACTTCTCAATAATGAAGTTTGAACCCATCTTGTGAAAAAAAATCCCAGATTTATGTAGCACCAACAATTGCTTTCCAGCTTCTAAATCTCAAGAACACGATCAAATCTTGATCTCAACTCCGTTCTTGAATCACCCAAGAAGTTTCCTTTGATTCTTGGAGCCTTGCTCCGATCTAGCTCTGATACCACTGTTGGAAAATCACCCTTATGCCCAGGTTGTGATCTTTCTAAACCGCCAAGTCCAGAATGACTTGTACTAGAACAAGAATCAAACCATAAAAGATAAAACACAAGCAATTGTTATCGAGGTTCGGTAATGTGCCTACGTCCTCGTGAGCTCCTTCGAGCTCTTTACACTAAATCAATGGAGTTCTTACAATTACAGCAACACCCCTTCAAGAACCATCTTGTTCTTGAATAACGAAAGAAGAGAAAAGAAAGTGATAAGAACTAAGTTTTTCCCTGGAATTTTCCCCAAGAAAATTTCAATAACAAAGCTCTTGAATCCCCAATCTTGACTACTCTCTCTAAACAACCAGCCTCTCTTGAATGAGTCTCTCTTGTGTCTTTGTGTCTTTGCACTCTTACACTTGTTATCTCACTTATCTTGTTATGTTTAATTGCTCCTAGATGACCCTTTATATAAGGCAACAACTTTTTGGCTAATCTTTGAGATCAATCTCAACCCTTAGATCTTGAGAACCAAACAATCATGGTCCTCCAAGAGTCTAAATGAATATCTACATTTTAATCAAGTCCCACACACCATCTCAAAATGCTGATCAGAGTGCGTCAGGTATGCTTGGCACCTCGGCCCAGAACATGGCAGGCCATGTCGCACACAGGGCAAAACTCCTCCAGGTGCTGGGCATTGTGGCCCACACCCCCCTGTGCCGCAGTGCACAACTGGGCTGAACACCTCCAGTTGCTGGGTGCCGTTTGGTTCTGCCACACTAAGGCCTGATGAAGCTTCATTCTTCAACCCGTTTAATCCTTAGATAAATACCAACAATTGGGCTTGTTGCACCATGCTGATTAAGGCTAGTTTGAGCTCAAATTTGTTGGCATGAATGGGTTGATGTCTTTATACCCGAGTAGTTATCATTCATAACTAGCCGTACATAATCCTTCAAGGTGCAGATTGTGCATCATGTTGTTCGTCAGCCATGGGTAGTACTTGATTTTTCTTCGTGATCTAAAAGTTCTTTTAATCTCCCGATTAAAAGGGGTAATGTCACGATATCTAGCACGGTGCATGCAACGTCAAAAACATGCATGTAGAATAAATAATAATAATAATAATAATATAAAATTCTAAATTAAAACCAAGATTGCTTTGTATTGATATTGGCAAAAATGAGAAGAAATCAATCCCCGATAGCGACAACAAAAACTGGATCGGTGCAAAACTGCAAGTGCACAGTATCGTAGTTTTATAGTAAAGTGATAAGAAGAGTATCGTCCTTAAAGATTAGTAACTTTACTTCTGACAAGTACCAAAATTATACTAATCTCGATTTTATTTAGAAAAATCTCTTTTTGTTGTTTGTAATTGAAATATGAAATAAAATCAATTTAAAAGAAATAATTAAAGGAAAAGAAAACAGTTTTTCGAATATCAAATTAATAAGAGAAAGAACTTCTAGGAAACCGATTTCACTTAATTCCTCACTATGCTTAACTCATCTAACTAATTAAAATTTTTCCTGTCTATTTGTTAGCAGAATCTCCAACTTATCCAAAAGCCTCTTTCGATAGTTAATAAATTAATAAAACAAGAAAACATTAAGACCATCAATTTTTTTTAGACTACACAAGTTCATATAAATCTTTCGATTCCTATATTTATGTAATACCTGTATTCGTAAAGTAAGGGTAAAGAAGTAAATTAATAAATATAGCATCATATATTTTGCGCAAAGGATTTAGTATTGAACAAAATGGTTATTTAAAAAAAAAATATGGGACGTGGATGTCATTAAAAGATTTTTGGGATGTGGACTTCATTAAAAGATTTGTGGGACGTGGATGTCATTAAAATATTTCTGGGATGTGGACGTCATTAAAGGATTTTTAGGATGTGGACGTCATTAAAAGATTTGTGGGACGTGGACGTCATTAAAAGAAAAGAAGTAAAAAAAAAAAGGTCAAAAGTTGTGGGCATCAGGTTTAATACCTGCTGCCAATTTCAGAAGACGTTTATAGTCAACAAACGTGGGTAGCAGGTGTAATACCTGTTACCAATTTCAGACGGCATTTGGGAATGCCTTACGCGTCTCCACAACGTGGAGACTGTGGAGACTTTTGGGAGGGGGAGCTGCTGAAGTTTTCAGCCCAAGTTTTCGTATATATAGCATATGTAAACGTAAAAAATTTCATCAATGAGATTTCGTTCTGTTTCCTCTAAATCGTTTGTTTTCTTTAAATCTTTAGAGACTTAAAGAAATGTTGGAAGAACAAAATTTTGAAGGAGTTTTCTGCGGAATTTCATAGAGAATCAAAAATAGTTATCAGAAAAGTAGAAGGTAATATCATAGTGTTTATTTTTGAATTTCTGACAATTATGAAGTTTCTCTAAGTTCAAAGTGGGAACTTTCAAAGTGTGTGGTTTATATCGAATTGAAGAATAAATTGAAAAAGTTATATAAATATGATGTCAGGTGTTGACGAGCTACAACCGAGGAAATTTTTAAGAGAAATAAGAAAGACCAAGAGGTGATCCATGGGTAGCTTTAAGAGCTACGTGGTGAGTTGGATTTACTTTAAGTAGTCTAAATAAAATCAATTATTTGGTGATAATATTAAATTTAATTATTAAAGTATACTTGGGTGATAGATGAAAAATTTATTTATGGGTATGATAGGAAATTTAGACATGTAGAAATACTTTTCGGTGAGAAATGATATTTTTGGAAATCATAAGTTTATTTGAGAATAAAAACAATAAATAAATTATTGATGAGATATACTGATGTTTTAATACAAATTATGATAAGATGAATTTTAGTGGATATTGATAAGTTTTGATGGATGATTTGATGAGATTTGGGATGAAATTTAGTGAATCTTGACAAGTTTTAATAGAGGATTTGATGTGATTTGGGATGAGAGAGTCTTAGTGGAAAATTTTATATAAATTTGAGAAAAATAAGGAATGCCAATTTAATTGTTTTAAAATTTTGTTGTTTTTATGTTACTGTTCATATGTTCATTTGATATCATTGTTCATATGCATATGCATTAAATGAGAAAGAAAAGAACCGGGAAGGCAGCCGGTCTAATAAAAAAAAAGAACTGGGAAGGCAGCCGGTCTAATTGAAAAACTGTGACAGCCGGTATATACTGGAAATAAATTCTGTGACAGCCAGGATAAGTTGTAAAGAACCGGGAAGGCAGTCGGTCTAAATGAGAATGAAAGAACCGGGAAGGCAGCCGGTCTAAGATAATAACAACCTGTCGATAGGTGGGAAGACGTTTCCATCATAATCATTCATGCATTTGCATCTGTTTTAATTATTACTGCATTATCGAAATGCTAAGGTGTGATGTATCATCGTGAATATAATTATAGATGATTGAGTCTCACAGAAAAAGACAGTTATGATGAAAATATTATTGAAAAGCTGAGATGTGGTATATTGTTGTGAATGATGGTTGAGTCTCATAAAAGATACAATTATTATGAAGAGATTATTGAAATGCTGAGATGTGGTATATTATTATGAATTTAATTATAGATGGTTGAGTCTCATAAAAAGAGACAGCTATGATGATGAGATTATTGAAATGTTGAGATGTGGTATATTATTGTGAATTTAATTATAGATGGTTGACTCTCATAAAAAGAGATAGTTATGATGACGAGATTATTGAAATGTTGAGATGTGGTATATTATTGTGAATTTAATTATAGATGGTTGAGTCTTATAAAAAGAGACCGCTATGATGACGAGATTATTGAAATGCTGAAATGTGGTATATTATTGTGAATTTAATTATAGATGGTTGAGTCTCATAGAAAGAGACAGTTATGACGATAAGACTTATCTAAATGGCAGACTTTACGATGTGAACCTCATTACGAGGTAAGTATGAGATAACTGATGGTCTTAAAGTGGACCAATGATTGAGAAGAAGATATTGATAGAGAATGAATCATATGACATGTGTAATGATATTAGAAAGTTGTCATCAGGTTATGTGAAAAATATAAGATTAAATATTAAAGGACTATTTATGGAATTTGGAATACTTTTAGTAAATTTAATTCACTGAGCTTGTGAAGCTCACCCCTCATTGTACAATGATTTTCAGGTAGCAGGCTTGGCAAATAGTTTGGTGAGTTGAGGTTCAGAAAAAACCATTTTCTGTAAGCCGCGTACGTGTCATCATCCTCAGACTAATGAGAAAATAAAAATGAAAAATTTATTTGTAAATTTTCATGCATTTTACATTGTATAGAATGCTATAATATTGGGTTGATGTAAATTTGTTTTGGTGTTAATTAGTTTTATTATTGCATATATGTGTCGTGCTGAGATTTCAATATGTGATGACACTGTTTCGGGGGTGGCCAACCCGGGATGGGTCGTTACTATTTACCTATGCTGAAATATCCAAGTTCTATCCTGCAATTTTTTCTTTCGATAGCAAATCACAATATCAAGATCATCTAATTAATGGCCAGTCAATTAGAAGCAATACATTCAAAATAAATTAGCCAAACATAAAAGATAATAACTGCAAATCAGCATAGAAAAGCAAGCATAGTTTGAAATTAAATTACACTTTTTTTCCTAGAATAAAGAAAGTTTAGTTCATGCTGAAAATTAAATTTAATAGCAATGAATTCACCATAATTCCATAAACCAGTATGCATTCAGCTGTTGCTGCTTCTGTGGAGGGTTGTTGTGCGATCAACGCTAGATATCGAGCATAGGGGCGTGGTAAGTGCCGACTGTGAGGAAGCAGTAGCTGGAGGCAGCAGTTGTTGGTGCTGGATTAGGACAACTGCTGCTGTTGGATGAGGATGAGAGGGATGTCGGCTATCTCTTTAGGGTTGTGTCTCTAGGGCTGTAGGTTGTCTCATTTAATTAGGGTTTCTCCCTTTCCTTCATATAGGCTCCAAAGTCTTCAATTAAAATTTTCTTTTTTATAGGCTCCAAAATCCTCAATTAAAATTTCCTTGACGATAGGACACTAAAATTTGGATCTTTCTCTTCTCTTAAACTTGAAATAAATTAAATGACAACAACGAAGCCTAAAACCAACAAAAATTAATAAAATTACATTAAAGTTAAAAGTTAAGACGTGATAAAAATAGGAAATTATGCATGGCATCAGTTGTGTCATTTATAGATAATTGTAATGAGGATATAATTCACTTCCTAAGATGAAAATCATATTGAATGAAGATTTAGATATTAAGTCAAGACTTTGTGAAAAAAGCTTCACTACCTATTTACTGGGGATGACTTAGAGAAAGATTTAAAGGAGTTAGATATATGGTGATAAAGTTGCATTGAATATATTTGAGAGACTTGAGAAATGCAAAGAGTTGCATGTCTATGTTGAGTATGATTTGGATGCAACTGATGCTTATAATAAGAAGGTTCCAGAAGAGGTAGGGTTGCTTGAAGATGTTTACATTAGGGAGGGTGGGATAAATAAGTGCTTGAATGATGATGTTGTAGATCAAGGTTTGGAAAATGATAAAGAATTTGTTGATGTGGACATACATGAAAGTAAGGAGGGACAAGGGGAAAAAAGGGGAGGCAATGTTCCATAGACAAATGGTGGGTTTGGTGGAATTGGCAGATATAATGTTTATGTGGATGGTGACTATGAGAATGAGCCTGAGTATGCAAAAGTTGAGATTGGGGAGGGATTTGAAAAATTGTTTGCACAACATGTTGTAAATGCTTTATCTGGTAATATAAATGACTTTAAGGAACCTATAACGATTGAACTATATGCTCTAATAGATTCTGATGGTGCAGTTTTTTATGATGATGATGATGATTCTAGCCTTTGCTTCAAGCCTGTAAGGGACATGAAAGAAATGGAATTAAAATTGGAGCAAAGGTTTACAAATGTTGAGATTATCAAAGAAGCAATAAAAGAGTATCATCTTCAAAATAGGTTTGATGTATGCACTTCATTAAATCTGATTAAGTGAGGTTAAGGGTTTTTTGTACAGTTAAATGCCATTTCTTTTTATATAATGCTAAACTTCCTAAATAGCACACTTTTTGTAGTGAAGACTTTGATAAATACACACAGGTGTGCAAAGAAAAATAAGAGCATGATTCTCAACTCTAGTTTCTATCCTAACAGATATATTGATACATTTAGAAGGACACCTAAAATGAAGCTAAGGTATATATAAGACCATGTGAAAGAGACTATTGTTTTTAATATATATAGACGTCAGAGTTATAAGACAAGGTGTAAAGCAACTAAAAAGATATATGGGGCACATAGTGAACATTACAAGAGGCTATTGGACTATGCAGCTAAGTTGAGAAAAATAAACCCTATGAGTATTGTAAAGATGAAACTTGAGAGGCCTTCACTTGAGGTCTAACGTCAATTTAAATCATTCTATGTATGTTTATATGCAGGAAATGGGGCTTTCTTGAATTACTATAGACTTATGATTAGGTTTGGTGCATGTCATTGGAAGGGGCATACTCAAGGGCAGTTGATGGCAACATGGTTTATATTTGCTGGCATGTGCAATAGTTGAAGCTAAAACTAAGAAGAGTTGGACATTTTTCTTAGAGCACTTTCTAGATAACATTTGATATGTTAAGTTGGATCTTTATATCTAACTAACAGAAGGTGCTTTTTTTTGTTGTACATCAATTAATTAACATTTATTGCTTCTTCAATATATTTAATGTTACACATCTAATGAATTGTTTTTACTTGGTGTAAGGTTTAGTCCCCACTTTTAAGGCACTAATACCAAGTGCTGAGATTAGATTTTATCTCATGCATCTTTTTGGTAACCTGAAAAAATTGTATAAAGGTCAAGCCATTAGAGACTAGATATGTGGCTTAGAACTGGGTTAGATGAGTCATTGCCGCCTCCACAAAGGAGGCCACCTAGCAGACCAAAGAGAAATAGAAGAAAGAACCTTAATGAGCAAGGTAGTCCTTATAAGGTGAAGAGAAGCAGTTAGATGAGGTGCACAAAATGGGGCATTAAGAGCTATAATTCAAGGACATGCAAATGAGAGATTGGTGGAAACAAGAAAGTGCATCAATTTTTGAAACTAATGTTGGAAAATAACTCAGGTTGATAAAATTAATTTATAATTAATTATATGTTATATTGTACATTGTTCATATTGGAAATGTTAACTGTGTATTTGTTCCATTTAGGTGGGGAAAATGCATGTTTCTTTTGGTTTTGGCATTGATGCTATTGATAAGGTGGACAACTAGATATGTATACATGTGATTTAAAGTTTGATTTTATTCTACATTTTATTCCATAATTTTTTTTAAAAATTATTTTCAATTTGATATCTCGATGAGGTGGAGTAGGTGGGTTTGGAACAACACCCGGGCCATCTGTTAAGAAGAAGAAGCAGAATAGAATGAGAAAAGAAAGGTATATACGTTCAATATCTTTTTGGTTGTTTGATTAAAATTTGAATTTGGTTTGTTTGATTTGGATTTTAATATGATTGTGGGCTTGTTTGCATATTTTCAATTTGTATTTGAGTTGTTTGATTTGGATTTTAATGTGTTGTGAACTTATTTGAATATTTTCAGTTTGCATTCATGTTGTTTGATTTAGATTTTAATGTAATTGTGGACCTGTTAGAATATTTCCAATTTTTATTTGGGTTGTTTGATTTGGATTTTAATGTGATTATGGATTTGTTTGAATTAGGGGAGAAGGTAACATGGACTTGTAGCCTCCACTGAGCCTGCAATAGCACCAACTAGGCCTATGGTAACACCCACAAGGCTTGCAACATCAAATGCCTCTACAGCACCTCCAAGAGTTAACATAATCTCACCGCAGAGTTTACTTGCTACAACTAATGCAATTAGGTATAAAAAGTTGATTGACAGTTTAGGACCTTCAAATGGTAGTTCTTCAAGCAAATCAAAGGCCAATGGGAAAATGAAGATTTCAGAATGAATTGTGTTGGGAAATAAGTGCTGTTTTTTTTTTTTGGGGGGGGGGGAATTTTTTTTTTTTTGGAAAATAGATTGATTTTGCGTAGTTGGACAATTTGTTTTGTAAGTTCTTATGTTGTCAAGCACATATTTTAAACATGCCAATATGTGGCTAGTAGTGTTTGATATGGATTGATTGTAAACATGTTTTGTAAGTGTTTATGTTGTCAAGCACTGATATGGCTAATAGTGTTGGATATGGATTGAATTTAAATTTGTTTATTTTGTAAGTCATTTGCCTTTGAACACTAGGTTACTGTTGTGAATAGAAAAATATGTTAGTTATGTATTCATTCTTCTTCAGGGTTGCTTTCAATTACAATATCTAATTGAATTAATGATGAGGTGTTGCCTGCCTATGTTTTCCTTTCTAGATCTTTGAGGTCTTTCCAAATTAAAGCTGAGAATGACATTCTACAATTTCTTTCCTCCTTGTCTCATTGTTTAAGCAGAATTTAGATCTTATCACTAAAATCCGTTTCAATGATGAGCAATTATTTGGAGATTGCTATCATCTTCTTGCAATGCAATATGAAATCGTTTAGAACATACTATTGAATGAATACACATTTGTTAAAAAAGATTTCAAGATGAAATGTTAAGGAAATAACCATTCATTCATTTATTTCATTTGGATTTAAAGGTGTTTACAACAAACAAAACTCCATTTAGGTATTTTCACAAACATCTATCATCCATTTCAGCAAACACCTACTTATCACCCATTACAACAAGCATTCATCACCCATTACAATAAAATTGTAGACTATTCACTAAGAACTTCAGTACAAGAGGGAAATTATGAAAAAAAAAAGGATCCAAGCTACCCCAAGCATGAACCAGTACACTTTTTCCTGCGATGAAACTTCACCAACTCTAACAATTTTGCATTCTCCAAGTACAATTTTGGTAGCATCACCAGCTCACGGTTGCACACAGGTAGATCAAACCAATTAAAAAATCCACAATCTCTAGCACCCTGCAAACAAAAATTAAAGAAAATTCAACTCAATAACATCAATAATCTTTAGAAAACATAAATTACCCACAATTATAACAAACTCCATCCCAGCGCGGTTGCGTTGCATTGGCGTTTTAGATGTACTTTGCAATGGGGACGGACAAACAAGAGATTTGATTGTATCCGGGAGACAAATAAAGCTGTCTTGATTAAATTTGCCGAGTAATACTTCTGTTGGTGCAGCAAAGAAACATGGAAAAGTTTGCTGGAAAAGAGACTGGGATCAACAACTCAATACTTAATATACTGACCTCCGTGAAATGGAAGTAATTATTTTGTAAATCACATGTGACCTTTTGTCTCATCATACTAATTTAACCTACACCAATTCTCCCCCAACTCAAACGATAATAACTCTCTGGACTGAGAATTCGACTCCAGCCTTCAAGACCTCAAGGCATCCAAATGAGCCAATCTCAACACATATCTACACAATAAACTCTAATATACACATAAGATATTCCTTCAATTATTAAATTTCTATACCTGACCACTAACAAACACCTTCAATTAATTACAACTGAATTCTTTTTTCTTTTTAGTTTTTCTTATTTTATGGTTTAATGTATTTCAATAAATTAAAGAAATATAAATTATCCACTTCCTATGTATTAATCTTGTACCATTTCCCCTATCAATTAAATTTATGGAGATTTCAGTCCCACAACCCAATCGAAGAGTGCTGATCTAGTACGTAGTATTCTATTCTCCAAAATCAATGGAAATTCAACTGCTTTTTCCAGGTAATTAAGTTGTGCTAGGCTGCAAAATTATTTTAAATTAGAAAAAATATTTATAGTTTTGATTTTATTGATTTTCATATTGACAATTCAATCTCTTAACAACATCTTACCTCAGTTTGTGATCCAGCAAATTCCTGCATTCCTCTTTTTCCTTTCCCTGATGAACATAAATCGACTCATTTCTCCTTCTGGTAACTTTACTGTTAAATCTGCATACCAGCAACAGTTACAAGAATCAATGAAGTACCAGTTATGCCACTTACTAGGGAGTAAACCTGGATGGATCCGATCCTCAGGTACTTAGCAAATGGCATACTCCCTTAGCAAAATAGCAAGGCCAAGAAACTCATCTTTCTTGCCTCAATATACGTCGTAATTGACAGACAGTTATATAAGAAAGGTCTCACCACTCCTTATATAAAATTCCTAGGGACTACCGATGCTGATTACGCCTTCAAGGAAGTACACCAAGAGATATGTGGCAACCACGTTAGAGGCTAGGCATTAGCGTTTAAAATACTCCGCCATGGTTACTATTGGCCGTAGATGAGTTGCAACATGAAAGAGATGGTAAAAAAGTGTAAGACTTGTCAAGAATATACCTCCATACCCCAACGATCGACCAATCTCTTGACATAAATTGCAAGTCCTCTTCCCTTCACCATATAGGGAATGAATATCCTTGGTCCATTCTAAGAAGCACCAGGGCAAAAGAAGCATTTGATAGTAGCCATCGATTATTTCACCAAGTGGGTAGAAACCGAACCTCTCGCCAGCATTCTCGACTATCGGACCTGAGGGTTCATCTGAAAGTCGATTGTCTGCAGATTTGGCATACCTAGGATATTTTTCACCGACAATGGCATGCAATTTGACAACAGTCGATTCAAGTATTTTTGCCAAAACCTCCAGATTGAACAATGGTTTTTCTTCGGTAAGCTACCCCAAGCCAACGAATAGTTCAAAGTAACCAACAGAACTCTCATACAGGGCATCAAGAAAAGACTTGATGATGCTGATCAACAATGGGTTAATCACCTCCCAAATGTCTTTTGGGCCTACTGGACTACCGCCTGAATGCCCATTGGAGAAACCACATTTTTCTTGGCTTATGGATCCGAGACTGTCATACCCATCGAGATAAGAACGCCATCGTTACAAGTGTAGAACTT
Organism: Bretschneidera sinensis; assembly: GCA_023935145.1. Classification (NCBI taxonomy): domain Eukaryota; kingdom Viridiplantae; phylum Streptophyta; class Magnoliopsida; order Brassicales; family Akaniaceae; genus Bretschneidera; species Bretschneidera sinensis. Next base: position 63,167,047 of record CM043704.1, on the reverse strand, counting down.
AAATGAAGCACATAATATATTACCAGCAGAACTTCAACGAAGTACATATAATGTTACCACCTGGAATGCCGAGAATCTCGGTAAGTTTTACCAGTAGAAGCCCTCTGAAGACTCCTTAGCTATCGCCAATTTTGTTTCGCAAGTGTTAATGTAATCCTTAGATATTCTTAATAAAGGAACAATCCATTTTTCTCCAAGTTTTTTAGTTTCTCCTATGCTGAGGAGAAGGCCCAAGACCTTTCCCCCTCAGACTCCTATTTCGATTGCAGGAAGAGTATGGATATTGAATGGAAAAAAAAGAAAAACAGTGATCATTAACTTAGAATGTTTTTGCAAAAGGCACCAATGGCCAAAAGTACAAAAGATATAAAAATCCTAGTCTACATCTACCTCCTTCTCCTTAGTAGCAAGAGCATGGCCCTCACCCTTATCTCCAGCACCCTTGTCATAAGAAGAGATCTCCACCATAGAGAAATCATTGGCAGGATAGGCTGCCCGCTTGGCCTCCTCGAAGTCCCTAAGGTAGAATTCTTCGACCACAACCTCCATGGCTGACTTAAACTCCTAGGACTCTTTAAAGTCTGCTACGACCTTCTTCGTAATAAGGCCTCCTCGAAGCCCCTAAGGTAGAATTCTTCGACCACAACCTCCATGGATGACTTAAACTCCTAGGATTCTTCGCCATTTTCGCCTTAACTGCATCTTGCTCTGACCAAGCCTCCTCTAGGTCCTCGATTAGTAAAGCCTTCCCTCTCTCTAAGTGACCAACCTCCACCACATACTTTGCGAGGGACTCTTACAAAGTCCATATGAAGTTGTGGAAATCCCCCAACTTCTTATCCAAGTCGAGGCATTTGCGGGAAATGATTCATAAAGCTATGCTCGACTGAAAAATAGAATAAGTTAGAACTCTTTGGATGCAAACAAAAGTATTATGACAAATTTTAAAGGACCATGGGATACTTAAGAGGCCAAACCCTTAACCATCACCGCAAGACTCTCCACAGGCTCTTAGTTCAGTTTGGCCATGTCCTTTGCAAAGATCCCCTGGATCAAATTCTCCTGAGCGACATTAGCACTTCTAAAGCGCCAATCGCTGACCTTCACATACCAGTTAGACCTGAAAGCTTGAGGAAGATGAGCCTGAATGGGTGCAGTAACCCTCACAAGAGATAGAGAGGAAGTAGTGGCAGCATTATCCTCCACCACGATAGGAGTAGAAGGAAGGGTCTGATTATGGGAACCTCCCACGTTAGCCTTTTTGGCAGAGGATTGGTTCGTTATGGCCTGAGCCTCCTCATCGAGCTTCATTTTTTGGGATAGTTTTGTTGCCTTTCGAGCAGCCCTTAGCGCATCCATAGCTGCAAAAAGGAGCAAAACATAAGTACAAAAGAAATAGAAGAAAAATAAATGCAAGAGAAAGAGCTCAAACCTATCTCCTCGTCTAGACCCTTAGGATAAAGTCCAAGCTTAGCCAACTCAGTATTTTGGTATAAAAGTTCGACATCTATATTCCCTCCAATCATGTCATGTAAGGTATCCATCTCATTCCTCATAAGTTTTGGCTTCTTATTAGGCCTAACCATATCCAAATCCAACTTTGAAGGAAGGTCGAAACTCCTATCACTCTGAACAAAGAAAAAACTTTTTTTTTTCCATTTCTTAATACATCAAGGTATCTTCTCCAATAACCCTCTCTTTAGCCTAGACCTAACCATCCGTACTGCTTTTGCTACCACTATCATTACCACTACCACTATCTCTATCACGGTAAATATCAAAACTAGACATGGGGAGAGAAAGATGGGGCTCACTAATCGAGAACTCTAAGAAGTTTAGCTACTTTAAGACTTTGAGCTTCCCACAATGATAGAAACTCTGAGGTTCCCAAACTCTAAAAGCTTCTAAACTCTGAGATTTCTAAACCCCAAATGCTTATACTACTCCGAGCTCCCAAACTCTAAGGGCTTTCAAACTCCGAAGGCTTTCAAACTCTGAAGGCTCTTAAAATCTTTTGATAGTTATGAATGAAGTGAAAAATAAAGGAAAAATTCTTCCCTTATATAGAGCTCCTCACAAAAAGAACGAGGAGGCATGATTACCCCAGCCATATTCTCGAACATTGAAGCAACACTCTTCTCTAAAACTAAGAAAGATTATGACTCTTCAAAAACCCTAAGACATACACTGTCACTTCGCAGTATTTAAGAAGATGGCTCGAGGCATCGTCATTTAAAATTCAAATAATGGGCTAGGAAAATCCAAGGCCAGAAACGAAATATAAGCCCTAAAGTTTAGTATCTTGGACCAGAAGAGAACCCTGACCTACTACAAGAAAGCCCAAAAAAACTAGAAGGGGTAGAAGGCCCTAATAAAAGTCACTCTGCATATTCAAAATAACCAAGTCCTTTCTCATCGGAAGTATCCCGCGCTCACCAAGGGTCCGAGCAGTTGGAGTTCATGTCTTTCTCCTCGGATCTCTCTAATAGAATCCGAGTAGTTGGAGTCTATGTCTAACTCCTCAGACTCCTTCAATAAACTCTATATAGTTGGAGTCCATGTTTAACTCCTCGAACTTCTCCAACAAACTTCGAGTAGTTGCAGTTCATGTCTTCCTCCTTGGAACTCTCCAACAAACTTTGAGTAGTTGGAGTCCAAGTCCGACTTCTCGGACTCCTTCAACAAACTCCGAGCAATTGGAGTCCATGTCCAACTTTTCAGACTCCTTCAACAAACTCCGAGCAGTTGGAGTCCATGTCTAGCTCCTCGGACCTTTCTAATAAATTCTGAGCAAATAGAGTTCATGTTTTCTCCTCAAACTTCTCCAACAAACTCCGAGCAGTTGGAATTCACGTCTTTCTTCTCGGACTTCTCAAACAAGCTCTGAGTAGTTGAAGTTCATATCCAACTCCTCGGACTTCTCTAACAAACTTCGAGCAATTGAAGTTCTTGTCTTTCTCCTTGGAGTTCTCTAATAGACTCTGAGCAGTTGGAGTCCATGTCCAACTCCTCAAACTTTTCCAACGGACTCCGAACAGTTGGAGTCCTTGTTTAACTCCTCGGACTCCTTCAACAAACTCTAAGAAGTTGAGTTCACGTCTTCTTCCTTAGACTTCTCCATTAAACTCGGAACAGTTTTGAATGAGTGTCAACTCCTCAGACTCAATCGTCAAACTCTGAGCGATTTTGACTGAGTGTCAACTCCTCGAACTCAATCATTAAATGCCGAGTAGTTTTGACTAAGTGCCAACTCCTCGGACTCATTAGCCAAACTCCGAGCAGTTTCGACTGAACGTCAACTCCTTGGACTCAATCGTCAAACTTTGAGCAGTTTTAACTGAGCAGCAACTCTTCAAACTCAATCGCTAAACTCCAATCAGTTTGGACTGATTGTCAACTCCTCAAACTCAATCGTTAAACTCTGAGCAGTTTTGACTCAATGTCAACTCCTCGAACTCAATCACCAAACTCTGAGCAGTTTTGACTAAATGCCAACTCCTCGGACTCAATCGCCAAACTTTGAGCAATTTCGATTGAGTGTCAACTACTGGGACTCATTCGACAATCTCTTAGCAGGTTTTCAACTCCTCGGAGGTGCTCAACAAACTCTGAGGGAGACTAGCTTAGTAGGAACTCCTCACAAATAGGTTCGAACCACCATTTTGAGTTGCACAATATACCCCATGTTATCTATTCCCTCAAGTACATAAATGCACTTAAGGAAGTGGGGGGATCTGATGTAGAGGAAAATCACCTCTCCAATAACATGATGACATATGTCAATCTCCAAGAAAAATGGTAGTTTTTTTAACTATGACAAGGCAACCAATCTCTTCTTAACACGTGGCAAGGGGCATAATAGTAATTTTACACCAAATGTCCTGATGCTATTTTGCCACTTTGAATTTTGGATAAACCCACGATTATAGATTACTCCAAAAGAATACTACTCCTATCTCAATACCACAGTTGTCTCCTAATCGGACTATGCTCTAACATACTATAAAATGAGGTCTTCATAAATCAAAAGGTACACATAATTCTCAACTTATAGCTCCTGATTTCATATAACTCCCCTTATTTCTCCAAAAAAAAAAAACCTATACTAACTTAGGCATCGGAGAGTCCTCTAGAGGCACACTCCCTTCCGACCCTCAACGACTTTAGGATTTTCCTCGTTTCGTGTGTATAGGTCCTACTCCTCGACTTCTATATTCCAACAGATTTTTGGTATCAACACATGATTACTGCTAAATATTTCTCTGTGTGATGACCTATTCACAACTTTCAATTATGCTCCAAAAGTAGCATCTGTTTACTCGTAAATTAATATCCCTAGTTTTGCAAGTACTCTTCTTTAGAGAATTTGGAAACATAAAAATCTTCTTCTATTTCAAAATGCTCCTATTAACATGCATTTTTTCTCTTAACCAATTTACCACTCTTAAATGATTTGTCTTATATACAAGTTGCACTCTCTTGTTTTGTTATCATTGAAACTTTGTAAGAAGTTGACACTTATTAATGGTATCCCTTACCTTTCTGTTGAGCCATCTTATCGAGACACCTACTAAAACACTACCATGCTAGGTGTTTGGTAGGAATTCTTCACAATCTTTATTTTTCTTCATTTATAAACTAAATACAAATGGTTATTTTTTAGGGAGTCTTGGTTTTACTGGTGTTGGGGGAATTATAATGAATACACATGGAAAAAGTTACCCAAACACTGAATTTAAATTCATTTAATTTGTCTCATTTATTTTGATAATATCTAAAGTAAAATAAAATTTAAAGTATTTAAATTTGAGTAAGTTAAATATTTTGGTCTTTTTTTTGGGTAAATTTTTTCTTGGATAAAATATTAGATTATAAATAAAATTACAAATTACCCCATATGGTTTGGACATTGGTTTAATTTGAAGTGTTACAATTTAGTATATTTTGTGGTTAGGGCATTATCCTAATTACCGTTAAAAATAATGACACGACATTATGAGAATAAGACACATGTGTTATAAATATTGATACTAATACACAAATCATCAATGATACATCCAAGATCTTTTCATATTAAACTTGTCAAGAATTCATATATATATATATTGAGAAGATGAGTTATAAACACAAACCAGAATCCATTGCAAGCAAGCCTCCTTGGGTTGATATTCTAAGACTACAGGGAGAACCACATTTGGTATGGGAACCAATAAACTGAATGTTAGAAGGGAGAAAGTAGAACTGTCTGTTTCAATAAAATTTAACACACACGTTAAACACCCTCTCCTGATGTCTTTTTATTTCCCTGTGCCTTAGGGACCATAACCGTTTTAGTTATCTCATACATGTGCATTGGGTCTTTGGCCCATTAACAAAGACCCATACCACATCGAGCTTCTACACATAAGGTGGTCCATACTAAAGAACCTTGATACTTTGGAGACCCATAAAATTATGTCACTTAACTGGGTCATTTATTAGATAACGGGTCTACATGTATAATGTTATAACATATCTGAACCCAAAATTCCAACAATCTCCCACTTGGGTTACATATATTATCCTTTATATTGTACATGAAGATAGCCTTAATTAAGCTCATTTGTGCTATCTAAAACAAAATATCCAACAACAATATGGTCTATTAACCATATCAATGTAGGATCAAAGCGGCCTTAATCACATTTATCGTAACAAGACCCATCAATGGTCACAACATTAACACAATTAATGACATAGATCTAGTATGGACGTGTAGCATGGAAATTACATGAAACATGATCTTATACATGTCAATTTACAATTGGTCCTCCAAATAACTCAAAAGAATCATATGAAATACTTTCAAACATTAAATGCAAAGCTGCAATAAAAGTCGTCATAGAGTAATCAAAAATATATAATCCAAAGTCTATATAGAGCAACATAACCATGTCAATTACGCAAAAGTAAAAGGCCAAATACAAACTCCCACTATACGGGCATATGGTCCAAAAGAACAACACCCATATGAGCAACATGCTCATGAAACACTATGGGTGGCAAACCCTTAGTAAGCAGATTCGCAATCATAGAGTTTGTATTGATATGCTCGATTGACACTTAAGAATTCTGAACTCTCTTTGACAACCAGAAACTTGATGTCAATATGCTTTGACCTCGACGAGCTTTGGTTGTTCTTAGAATACAACATAACAGCCTTATTATCACAATAAATCGTTAATGGTCTATCAATACCATCAACTGTGCACAGCCCAGTGATAAAATTTCGCAGCCATATTCCCTGATTTGATGCCTCATGGCAAGCTATGAACTCAGCCTCCATGATGGAAGTAGCTATGAGTGACTGTTTCACACTCTTCCATGATATAGCTCCTCTAGCTAACATAAAGATATAGCCAGAAGTGGATCTCCTACTATCAAGATACCCAGTAAAATCGGAGTTTGAATACCCAACGATCTCCAAAAGATTCGATCTCCGATATATGAGCATATAATCCTTCGTTCTCTGTAGATATATCATAACCCGTTTAGCTACTTTCCAATGATCCACGCCCGAGTTACTCAAATATCTGCCTGGCATTCCAACAATGTACGCAATGTCCGGTCGCGTACACACTTATGCATACATAAGACTTCCAATAGCCGAAGCATAGGGATATTCTCCATTTTCTTCTTCTCAAGTTTATTTTTCGGACATTGGAGCAAACTAAACTTATCACCCTTTGCCACAGATGTGTTTCCTAGTGCACAACCACTCATGCTAAATCTACTTAGCACTTTATCAACATAAGCCTTCTGTGACAGTCCAAGTATACCTCTGGAACAATCTCTATGGATCTATATACCCAAAACAAATGATGTTGGTATTTATCTAAGGTTTGTATAGGTCCAACCATGGTTCAAAGATGGTTAAAATCTAAACCAAGGATGGAGGATTAAAGTTCAGCAAGTTATAAGACTGCACACATGTGTGTGCATCAATTTGGAGCAAGGGAAGGCTAGGCACACTGGTGTGTGCACTTCTGCGCACAAGCTGATGGAGTGTGTGCACTGCTGGGTAGCATCAGTGTGAACCAGTGCTGCACCGCTCCTTCTCCAACGCGGCACCGTCCAAAAAGTATGCTCCAGGACCACACTAACCGCACACCATCCATCCACCAGCGGTGCACCGTCCAGCAAAGGTGCTGTTAGGACAAGGCCAGCACCGCACCGCTCAGCCATCAGCTGTGCACCACCCCGAAGGAGTGCAAAGGCACTCTGCCCATGACTGCATTGCGCCCTATTGGGCACCTAGGCGCCAGGTTAAATGCTGCACACATAGGTAGCATGCATAAAGACCCTCTTAGGTGCATGTGTGCAAGAACAAAATGCACAGCACCACTTGGAAAGTGATGAAGGGCTATAATTAAGTGAAGATCATGATTAAAGGGTGGAGATTGATTCACAAGAATGTCTAAGAAGTGGATGGCTATGAAAGGGGTTTCTTAGCCTCATTTTTTATAAGTTTTAAAACACACAAGTTTGTGACATTGTGAGAGATCAATTGTAATACAAGAGAGAATTGTGTGAGAGACATAAACACAAGAAGGACTCTTTTTAGTGAGGCTGGTTGTAAAGAAGAGAGAGTAGTATAGAGAGAGAGCATTGTAATCTTCTTTATTCTCTTATTAGTTTCTTCAAGAACTTGAGCTTCTTGAAGGGAATTGTTGTAACTTGTAAGAACCATTTAAGATAGTGCAGAGAGTTCGGAGGAACTCACGGGGATGTAAGCACATTGCCGAACCTCGATAACAAATTGCTTGTTTTCTTTCTTGCTTTCTTTGATTTTTTGTTCTTGTGTTCGATTGCTGAAATTATTTCTATAAGTTATTCTAGACTTGGGTGTTTGGAAGATCACCACCTGGGCATCTTGTTAAGGTGATTTCCAACAAATGACGCATCACCAAGATCTTTTATTTCAAATTTACTTGATAAAAATCTCTTAGTTTCATGCAATAGGCCTATATCGCTTCTTGCCAGCAGAATGTCGTCTACATATAGCGCCAGGATAATAAATTTGCTCCCATTGAACTTAAGATATATGCACTGATCAACAGTGTTTTCTTTAAATCTAAAGGATGTAATCGCCTGATCAAATTTTCGATACCATTGCCGGGATGCCTGTTTTAAGCCATAAATGGACTTCTTAAGCTTGCATACAAGATGCTTTGAATCTTCGGACTCAAAGTTCTCCAGTTGCACTATGTATATTGTTTCTTTAATTTTTCCATTGAGAAACGTTGTTTTAACATCCATTTGATGTAGCTCCAAATCATAGTGAGCTACAAGTGCCATAATGATTCTAAAGGAATCTTTCTTCGAAACCGACAAAAAAGTCTCTTTATAATCAATACCTTCCTTTTGAGTGAAATCTTTGGTAACTAGGCGGGCCTTATACCTTTCAATGTTGCCTTTTGAATCTTATTTGGTTTTAAATATCCATTTGCAACCAATCAGTTTCGCACCTTTGGGCAACTTTACTAGTCCCAAACACCGTTGTCATCCATTGATTTCATCTTATCCTTCATGGCTTCAATCCACTTTTCAGAATTAGGACATTGTGTGACTTGACTAAAAAAAGTTGGATCATCTTTCAGACCCATATCAAACTCATGTTCTTGGAGATACACGACATAATCAGTCAAAATCGGGTTTCTCTTTTCTCTAGTGGATCTTCTTAATGGCACTTCCACTTGAGGTTGTTGAGGTACCTCTTGATGAACCTCAAGCAGTTCCTGATTTTGAGCAGGCCACAATTCAGGTTCATCATCAATGTGTTGGATCTCTGGATTCACATTTTGAATAACATCAAGTATGGATACCTGAACGTTTTCAGTTGCAACAATAGGAATGTAAATATATTCCTCCTCAAAATTGACTTGCCTGAGTTGGTCTCTCCCACTTAACATCCTTAATGAACTTGGCATTGCCCATTTCAAAAAAGGATATATTAGAGGAATCATAAAATTTGAAACCCCTTGATCTTTCAGAGTATCTAACAAAATATAAACTAACGGTCCTTGAGTCTAGCTTCTTCTCATTTGGCTTATAAGGTCGAGCCTCAGCTAGACATCCCCAAACATGCAAATGCCTAATGCTAGGCTTTTTACCTGTCCATAACTCTTATGGGGTTTTGTTACTGCTTTACTTGGAACTTTATTCAGGATGTAAACTGTAGTCTTGATGGCTTCACCTCAAAGTGATTTTGGCAAAGAAGAATGACTAATCATACTTCTTACCATATCCTTTAAGGTTCGGTTTCGTCTCTCAGCTACACCATTTTAACTAGAAGTCCCTGGCATGGTGTATTGAGGAACGATCCCACATTTCATCAAAAATTTGGCGAAGAGTTCGGGACGTTGTTCACATGATCCATCATATCTACAGTAGTATTCAGCTCCATAGTCAGATTTGACAGCCTTAATTTTCTTGACTAATTGATTTTCAACTTTGGCTTTGAAATTCTTGAACACGTCTATAGATTGAGACTTCTCATGAATTAAATAAAGGTGGCTATACCTGGAGTAGTCATCTACGAAAGTGATAAAATATCGTTGTCCATTCCAAGAAGCCGTAGGGAATGGACCACAAATATCCGTATGTATCAATTCTAAGACACTATTACTCCCATTAGCACCTTTATTTTTAACATTTGTTTGTTTTCCCTTAATGTACTCAATGCAGACTTCAAACTCTGACAAATCTAAGGGATCAAAAATTCCTTCTGACACAAGTCTTTGAATCCTTTGTTAAGAAATATGTCCTAAACGCTTGTGCCATAACATTGATGAATTCTAATTTGTTAATTTGTGCTTAATACCAACATTACTTGTATGCAAGGATTCGTTTTCTTTGGAGGCAATCATATCCAGTTTATATAAATTATCAATTAAAGATCGGTACCAAACAAATTTGAATTTTGAAAATGACTAAACTTTCTATTTCCAAATGAACAAGAAAAACCCGATTTGTCCAAACATGAAATAGAAACCTCATCCAAATCCAAATTACAACCAGATTCTAATTGTAATCTAAATAAACAAACTACCTCCATAGGAGCTCTTTCGCCATTTCTTACATAGATGAATCTTTCAGCATTAGTTGGCGTTCGGCTCCTTATGCACCCCTGCATAGAAACACTTATATGAGTAGTTGCACTTATATCTATCCACCAAGTGTTCTTAGGTACTAAGGCCAAATTAACTTCTGAACAAACAAAGTTTAGAAGTTTACCCTTCTTCTCACGCCAGGTCACATACTTAGCGTATTTTGTGCAGTCTTTCTTCACATGACCAGCTTTGTGGCAAAAGAAACAAGTTATACCTTTATCTTGTTTTTGTTGTCCCTTGTGGTGTGAATTTCTAGACCCTACAGTTTCCTTTCTTTTAATGTTCCTCTTTCTTTTCTTGCTGGAACTCGGGTCCTGATAAGTTGACATTAAACGAAGACTTTTAACCTTTTCATGATTAAGTCTATCTTCCTCTTGTACACATTGAGCAATCAACTCATTCAAAGTCCATTTCTCTTTTTGAGCATTGTAACTGATTTTAAAAGGACTGAATTGTGTAAGAAGAGAGATCAAGACTAAGTGCACCAAAATGTCTTCTGGCAATTCCAACTTGAATGCCTTTAGACTTCTCATAAGTTTTGACATCTCTATGATGTACTCTCTTATATTCCTCTTCCCCTTGTACCGTATTGAGACAAGCTTAGTTAAGATGGTGCTTGTCTCGACCTTTTCGTTTGAAATGTATCGGTCTGCTCTTTGGGAGAGGAATGGCATCATTTTCATAAGGAATAGAACCCCTAATGGTATCCGAAATCGTGTGCTTCATAATCATTAGGCTCATACGGTTTGTTCGCTCCCACTTTTCATATACTGCCTTTTGCTCAACGGTACTATCGCTGGTCAAAGGTGCGGGGCGATTGACCCTCAATGCATAGCCTAATTCCATGCACCCTAGCATGATCATAATATGATCTTGCCACTTCTTGAAATTCGTGTTGTTAAGCACGAGAATACTGTTTATGTTAGCAGAAATCGATGATGCTATAAATAAGAACAAAAGCTCATGATTAGTAACAACTCATATATATATGAATCAAAACAAAACTGTATACATATACACATGCATGTGGGCCCATAACAAGATAACTAGCACAACATTAATACTTAGTCTTTGGACAGAAATATCAACTTGTAAATGGTATCTCAAATTGTTGGTGATCACCCTCAAGATGCCTAGGTGGTGATCCTCCCAACACCCCAAGTCTAGAATGACTTGTAAAGAAAAAAAGATAGCAACCAATCAAAGCAAAAAAGAACACAAGCAATTTGTTGACGGGGTTCGACAATGTGCCTATGTCCCCGTGAGCTCCTCCAAACTCTCTACACTATCTTGTCAATGAAGTTCTTTACAATCAGCAACACCTCTTCAAGAACTCACTGGTTCTTGAAGAACGAAAGAAGAGAAAAGAAAGTGATAAGGACTTGAGTTACCCTAGAATTTCTCCCAAGAAATTCCACTTACAAGGCCCTTGAATCCCCTCTCTATACTACTCTCTCTCTAAACAACCAACCTCTCTATAATGAGTCTCTCCTGTGTTTAGTGTCTTTGCACTCTCACACAACACTCATTCACATCACAAGTTATGTCTCACACCTATTACATGTTGAGATTGAATTTAGGTGACCCTTTATATAGTGCACCACTTCTTGAACCTATCTTGAAGGTCAATCTCTACCCTTAGATCTTGAAGACCAATTAATCATAGCCCTCAATCAATTCTAAGTGATCCTGTGTGTTTTGATCATGCATCCACACAACTTTCAAAAGGTTGGAAAAATCAGCATTAGTGTGCCTTCAGGCCGCAGCTTAGGACAGGGCATGTTGCGGCCTAGAGTGTGGGAGGCTTTGCTGTCTTACTGGAGGCCGTGGCCTGGGGTGGCTAAGCAGCGGCGCACAGAGCCAGGTCACGGCACGCACACCCTGGGCCACGGTGCACAGCCTCTCTCCCAACTCCTGGTTTTCCTGGATGCTGAGGCGGGCACACCTTGAGTAGTGGCGCCAAGATCTGATGCTGAAGCCTTCTCAAACCATGTTTAAACCTTAGACAAACACCAACAATCTCTACCTTTGTCTAAGCATTTAAACCTAAACCAATTGTGCAGAGAACTCAGTATCCAAACTCATCTTGAGTTACCATTCATCCGACTCCAATCCTAAGAAGTCCAAGGCAATGATTGAACTTGCTTAGAGGTAGACCTTTGGTGCCTTAATCTGCAGGACTTCTTTCCATTGCGACTTTGTCCATATGAATACATCATTTCGTAACATTTTCTTGAATGAAATGATACCTAACATCAACATGCTTAGTCCTCTCATGGAACACCGGGTTCCTACACAAGTTCCACTCACTTTGGCTATCCGAAGACACCACCACCTGCCCTTTTAGGACCTTTTACTCGTCCAACCACCCTTTGCACCATATAGCCTCCTTTATGGCTTCCGTTATCGCTATGTGTTCTGCCCTGGTTATTAAGAGTGTTACCACTGGCTACCACTGAGGCCTTCAAATACCTCAACAACCACTTCATCCCAAGCCAAAGCTCCTTTCCGGGATTACTCACAAATTTGCTGAGAACTCTAATTGCCTAAGAAATGTCGAGTCTAGTTCTTATCATCATAACCATGACTGATCTAAACACACTAGAGTAAGGGACCTTTTCCATTTCCTTCTTCTCTTAATCCATTCTAGGACATTGTTTGCTAGAGAACTTGAAATGACCAACAAAGGGAACCTTCACTGGTTTACTATCTTCCATAGAAAACTCATACAACACATTTCTATGTAGAAAGACCGAGAAACCTTCAACTCGTTTCTCTCCCTTTCCTGAATTATTCTCATCCCAAGGATCTTTTGAGCAAGGCTAAGATCATTCCTCTCGAACTCCTCACTGAGTTGAGATGTCAACCTTTCCATCCTCTCCCTGCTGTTATCAACCCACAACATACCACCAGCATAGACGAGAATACTCACCACTTCCTCCACCTGTTGTCCAGGTGAGAAAGTTTTTGTGAAATCTATGCCTTCTCTTCATGTGAACCCCTTCGCCACCAGCCTAGCCTTGTTTCGGACTTCATCCTTTGGAGGGTTCCCTTCTTTGATCTTGTAAGTCCACTTACAATCCACAAGTCTCTGTTTTCTTCGAATTTGCACCAATTCTCAAGAGTTGTTCTCCCTCAAAGAAGCCATTTTTTCCTCCATAACTAGTATCCATCTTGACGAATCCTTACATCCTATGGCATGAATGTAAGTCTTTTGTTCACTTATCTCTCCTTCTGTCTAAGGAGCTGCTACATCCGTAGCCGCAAAACCATATCTCAAAAGTGGTCTGACCAGCCTTCTTTCCCGACCCTTGTGAGCTGATAATCATTCTGACTTGCTGCATCATCCCCTTCCAGTTCAGCCTCCTCTTGAGTGTCCTGGGCTTGGCCTTCATCAATGGGTTCTACCTGGTCTAAACCCTCTTGCCATCCATACTCTACCTGAACTGAATTTTCCTTGATGCAGTGCTCCACAAATACCAAACTGGTTCGCTCACTATCCCTTGCAGGGTTAGTTTTCTCCAAATAGGGAAATAATAATTCATTAAAAATAACATCCCTACTTATTATGAGTTTCAATCCTTCTTTCTCTAAGGACCACAACCTATACTCCTTAGCCCCTTCCCCATATCCTAGAAACACACATTTTCTAGACCTTGGGCTAAGCTTATCATCCTTTTGATGTGCAAACGCAGCACATCCAAAAGTCTTATGGTCGTTCAACTCAGGGGGTTTTCCACTCCACATCTCCATGAGAGTCTTGAGCTCTAAAGCTCTAGAGGGTGATCTATTAACCAAATACGTAATAGTAGACACCGCTTCCCCCAAAAACATTTGGTAATCCGAATCCTATTAACATGCACCTAACCATTTCCATAAGGGTCTTATTCATCCTCTCAGCAACTTCACTTTACTGAGGCGTTTTCACAATCGTTCTATGTCTTAGAATCCTATTTAACATACAGAATTGATCAAGTTCTTTATTAAAAACTTCTAAGCCATTATTGGTTCTTATCCCCTTAACTACCCTGCCCGTTTGAGTTTCCTCAAGCTTTTTCCACACCACTAACTTATTCAAAGCATCTGATTTATTTCTAAGCAAATAAACCCAAACCTTTCTTGAATAACCATCAATTAAAGACAAAAAGTAAAGATTAATTCACTGTGTTGGTGTTCTTACTGGTCCCTAAAGATCCGCATGAATGTAGTCAAGAATGCCCTTAGACTTGTGCACTCCGGTGTGGAAGCTAACTCGATGTTGCTATCCAAGAACACAGCTCTTGCAGAAATCAAATTTCTCTACCTTGTCACCACCAAGTAAACCATTCTTACTGAGAACTTACAGGCCCTTTTCGTTTATGTGTCCCAAACGATTGTGCCAAAGGGTTGTCTTTTCCATCTCAGCCATCAAGGTTGCTGCTTGACCCTTGATGTCCGTGTCTTCGATCATCTCATAGAGACCATCCTTCATTGCTGCTTTGATCACTATCAAATATCCCTTAGTTATCTTGATCTTTCCTCCCTTTGCCTTGTATGTGTACCCCATAGAATCTAACTACCCCAATGAGATCAAGTTTCTTCTCAAATCTGGAAGATACCTCCTATTCTGTAGCAGCCTTGTGACTCTATCAAACATCCTCAATTGGATTGTCTCCTATCCCCCTCACTTGGCAAGAAATATCATTCTCCAAGAAAAGCTTTTCATCATTGGTTTCCTTGAAATTCTTGAACCAATCCCAGTGAGGGCACAAGTGATAAGTGCACCCGGAATCCAAGATCCATTTCTAGCTGCCTTCTTGTTCCCTGCTCACATTTGAGCATACAACAGGAATATCATCTTGCTGTTCTCCCTTGGCAACCGAAGCCTCTCCATTCTTGGTATGGCTTCTTCCCTCATCCCTCATCATCTTTTTACAATCTTTCTTGAAATGACCCTCCTTATGGCAGTAGAAGCATCTCCCATGGCTTTCTCCTTTACCTCTATCCCGGTAGTAGCCATGTATGTTACTGTGCGCTCTCTCATGGCTTTCTCCTCTACCTTTGTCTCAGTAGTAGCTATGTATGTTATTGTGCACTCTCCTATGGCTTTCTCCTCTACCTCTGTCCCGATAGTAGTCATGTATGTTGCTGCCATACCGAGTTACTGGCCTTCCTTTAACGAACAACCCTTCTCCACTTGATGCTTTCCTCATCTTGGCATCAAGATTATCTTGCAACTCTTTATTAGGATTCGTTTTAAAAGCAAAGATTTGTTTACGAAGATACCTCTTATTAGGGAGAGTCTTGGCAATAAATAACTCATCTAGTTTCTTCCAAATTGCAGCTGGATCTTCTGAGTCTCCACACTCTCTTGTGACATTATCCGAGATGTGCAGAAAAATGGTGTTGTACGCCATCTTCTTCATCTCATCTGCTGGACTTCCGTGATACTTGCTGGAAAAACGTCATCTTCTCTAATCGCCAAGTCCACTTTTATTGCAGAAGAATAGCCTTGATCTTCCACTTCCAAAGGGCAAAACCTCCCTTTCCATCAAACTTCTCAACAATGAAGTTCGAACCCATCTTGCAGAGAAATTCCTAGATTTATGCAGCACCCACAATTGCTTTCCAACTTCTTCTAAATCTCAAGAACAAGATCAAAGATGGATCTCAATATCGTTCTTAAATCACCCTCAAGAACACGATCATATATTGATCTTTACTCCGTTCTTGAATCACCTCAAGAACATGATCAGATATAGATCTCTACTTCGTTCTTGAATCACCCAAGAAGTTGACCTTTGATTCTTGGAGTCTTGCTCCGATACCTTCTATTCTTGCTCTGATATCCAGCTGTGCAAGCTCTAATACCACTTGTTGGTATCTCTTCTAGCTTTGATACCACTTGTTGGTGATCACCCTAAAGATGCCCAGGTGGTGATCCTCCCAACACCCTAAGTCTAGAATGACTTGTAAAGAAAAAAAAACAACAACCAATCAAAGCAAGAAAGAACACAAGAAATTTGTTGACGGGGTTCAGCAATGTGCCTACGTCCCCATGACCTCATTCGAGCTCTCTGCACTATCTTGTCAATGGAGTTCTTTATAATTAGCAACACCTCTTCAAGAACTTACTGGTTTTTGAAGAACGAAAGAAGAGAAAAGAAAGTGATAAGGACTTAAGTTACCTTGGATTTTCTCCCAAGAAATTCCACTTATAAGGCCCTTGAATCCCTTCTCTATACTACTCTCTCTCTAAACAACCAGCCTCTTTACAATGAGTTTCTCCTGTGTTTAGTGTCTTTGCACTCTCACACAATACTCATTCACATCACAAGTTATGTCTCACACCTATTACATGTTGAGATTGAATATAGATGACCCTTTATATAGTGCATCACTTCTTGAACCTATCTTGAAGGTCAATCTCCACCCTTAGACCTTGAAAATCAATCAATCATAGCCCTCAATCAATTCTAAGGGATCCTGTGCATTTTGATCATGCATCCATGCAACTTTCAAAAGGCTGGAAAAATCAGCATCAATGTGCCTTTAGGCCGTGGCCTGGAGTGTGGGAGGCTTTGCTGTCTTGCTGGAGGCCGTGGCCTGGGGTGGCTGAGCCGCGGCGCACAGGGCCAAGCCGTGGCGTGCACACCTTGGGCCACGGTGCACAACCCCTCTCCCAACTCCTAGTCTTCTTAGATGCTGAGGCGTGCACACCTTGAGTCGTGGCGCCAAGGCCTGATGCTAAAGCCTTCTCAAACCATGTTTAAACCTTAGACAAACACCAACACAAAAATAGTTCATGAATATTGACAACCCAACCTGCCAAATAATGTGCCTTTCTTTGGACCGACACATTATTTGCATGGCAACCTTTATTTGTCACATATTCACAACTATTTTAATTTATTAACAATTCAAAAATAACCTTCCTTTAGGCCAATTATTTTCACATATTAATAGCATGTTTACATGTCTTAAAATAAATAAATTTACATATTAGAGATTGCTTTGGCAACATAATACTTCAATTCATTCATCTCAAAAACATTAAACATAAAATTCGGAACAAAATCCTAAAAAAAAAAAATTGCCCTTTATCTTGACCGGTGTCGTGGCGCCAGCAATTTGCTCGAGGGACAAATCACTGGCACTGAGAGAATACCAAATTGCTATGTTTGCAATTGGCAAGCGGTTGATTTACTATAGAAACCGAATTATAATAGGAAGATCAGTAATGCATCTTTGATTTGTTTCTTGCAAATTACAATTTGTACCCTTTTTTGGCTTTTGTGCTTTTGACCTTTAGCTAAGCAAAATGATTATGTTTGCATCAGCTATGAGATCACTCCACTATTAAGTTTCCATACATTTTATAATTAAAAGGTAATGAGTGGAAGATCAAGAAATTGCACAGAACATGTGGAGATGAACATAATGATATTATGACATATAAATTAAAAGTAATATGCAATCACTATTAACTTTTCTACCCAATCCACTTGTTATATGCACAGAATATTTGGAGAAGTGTACATTGTGTAAATCATTTTGTCATTACGCTTTAAGCCGCAAAACAAAACCCAAAGCCAGCGCTGCAGCACCGGTTGGATAAACGACAATTTAACCAGTCTCAAAAATCACCAAAATTGAATATTTTTATACCAAAAAAATCATATTTTGAGATGCAATTCACAGAGTAATCATACAATCTCATTCATATATCATAAAGATATCATAATCATATCAACAAACATGAATTTATAGCAATTTTTCAAAACAAATTTCTACCCTAAACATGCTCTATGGGAGAAAATTCAAGAAACTCAATTTTCATATGAATCTCAACAATTTAACATGAAAGGTTCTGATACCATTTGTTATAAATCTTGATACTAATACACAAATCATCAATGATACAACCAAGATCTTTTCATATTAAACTTGTCAAGAATTCGTATATATATATATATATATATATATATATATATATATATATATATATATATATATATATATATATATATATTGAGAAGATGAGTTAGAAACACAAACCGGAATCCATTACAAGCAAGCCTCCTTGGGTTGATCTTCTAAGACTACAGGGAGAACCACCTTTGGTATAGGAACCAATAAACTGAATGTTAGAGGGGAAGGAAAAGAACTATCTGTTTCAATAAAATTTAACACACACGTTAAACACCATCTCCTGATGTATTTTTATTTCCCTGTGCCTTAGAGACCATAACCCCTTCAGTTACCTCACACATGTGCATTGGGTCTTTGGCCCATAAACAAAGACCCATACCATATCGGGCTTCTACACATAAGGTGGGCCATACTAAATAACCTTGATACTTTGGAGACCCATAAAATTATATCACTTAATTAGGTCCTTTATTAGATAACGGGTCTACATGTACAACATTATAACATATCTGACCCAAAATTCCAACAACATGACATTCTATTTCTAAAATTTAATAATTTTTATAGGTAAACTTTTAAAAAAATGATAATAAATATAATTATCTAAAAATATTTAATAATTAGTTAATAAAAAATCGTTCTTATCTTTTTCCTTTTTGACCTTAGATGTCTTATGATCTTCAACGAGTCGGACTCAAGTTTTAGATAACTCAGCTCGCGAAGTTCGAAAAACCAACTCTTTAATATAGAATTTAATTAATTTATGTATGTATATATATTGTTTCATTAATATAAAAGTTATTAATTTTTATATAAATGCATTAATTTTTGAGATAGCTAGCTTAATTCGACGGACTTAAACTCAGAGTAGTTTGAACTCTCATATCCTGTTGGAGCTCACTAAATGACCATAAATCAAGTTTGAGCTTGGATTTTCAAGTTTGGCTCAAGCTCGAATAATACACAAGTGACATCAGCCTTACTTGAGTTTCCGAAAACCTAAGTAGATTAGGATATTAGTTTTTTTTTTGGTAAAACTTAATTCTTGGCTCCAAGTTTTCCTAGGTAATCAGTATTAGTTGCAAAAGAAAAAGGTGTATTTATAAGTTTTAATTTTGAATTTCAAAACATTCCAATTTTTTACTAGAGAAGCAAAAAGTTGTATTAGCTCAAGAGTAAAAGTTTTAGTTACCCATCCATGTAGAATGGGATCAATTCAGTGGGACCGGGCTTTGGGGTTGAAACTTCATCTTTGTTGACGGTGGGTTTACCCTCTAGCTTGGTCCGTATAAGACCCGCTGTGCTTTCTTCAGCATCAAGCGAACGCTTTGACGCCCTGCTTGGACATAAGCTAACGGTACCAGGCTGCGCAATATTTATCTCTAATCTAATAATATATATAATAGGCATTTATATTCAATTCTCTTTCCATGTGGGATGAAAAAATAAGCACAGAATTCAACGACCTTCTTGGTTCTCATTCTTTGTTTCAAAATCTCAGTAACGATTTTCAGTTGATCTACCTCGTGTTCTTAAATTTTGTTCTTAAACTTTCGGTGGTATTATTGTTTGGTGTCTGCAAGGGCAACTAATAATACATAAAGTTGCAAGTTAATTTCACCTACATACCAAACAGAAAGTCTTACAATGTTAACGTTTGATAGTTTGATTGGGAGAATTTTTTAACCTGCTATTGCAATTGTTTTCTACTTCATTTTTGTTTTTCCTATTTTATGACAGAACAGTCTTGCAAAAAATTTAAAACCTTCTCTCTATTAACTTCTATTATTGTTTGATCGCTCAGAAGGTTTAGGGAGATTTCTTCCTTAAAATAAGTGTCGTAAAATGAACATGATGATCGTAACTAAGGGTACACTTTAGCAAGCTAACACGGCCGACCAAACTTTGAGCAAACTAAAGTTGAAATATTTTAAGGTTGGATGAGTTGAAAATTCTCAACCGAACTAAAGTTGAAATTCTCTCAACCTTAACTTAATTGTTTAATTATATAATCAATATTACTTGCTATTTGAATTTGGATAGGATGTTTATACTTTTAAAATTTAAATGTCCAATTGACTAAAATTTGAATTTAATACTTTTAAAATTGTATTTGTAATATTTAATATCTGAAATTAAAAAAAAATGCAAGAATATAATCCAATCAACTTACTTGAACTCGATTTTGATCTATCAAGCCAATCCAAACTCAATCTGAATCCAACTCGATTTTTCGTAAATTGGATTAAGATTGAGACATATATAACCTGCCATAGTTTGGACTAGATTAGAATTGAAAGCATTATATGTAGACTAAATTAAGGGTGAGTTTTGGATTGTCATAGTGTTTTTGATGTAGGAAAAAACTCCCCCTCCAATAACATTACGACACGTGGCAACTTCTAATGGTAAAAAATAATTTTATAGACAAGATAGATCAACCAATCAAATTACTACATCTGGCAAAGAAAATAATGGTAAATTCACACTAAAGTCCTAACACTATTATGACACTCCAGCTTATGGATAAAGTATGATTTAAATAGTTCAGTTTATGGATAATCTCAATCTTATCAAAATACCCCAACTTATGGGAATCTTTTTCTTAGCGTAAAACTTAGTGATCAATCACTCTCCTAATCTGATTCTACTCTGAAATGCTACATAAGTGAGCTCTCAACATCAAAAGCTACCTTCAACTCTTTTTTACAACTCCATAATATTTCTAGCTTCCCTTTCACTCAAAAAAAGCCCTATACTAACTTAAGCATCGGAGAGTCCCTCAGATGTACAACCCATTTGGTCCTCCGATGACTTTTAGGTTTTCTTTCGTTTTATGTGCGCATATACCGCACTCCGGCTTTTCATCTTCCTGGTAGATTTGTGACATTAGCAAATTGGCGTCGCCCATGGAAACTTTTTATTTTTGAAGTAGAAAGAACTCATCTGTCACGATATCGCCTAAGAATCCTACTAAGAACACTACTGATTCCAGTTCAGTAGCTACTCAGACTTCTACTCGTAGCCAACAGCTTGGCTCATGACTCCCCATTATTTCGGAGCATGCTACCTGATAGGTGCTTTGTGATAGGTGCTTAAATATTCATATTTAAGCCCCCTTATTTACATTTGTTAGGTCCTTAATTACGTTAATTTTATCTCTTTTACTCCATTTGTGTGTTTCACATGAGTTTTATAGGTTTTGGAAGAAAAGAAGCAGTTTTGGCACTTAAATGAAGAAGCCTGGAAATCCTAGAGCAGTCTTTGGTCAATCTGCGATCGATCGCACCATGCAGTGCGATCGAGCGCACATTGCGATCATGCGCACAGAAGAGGGATCGAGCGCAGTACTGCGATCGAGTGCAAGACGTGTGCGATCGAGCGCACATATACGGGCGTGAACAGTAAAATGCAGAACCCTATTTTGGAAATAAAGAGTTTTTGTCGGTTTAGGAAATTTAGGGTTTCCTACACCTCTTAGGACTTCTCAAAGACCTATAAATACACCTGTAAAGCACACACAACATAGACAACAACTTAGAGAACACTTTTCTTAGCTTTTACTTGGAGTTGTAAGCTTGGGAGAGAATTGACACCTCTTCTCTCGGGTTTATTCTTCTCTTTATGTTTAGTTTATATATGATGTTTTTAGACAGCATGTGTAACTAACTTTCTTATAGGGCTCGATTGAAGCCCTAGTTATGCTTTCTCATATATTTATGCAATTATAAATCTTTGCCAATAGCCTTTATTATGTTGCTTAATTTGATTAATGTATGTGCTTATTTAAGTTCCTCATATGTATGTGTATGGCCAGCGTATGTATGTGGTATGGACATGTTAGTTAGATCAATTTGGATGACCGAGTCTTAGGTCTAACATTAGTAACAAGTGATATCTTATCTGGATACCCGGGTTAATCAACATGGGAAACAAGGAGTAGAGACCATGCCCTAGGTCTCATGTGGTTGTCTATTTCCATAGTACTTATGCTTTCTTAAGGAACAACTCAAGCAGGTACCATGCTGAATCCCATAAGGAAGAAAAGAGTTAGAGTAGATACCATGCCTAACTCGTTGCTTAGGGAAATCAATAGCTTAAGGAGTAGATACCATGCCCTTAGGTTGGCAACCAGTAGGTATACATGATAAGGCTAGTGCACTGATACATTATACAATTGCGAAAGTATGACTAGTGGTGGATATCAAAGCCCTATGTCTTTATTATTATCAAATTACAATCAACAGTTATTTTATTTCTTTTTACTTTAAAGAAACTAATTCTAAAAACTGAACTTTACCAATCCCTGTGGAGATGACCTTGTTTTCGCACACTATACTATACTGTTGACCTTGTGCACTTGCAAGTAAAACTAGTACGATTATCCACTTAATTATTTAGGTATATAGTCGTGCAACAAGTTTTTGGCGCCGTTACCGGGGATTGCGCTAAATTTCATTTTAGGAATACTTTTGTTTAGTTCAATCATCATTTTTTTTATTTACCATCTTTATTTCTACTTTTCGTCAAACCCTAATCGATTTCTTTTTTGTTTCAGGTACATCAAACCCTAATAAGTGGTTCTGTAATACTTGTGATCGATCGCAAACTTCTGTGCAATCGAGCACAAATAGGACAGAGAGTTACCCGAGCAGTTGAATTGAACTACTGCATTGAAGCTGTTTTACCTTATTCATGCACGGACTTCGATCCCGACATCCAACAGTCTTTCCCCTTGATCCCGAGCTTGAGCGGACCATCCGACAAAATCTTAGAGACAACTTTGAGGAGAAAGAAGAGGAATTCACGGAAGAAGTACCAATGGCAGAACAACTAGAAATCCAGCAACCACCTGCACGAAGACCGATGAAGCAATCCTTCATCCTACAGAACCTCAACCATCCTTCATGCATTGCATATCAACCAGAAGCAAAGGGAAACTATTATGTATCCCCGCAAATACTCAATACTTTGACTCACTTTAGGGGTACACCGGCAGAGGATCCACACTTGCACATTCGGGAATTCTTTGATCTTTGCAAATATCAGCACATCCAGGGCCTAGACCAAGAAGGAATAAGGTTAATTCTATTTCTTTTTTCCTTAAAAGATAATGCTAAGCTATGGTACAATTCTTTGCCTGCAGTTTCAATCCACACTTGGGAGGAGTTGGCTGGCAAATTCCTAAGGAAGTTATTCCAAGCCTAAGAGACGAGGCAAATGAGGAAGGAGATCCAATCCTTCCAAAAAAGGGATGGAGATCTGTTCTTTGAGGCATGGGGACACTTCAACGAGCTACTACTCAAATGCCCACACCACAACCTACCTTAAGATGAGCTGGTATTATCCTTTTATGAAGGTCTAAATGACATGAATAAAGGTATTGCTGATTCTGGTTGTGGAGGTGTGTTGATGGAAAAGAGAAGTGAAGAAGCCATGGAGATGTTTGAGGCATTGAGTGAGCATACCCAATAATTCTCCTCTAAAGGTAGACAAGGAGTCAAGAGCAAAGGTATATATGAGGTTACTCTGAATGGTGGACCCTCTGCCCAAATAGCTGCTTTGGAGAGGAAGCTAGATATGAGGCTAGATATGATTGTAAAAGCCATGTCTACTCAAAACATCTCTCCTCGACCACAAGCGACACAATGCCAGGTATGTGCTTTATGTTCTCAATTTGATCACACTACTGAGACCTGCCATTTGTATTCATCTACAGATCCCGAGCAAGCAAACTATGTGGGACCGAACAATGCATATGCAAATACATACAACCCTGGATGGCGAGACCACCCGAACCTCTCATGGAGCAACAATCAAAACACCTTAAACCTTCAAGGGCAACAAAGGAAATTCCATAAAGTAGCCCAACCAGTTCCAGAACCCAAGAAGGATGATCTAGAAAGTCTTGTAAAGCAATTAGCCACTCAACAAAAGCAACTAATGACAACATTGATGACTTCATTAGATCAGCAAAAACAAACACATGAGCAAGCAATTCAAAGGTTAGAGGTACAAATGGGGTAATTTGCTAAGAAGTTAAGTGAAAGAAAGCAAGGTGAACTCCCTGCACAAACACTACCAAATCCAAGAGGACATCAGCAGCTAAAAGCCGTTACAACTCTCCGAAATGGTAAAATCATAGGAGTTAATGAGCCAGTTCAAGCATCTCAAGCTAAGCCATCCGCATCCAAGGTAAGTGAAGTAGAGAAGTGAAATGCACCACCCTTCCCTCAAAGGTTAGTAACTCCAAAGAAAGATAAATTGCTTGATATTTTTGAAACTTTGAGAAAAGTAGAAATTAACATTCCCTTATTAGATGCAATTAAACAAATTTTTGCTTATGCTAAATTTTTAAATGATTGTTGCACTAATAAAAGAAAGTTTCAAGAACATGAAACAGTGGCTCTAACTGAAGAGGTAAGTGCGGTATTGTTAAGAAAACTACCACCAAAACTAAAAGATCCGGGTAGTTTTACTATTCCATGTAGGATAGATGATCAATTGTTTGAGTGAGCATTACTAGATTTAGGAGCAAGTGTCAATTTGCTACCATACACAGTAGTTGAAAAGTTAGGTTTGGGGGAGCTTCAACCAACCTCCATCACTTTGCAATTGGTAGATAGAAGCATCAAAAGACCTGGAGGTATACTTGAAAATGTCTTGGTCAAGGTAGGTGAGTTTATTTTGCTTGCTGACTTCATTGTATTAGATACGGAAGAATGCCCTATGCCATTACCTCTACCCATCATCTTAGGAAGACCCTTTATAAGAACTGCTGATACAGTAAATGGAGAGACAATAGAATTTAAGATATTTGATGCAATGAAATTACCCCAAGATGATAATGATGATTAATGTTTTAATGAATGTATGATGCAAAGCGTTGTCAAGTAAGTTTTTCAGGTCCATCACACTGATCCATTGGAGGCCACCCTCACCCATAGCTTCAAAAGATCGGATATTGAGCCTGCATCAGAAACTGTCCCTGATAACATCTTGGAAGCTATGCACCTCCCTAAAGTCTATCCTATGCATCCAAGACCGGGTGATAAGAAGAAATCACATTTGAATACACTGAAAGAATTGAGTCGTGATGAATGTGTAACACCACCAAGAGCACTTGAGCCACATGAAGTGAACTTTAAGTACTCCCTGTCAAAAGACTAAAGTTAAGAGAATACCCCGTCTGGCTGAAGACGTTAAACTTAGCGCTCATGGGAGGCACCCCAAAGCATATCCTTTTCATAGTTTATTATTAGTGTTTCATAGTTTACTTTTCTATTGTTGTTTATTACTTGTTTTCCATTTTATGTCTATTTTTCTTTCTTTTTCGAGGACAGCGTGAGTGCATCCAGTTGAAGTTTGGGGGCGTGCTACGAGCCATGTCAGCCATTAGTTCTCCATCTCCCAGGTCAGCTCCTGCCATGCTATTCACACATTGGGGACAATGTGCAATTTAAGTTTGGGGGTATGGGGACACATTCACACACTCACTATGTCCCACATTTTTTTGTTTTGTTGCTATTTTTATAGATAAATGCATGTTCATTCTGTCCAATAAACTTTTTTGTGATCTCAACAAAACTTTATGATTCGACTTCATGAGCGAGCTTAACACTTTGAACATATAGGCCAATAATCAAGTTTTGAACCTAGATCACTGCCTTTTTGACATTTAAAGATTCACAAGTTTGACCTAAACTATCACAAGCACACTAGCACATAACTGTGTGGGGTATGACATGTTATTTGGATTGGTATGTTTCTTTTGCTTAACTATGAACTAGATAATCTATTATATTAACATTTTGGCATATGAAAATAGAAAATATTGATTAGTGCTAAAAAAAAAATGCTCCTAATGATCAATAAAAACAAATCTTCCGCTGAGTAACTAGCCCTCTTGCCTCAGTAAGCATTGAGTGTCACATCAAAATGTGGAAAATTCTAAGTGATCATTAAAAAGAACTTTCCGCTGAGTAACTGGCCCTCTTGCCTCAGTAAGCATTAAGTGTCACGTCAAAAGGTGAAAAATTCTAAGTGGTAGCATGAAAATCAGTTAGTTTCGTAGCCTTGTTGACTCGAGCTAGTAAGTCCTTAGGGGTGTCTTTTCACCTAATGCCCTAAAACCATCTGGTTTGGGAGTCATTGGCTAAACGCTCGTTACACGAGTCAACAAGAAAGCTTAAGGGAACTAACTTGGCAAAAATCTCACAAATAAAAGTCTATGCCATATTTGTTGACTCTAATAGGAAGTTTGGTGAATCTTGAGTCATCGAAACATTACACATTTGAATTTATTGGAAACCCAATCTTTTGTGTGCTAGTTCACCACACACCAAAGTCGAACTTGTGATGTCTTAAATTGCCTCATGAAAGTGATTTGCGTTCAAAGCTCGTATTCATTGCAAAAATATGTTTGTATCTGTTAAAGTTGCTCATAAATGCTCATCATAGTTTTGTAAGATTTAAACTTTTGTTAGACACCATGAACATTAGATTTATCTGTTTTTTTTCGTTTTAGTTTTTAATTTAATATTGCTAAGGGACGAGCAATATGTAAGTTTGGGGGTGTGATAAGTGCTTAAATATTCATATTTAAGCCCCCTTATTTACATTTGTTAGGTCCTTAATTACGTTAATTTTATCTCTTTTACTCCATTTGTGTGTTTCACATGTGTTTTATAGGTTTTGGAAAAAAAGAAGTAGTTTTGGCACTTAAATGAAGAAGTCTGAAAATCCTGGAGCAGTCTCTGGTCAATCTGCGATTGATCGCACCATGCAATGCGATCGAGCGCACATTGTGATCGTGCGCATAGAAGAGGGATCGAGCGCAGCATTGCAATCGAGTGCAAGACGTGTGCGATCGAGCGCACATATACGGGTGTGAATAGTAAACTGAAGAACCCTATTTTGGAAATAAAAAGTTTTTGTCGGTTTAGGAAATTTAGGGTTTCCTGCACCTCTTAGGACTTCTCAAAGACCTATAAATACACCTGTAAAGCACACACAACATAGACAACAACTTAGAGAACACTTCTCTTAGCTTTTACTTGGAGTTGTAAGCTTGGGAGAGAATTGACGCCTCTTCTCTCAGGTTTATTCTTCTCTTTATGTTTAGTTTATATATGATGTTTTTAGACAGCATGTGTAACTAACTTTCTTATAGGGCTCCATTGAAGCCCTAGTTATGCTTTCTCATATATTTATGCAATTATAAATCTTTGCCAATAGCCTTTATTATGTTACTTAACTTGATTAATTCCTGTGCTTATTTAAGTTTCTTATACGTATGTGTATGGCCAACGTATGCATGTGGTATGGACCTATTAGTTAGATCAATTTGGATGACCGAGTCCTGGGTCTAACATTAGTAACAAGGGATATCTTATCCGGATACCCGGGTTAATCAACATGGAAAATCGAGAGTAGATACCATGCCCTAGGTCTCATGTGGTTGTCGATTTCCATAGTACTTATGCTTTCTTAAGGAACAACTCAAGCAGATACCATGCTTAATCCCTTAAGGAAGAAAAAAGTTAGAGTAGATACCATGCCTAACTTGTTGCTTAGGGAAATCAATAGCTTAAGGAGTAGATACCATGCCCTTAGGTTGGCAACCAGTAGGTATACGTGATAAGGCTAGTGCACTTATACATTATACAATTGGGAAAGTATGACTAGTGGTGGATACCAAAGCCCTATGTCTTTATTATTATCAAATTACATTCAACAGTTATTTTATTTCTTTTTACTTTAAAGAAACTAATTCTAAAAACTAAACTTTACCAATCCCTGTGAAGATGACCTTGCTTTCGCACACTATACTACACTGTTGACATTGTGCACTTGCAAGTAAAACTAGTACGATTATCCGCTTAATTATTTAGGTATATAGTCGTTCAACAAGTTTTTGGCGCCGTTGTCGGGGATTGTGCTAAATTTCTGTTTAGAATTATTTCCCGTTTATTTTTCTTATTTTGTTCAATTTTATTTTCTTATTTTTCATTAAATATTTTTCTTAATTTGATTTGTTTTATTTGATTTTATTTTATTTTCATCAGCTATCTAACTTAATTCTTCGTTTTTGTTATTTTCTTGCTTTCTGTTTCAGGTGTGCATCTGTGCTAATTCTGGGACTGCGATCAAGCGCAAAACTAAGTGCGATCGAGCACACTGGTGCGATCGAGCGTAGTGCTTGGAGCGCTCGAGCACAAATAGTCCAGAGACTACCCAAGCAGCAGTACTGAAGCTGTTGCACTAAGGTATTCCTGCTGATTCATGCAAGGGCTTCGAGTGAGGAACCCAACCATCCTTTCACTTGATATAGAAAGTGAGCAGATCATTCGAAAGAGGCTTAAAAACAACTTCGAGGAGAGAGAAGAAGAATTTGAGGGTGAAGCACCAATGGAACAGCTTTACAACCAACTGCCACCAGGATGGAGACCTATGAAGCAATCTTTCATTCCACAGAACCTCAACCATCCTTCATGCATTGCATATCAGCCTAAGGTGGAAGAAAATTATTACATATCTCCGCAGATACTCAATGCCTTGACTCATTTTAGGGATACACCTGCTGAGGATCCACACTTGCACCTTCGAGAATTCTGTGATCTGTGCAAGTTCCAGCATATTCGGGGCCTAGATCAAGAGGGAATTAGGTTAATTCTTTTCCCTTTTTCATTAAAAGATAATGCTAAAATGTGGTATCATTCATTGCCTGCAGATTCCATCCATACTTGGGAAGAGCTATCCCGTAGATTTCTAAGGAAATTTTTTCCAGCCCAAAATGCAAGGCAGATGAGGAAGGAGATTCAATCCTTCCAACAGAGGGATGTAGACCTTTTCTTCGAGGCATGGGGACACTTTAATGAGCTACTACTCAAATGTCCACATCATAACTTACCTCAAGATGAGCTGGTCCTAGCTTTCTATGAAGGTTTGAGTGGCATAAATCAAGGTATAGTGGATTCCGGTTGTGGAGGTGTGCTGATGGAGAAGACTAGTGAAGAAGCCATGGAGCTGTTTGAGACATTAAGTGAGCACACCCAACAATTCTCCTCGAGAGGTAGACAAGGAATTAAAAGCAAGGGTATGTATGAGGTGAGCTTCAATGATGGATCTTCGAATCAGATGGCTGCTATGGAAAGAAAGCTAGACATGCTCATAAAAGCCATGGCTGATTAGAACAACTTACCTAGTCCACAGGCTACACAACGCCAGGTATGTGCTATATGCTCTCATTTTGATCATAATACTTATACTTGTCCTCTATATTCAACTACAGATCAAGAACAAGCAAATTATGAGGGACTGAACAGTGCATATGTAAATACCTACAATCCTAGATGGCAGAACCACCCCAACCTCTCATGGAGCAACACTCAAAATGCTTTGAATCTTCAAGGACAACAACGACACTTCCAACCAGAAGCCCAACCAGCGCCGAAATCAGAAAATAGTGACCTAGAGAGTCTTATGTGGCAATTGATGACTTCACAAGAACAGTTCATGACTGAGCAAAGACAAACCACTACAAAACATGAGCAAGCCATTCAAAGACTTGAGGAAAAAATGGGGAAATTGGCTAAGGAGCTAAGTGAAAGAAAGTTGGGTGAACTTCCAGTCCAACCACTACCTACTCCAAGAGGACATTAACAACTAAATGCCGTGACAACTCTAACAAATGGTAAGATTATCGGAGCTGATAAGCCTGCACAAGCATCCACATCCAAGCTAAGTGAGATGGAGAAGGTAAATGGTGAGAAGGTTGAAATCAAAAGATATAATGCATTAAAATTACCCCTAGATAATATAAAATGTTTTAATGTATGCATGACACAAATTGTTGTTGAGGAAGCTTTTCAGGCCCATCACATTGTCACAAGATTAGATATTGAGCCAAAATGCAAGGATGTTACTGATGACATCATTGACATTATGCACCTCCTTAAGGCCTTTCCAAAGCCTCCAAGTAAGTACACCGATCCATTTGAAATTCTTGGGCCTACTAATACTATTTTTCCTTTTATTGTACAGGCACCTAACTTGGAATTTAAGCAGTTGCCAGAGCATTTGACTTATCCTTATATGGGAGAGAATAAGACACTACCTGAGCTAGTTGCTGCCAATCTTAGTTTTGGGGAAGAATAAGGCTTAGTCCGGCTGAAGACGTTAAACTTAGCGCTCATGGGAGGCACCCCAGACTTATCATTTTCATTTTAGTGTTTTTCTTTTGTTTATATTTATATTTATATATCTAGTATTTATATTTCTTGTTTTCCATAACAACATTTATTTTTCTTTGTGAGGTGCTTAGTGCGTGCATCCAGTTCAAGTTTGGAGGCGTGTTACAAGCAAAGCAAACAACCTAGTTCTCCATCTCCCAGGTCAGATCTTTCCATGCCACACACATTGGGGACAATGTGTATTTTAAGTTTGGGGGTAGTGGGAGATACTAGATACTATCACACACGCACTTGAAACACATGCACACACTAAGTCCCAGTTTTTTAGGAAGATAAATGCATGTTCTTTTGGTAAACAAAAATTTTTGTTGATTTAAAAATTTGCTAACACTTCATTAGTAAGCTTAAAAGCTAGAACACATAGTCTTGTAATGAGAATTTTACAAAGTTTAGTTACCTACCTCAAGGCACCTAAGAATTCACGAATTTGATCCAAATTTGCACGAGCGCATTTAACACGCATTTGTGTGGGGTATAACATATAATTCTCTTGTATATGTTTCTATAATCTAACTGTAATCGGATAACTTGTTGAAAAGAACACTTTGGTATAAGAAAAATAAAGAAATATGTTCATCATGCAAAAAAATGATCAAAAAGCTTTCCACTAAGTAACTAGGCCTCTTGCCTCAGTAAGCATTGAGTGTTCACGTCAAAAGGTGGGAAGTAAGCCTTTAATGATCATAATAACAAATTTCCACTGAGTAACTGGGCCTCTTGCCTCAGTAAGCATTGAGTGTTCACGTCAAAAGATGAGAATTTCATTTAGAAGCATTAAAACCTGTTAGTTCCGTAGCCTTTTTTATTCGAGTTAGTAAGTCCTTAGAGGTGTCTTTACACCTAATGCCCTAAACCATTTGGTTTGGGAGTCGTTGGCTAAAACACTCGTTACAAGGGTCAAATAGAAAGCTCGATGGAACTCAACATGGCAAAGATCGCATGATGAAAGAAAAAAGAAAGAAGAAAGAAGAAGCAAGTATTATGCCATTTTTGTTCTCTTTGATAAAGAATTCGATAAAGGTTTGGGCATCGAAACCCTATACACTAAAATTATGTGGAAGCCCCATCTTATATGTGCTAATTCATCACACAAAAATCAAACTTGCGATGCCTTAAGCCAACTTTAGGTAAGCAACATGAACTTTTGAAAATCCTTTTTCAATACAAAAATGTGTTTTTATTATAAGCTTACTCATGAACGGTTATCATAGTTTTATGCACAACCCAAATCTTTGAGTATCATGGAAATGAATTTATCTTTAATTTTGTTCTTCATTTAGTTTTTAGTTTTGTATTGCTAAGGGATTAGTAATATGTAAGTTTGGGGGTGTGATAAGTGCTTAAATATTCATATTTAAGCCCCTTAATTTACATGTGTTAAGCTCTTTGTCTACACATTTTAGTATGTTTTACTTTATTTTGTGTGTTTCACATGTTCTTATAGGTCTTGGAGAAAAAGGAAGCAGTTTTGGCACTTAAGGGAAGAAGCCTGGAAATCCTGGAGCAGCTTCTGGTCAAAGTGCGATCGATCGCACTACTGCATGCGATCGAGCGCACATGCGATCGTTCGCACACATGAAGGATCGAGCGCAGTAATGCGATCGAGCGCAAGACACATGCGATCGAGCGCACATGTACGAGCGTGAACAATAAACTGCAGAACCCTATTTTAGAAATAACCCTATTTTAGAAATAAAGGAGTTTTGTGTTTTAGGAAAGTTTAGGAACTCATGAGCCTTCTAGGACTACTCAAGCCCTATAAATACACCTGTAAAGCACACACAAATAATCACTTCTTAGATCACAACTTAGAGAACACTTCTTTTTGCTTTTAGCTTAGAGAAGGAAACTGTGGAGGAGAATTGACGACTCTTCTCTCGAGATTCTTCTTTCCTCTATTTTTATTATGTATACTTAACTTTTAGTAAAGGCTTGGTTGAAGCTCTAATTATGTTTACTCAATAAATTTAGTATTGGTGCCTTTGCGATATTTATGTTGTGTTGCTTAACTTGATTAATACCTGCTTTTATTTAAATTCCTCATATGTATATGTCTGATCAATATGTGCATGTGGTATGGACTTGTTAGTTAGATCAATTTGGATGACCAAGTCCTGGGTCTGACATTAGTAACAAAAGATATCCACACCGGATTCTTGGGTTAATCAACATGGAAAACCAGGATAGATACAATGCCCTAGGTCCCGTGTGGTTGTCGATTTCCACAGATCCTATGCTCTCTTAAGGAACAACTCAGCATACACCAGGTTGAATCCCTTGAGAGAGAAAATAGTTAGAGTAGATACCATGCCTAACTCATTGCTTAGGGAGATCAATAGCTTAAAGAGTAGATGCCATGCCCTTAGGTTGACAAACACTAGGTATTCATGACATGAGTAAAGCATTGGCATACTATTTTGTTGTGGTAGCATGATTAGTGGTGGATATCAAGTCCCTACGCCTTTATCTTTATTATTTTATCTTCATCAAAATCAACTCTTTTATTATTTCTATCTTTTTACATTACGAATATAATTCTAAAAAGAAATTCACCAATCCTTGTGGAGATGATCTTGCTTTTGCACACTATACTACTAAGTTGACCTTATGCACTTGCAAGTAAAATGAGTGCGATTATTCGCCCATTAATTTAGGTGGATAATCGCTCAACAAGTTTTTTGCGCCATTGCTGGGGATAATTCTAAAAAGAAATTCACCAATCCTCGGCAACGGCGGCAAAAACTTGTTGCACAACTATATACCTAAATAATTAAGCGGATAATCATACTAGTTTTACTTGCAAGTGCACAAGGTCAACAGTGTAGTATAGTGTGCGAAAGCAAGGTCATCAACACAGGGATTGGTAAAGTTCAGTTTTTAGAATTAGTTTCTTTAAAGTAAAAAGAAATAAAATAACTGTTGAATATAATTTGATAATAATAAAGACATAGGGCTTTGATATCCACCACTAGTCATACTTTCCCAATTGTATAATGTATCAGTGCACTAGCCTTATCATGTATACCTACTGGTTGCCAACCTAAGGGCATGGTATCTACTCCTTAAGCTATTGATTTCCCTAAGCAACGAGTTAGGCATGGTATGTACTCTAATTCTTTTCTTCCTTAAGGGATTCAGCATGGTATCTGCTTGAGTTGTTCCTTAAGAAAGCATAAGTACTATGGAAATCGACAACCACATTAGACCTATGGCATGGTATCTACTCCCAGTTTCCAATGTTGATTAACCTGGGTATCCGGATAAGATATCCTTTGTTACTAATGTTAGACCCAGGACTCGGTCATCCAAATTGATCTAACTAACAGGTCCATATCACATGCATACGTTGATCAGACACACACATATAAGGAATTTAAATACAAACAGTTATTAATCAAGTTAAACATTCTAACAAGGCTATAGCAAAGGTAATCAATGAATAAACATGTGGAAAAGCATAACTAGGGCTTCAATCGAGCCCTATAAGAGTTTAGTTACACATACTAGTTAAAATAAACATTCTAAACATAATGAAATAAAAACAAAAAAATAAAACCGAAGAAGACTCGGGAGACGAGTCGTCAATTCCTCTCCTAAGCTTGCTACTTCAAGTCTAAAACAAAAGATATGGTTTATGTGTTTTACAGGGCTATTTATAGGGTTCTTAGGGTGTCCCGAAACCTTAATTTTCTGTTTAAGGTTTGAAGACTTCTTTCCATATCTGGCTCTGCCACATCTGGAGTGTTTGCACTCGATCGTATTCGGGATGCGCTCGAGCGCAAGTGTGCGCTCGAGCCTTCTTCAAGTACGCTCATGTGCTTGTGCGCTCGATCACAAGGGAGGTGTGCTCGAGCGCACCTTGCTGGATGGCAAAACTTGACTTTTACTCCTAAAAGCTCCAAAATATCATCTTTTTGTCCAAGTCTTGTGAAAAACACATAAAACACGAAAATGAAGTAGAATCTACTGAAATAGATAAATAAAGAGCCTAACAAGCATAAATTAAGGGGCTTAAATATGACTATTTAAACACTTATCATACCCCCAAACTTACATATTGCTAGTCCCTTAGCAATACAAAACAAAAGACTATGTTAAAACAAAATTAAGATAAAGTCATTTTCATGATATTAAAAAATTTGGGTTGCGCATAAAACCATGATAACCGTTCATGAGTAAGCTTATAATAAAAACACATTTTTGTTTTGAAAAAGAATTTTCAAAAGCTCATGTTACTTACCTAAGGTTGGCTTAAGGCATCGCAAGTTTGATTTGTGTGTGATGAATTGGCACATATGAGATGGGGCTTCCACATAATTTTAGTGTATAGTGTTTCGGTGCCCAAACCTTTATCGAATTCCTTATCAAAGATAACAAAAGTGGCATAATGCTTGCTTCTTTTCTTTTTTTCTTCTATCATGTAATCTTTGCCATGTTGAGTTCCATTAAGCTTTCTAATTGACCCTTGTAATGAGTGTTTAGCCAATGACTCCAAAACCAGATGGTTTTAGGGCCTTAGGTGTAAAGACACCCCTAAGGACTTACTAACTCGAGTAAAAAAGGTTACGGAACTAACAGGTTTTAATGCTTCTAAGTGAAGTTCCCACCTTTTGACGTGAACACTCAATGCTTACTAAGGCAAGAGGCCCAGTTACTCAGTGGAAAATTTTATTATGATCACTAAAGGCTTACTTCCCACCTTTTGACGTGAACACTCACTGCTTACTGAGGCAAGAGGCCCAGTTACTCAGTGGAAAGTTTTTAATGATCATTAGAAGCTTTTTATTTTCTTTTTGCATGATGGACATTTTTCTTTATTTTTCTTATGCCAAAGTGTTCTTTTAACAAGTTATCCAATTACAGTTAGGTCGTGGAAACATATACAAAAGAATTATATGTCATACCCCACATAAATGCGTGCTAATGTGCTCGTGCAAATTTGGATCAAACTCGTGAATTCTTAAGTGCCTTGAGGTAGGTAACTAAACTTTGTAAAATTCCTATTACAAGACTATGTGTTCTAGATTTTAAGCTTACTAATGAAGTTTTATCAAATTTTTAATTCAACCAAAATTTTTGTTACCAAATGAACATGTATTTATCTTTTCTATAAAAAACTGGACCTAGTGTGTGCATGTGTTTCTAGTGTGTGCATGACAGTGTCTCCCACTACCCCCTAACTTAATATACACATTGTCCCAAATGTGTGTGTTACATGGAAAGATCTGACCTGGGAGATGGAGAACTAGGTTGCTTGATTTGCTCGTAACACGCCCCCAAACTTGAACTGGATGCACGCACTAAGTACCTGACAAAGAAAAAGAAATGTTTTGTCGGAAAACAAGATATATGTATACTAAACATGTAAATATAAACATAAAGAAAAGAAAAGTACTATAATGAAAAGGATATGCTTTGGGGTGCCTCCCATGATTGCTAAGTTTTATGTCTTCAGCCAGAAGGGGTATCCTCTCACTGCTGATCATCGGTGGGTGTAGTTGAAGAGGTACCGGATGCAGGAGGTAGGCGATCAAGGATGGCCTGCAGCATCACCTCCTACCATGCAAACTGTGTCTCTAACCCATCTATCCGCTGATAGATTAGAAGAGCTGCCTGATAAGTGCTTAAATAGTCATATTTAAGCCCCTTAATTTGCACATGTTAGACTCTTTACTTATCTATTCTAGTATATTATACTTCACTTTTGTGTTTTGGGTGTTTTTCACAGGTCTTGGACAAAAAGATAACAAAATGGAGCTTTTAGAAGCAAAAAGTGAAGTTCTGCCCTCCAGCAAGGTGCACTCGAGCGCAACCCCCTTGAGATCGAGTGCACAAGCATACGAGGGCACTTGAAGTAGGCTCAAGCACATATATGCGATCGAGCGCATCCCGCATACGCTCGAGCGCAATTACTCCAAAGGTGGCAGAGCCAGAATTTGAAAGATGTCTTCCGACTCCAAAATGGAATTAGGGTTTTATGACACCATGAAGACCCTATAAATAGCCCTATAAAAACACATAACGCACACCTTTTGTTCTAGACTCGAAATAAAGAGCTTAGGAGAGGAATTGATGACTCATCTCCCAAGTTTCTTCGGTTTTAGTTTTCTATTTTTATGTTTAGCATGCTTACTTTACTAAGCATGGTTAACTAAACTCCTATAGGGCTCGATTGAAGCCCTAGTTATGCTTTACCACACATTTATTCATTGACTATCTTCGCTATAGCCTTGTTAGAGTATTTAACTTGATTAATACTTGTTTATATTTACATTCCTCATATGTGTGTGCCTGATCAACGTATGCATGTGGTATGGATAGGTTAGTCGAATCAATTTGGATGACTGAGTCCTGGGTTCGACATTAGTAACAAGGGATATCCACATCAGATTCCCGAGTTAATCAACATGGGAAACTAGGAGCAGACCAAGCCTTAGGTCCTGTGTGGTTGTCAATCTCCATAGCCCTCATGCTCTCTTAAGGAACAACTCAGTATACACCCATGCTGAATCCCTTAAAGAGAGAAAAGAGTTAGAGTATACACCATGCCTAACTCGTTGCATAGGGAGATCAATAGCCTAAGGTGTGGGCCAAGCCCTTAGGTTAGCAACCATTAGATATTCATGATAAGGCTAGAGCATGGAAACCTTAGTAAGTGGGAAAGTATAATTAGTGGTGGATATCATAGCCCTATGTTCTCATTATTGTTATTCACTCACTATCAACTGTTATTTCTCTTTTAACTTAAAGAAATTAGTTCTAGATAGAAATTCACCAATCCCTGTGGAAATGATCTCGCACTTGCACACTATGCTACCATGGACCTTGTGCACTTGCAAGTAAAACTAGAACGATTATTTGCCTAATTATTTAAGTAAATAAACGCTCAACAAGTTTTTGGCGCCGTTGCCGGGGATTGTGCTAAATTTCTTTTAGAATTAAATTCTCATTTAGTTATCATTATTTCTTATTTTATTCTGTTTCTATCTCATATTTTTTTTCATTTTACTAAAAACCCTAACCAAATCTTTTTTTCTCTGTTTCAGGCACCCCAGGAAGCTTTCTGTGCCACTTGCGATCGAGTGCACTCCTTGTGCAATCGAGTGTAATTGAGGCAGAGAGTTATCAGAGCAGCAGTGTTTGACTGCTGCACTCACATGTCATTCACCGATTCATGCACGGACATCGGTCCGAAAATCCAGCATTCCTTCCCTTTGATCCTGAACTTAAGAGGTCAATCTGACAAAGGTTTAGGGATAACCCGAAAGAGGTAGAAGAAGGGAGTGAGGAAGAGACTCCACCAATGGCAGAAAAAATAGCTGAACAGCAACCACACGAGCGGAGGCCGATGAAGCAATCCTTCATCCCGCAGAACCTTGAACAACCTTCATGCATTGATTATCAACCTGAGGCAGAAGGAAATTATTACATATCCCCGTAGATACTCAGTGCACTGACTCACTTTAGGGGTACAACTAGTGAGGATCCACATTTGCACCTTCGAGAGTTCTTCGACCTCTGCAAATTCCAGCACATTCGAGGCCTAGACCAAGAAGGAATAAGGTTAATTCTTTTCTCTTTTTCCTTGAAAGACAATGCTAAATTATGGTATAATTCTTTGCCCGTAGTTTCCATCCACACTTGGGAAGAGTTGGCGAGCAAATTTCTAAAGAAGTTCTTCCCAACCCAGAAGACAAGGCAAATGAGGAAAGAAATACAATCCTTCCAACAAAAGGATGGAAATCTGTTCTTCGAGGCTGCGGGACACTTCAACAAGCTACTACTCAAGTGCCCACACCAAAACCTACCCCAAGACGAACTGGTACAAGCCTTTTATGAAGGTTTAAGTGATTCTAACAAAAATAGTGTTGATTCAGGTTGTGGAGGAGTGCTAATGGAAAAGAGCAGCGAAGAGGCAATGGAATTGTTCGAAACCCTAAGTGAGCACACACAGCAGTTCTCCTCTCGAGGTAGACACATAACCAAAAGTAAGGGTATGTATGAGGTAAGCATGAATGGAGGATCATCTCCTCAAATAACCGCCATGGAAAGAAAAATTGACCTGTTGGTGAAAGCCATGGCCACTCAGAACACCTCAACTAATCCATCAGCCGCACCACTACAGGTATGTGCCATTTGCTCACAGTTTGATCATGATACTAATACTTGTCCTTTATATTCATCTACAGATCATGAGCAAGCCAACTTTTTGGGTCCGAACAATTATCCACCAAAGAACAACCCCTATGCCAACACGTATAACCCTGGATGGCGGAATCACCCGAACTTTTCATGAAGCAACAACCAAAACAATCAAGGGCAGCAAAGAAATTTCCAACCAGCAGCCCAATCAGCTCCTGAACCAAAGAAGAATGACCTTGAATTTCTTGTGAGCAACTAGTGACTCAGCAGCAACAAATCCTGAATAAGCATGAACAATTAATGGAAGAGTCAAGGCAATTTCGGACTGAAATGAGGCAAATCACTACCAAGCATGATCAAGCCATCTAAGGGCTAGAGGTACAAATGGGATAGTTAGCCAAGGAATTAAGTAGCAGAAAGCAAGGAGAACTCCTGGCCCAGCCATTACCAAATCCAAGAGGACACCAACAGCTGAATACCATAACTACCTTAAGAAGTGGAAAAGTCATCGGTACCCACGAGCCTACACAAGCGTCTTCAGACCAAACCACTACATCTAAGGTAAGGGAGACGGAGAAGGTGAATGCACCACCCTTCCCGCAGAAGTTAGTAAAACAAAAGAAAGAGAATAAATTACTTCATATTTTTTAAACCTTGCAAAAATTTGAAATAAAAATTCCTTTGTTAGATGCAATTCAACAGATCCCAGTTTATGCTAAATTTCTAAATGAATGTTGCACTCACAAAAAAAAGTTCCAAGAACATGAGACTATAGCTTTAACTGAAGAGGTAAGTGCTGTGCTATTAAAAAACCTCCCACCTAAACTAAAAGATCCAGGTAGTTTTACTATTCCCTATAGGATAGGTGATCAGTTATTTGAGCGAGCATTACTAGATTTGGGGGCAGGTGTAAATTTGCTACCAGATACAGTATTTGAAACCTTAGGATTAAGGGAGCTACAACCTACTTCCATTACCTTACAATTGGAAAATAGAAGTATAAAGAGACCGAGGGGTATTTTTGAGGATGTTCTAGTAAAGGTAGGTGAGTTCATTCTACCCGCAGATTTCATTGTGTTAGATATGGAGGAATGCCCTATACCATTAGCCTTGCCAATCATTTTAGGTAGACCCTTCATGAGAACGGCTGATATAAAAATTTGTGTAAAAATGGGTTCAGTAAGTATGAAGGTAAATGGGGAGAAAATAGAATTCAAAATATTTGATGCATTAAGATTACCTCAAGATGATATGGACTGCTTTAATGTATGTATGATACATAATTTTGTTGAGCAAATTTTTCAGGTCCAACACATTGATCCCTTGGAGACTGTTCTTACTCATAGCCTTACAACTATGGATATTGAGCAAGAACCGAAAGATATCACTAAAGGCATCGTGAAAACTGTGCACCTCCTTGAGGCTTCCCCAAAGCATTCAAGTAAGTATGCTCCCCCATTTGAAACTCTCATGCCCACTAATACCACTTTTTTTCCTTCTATTATCTAGGCACCAGTTTTGGAATTAAAGCAACTGCCAGAACATCTAACTTATGTATATTTGGGAGAGAAGAAAACATTACCGGTAATTGTGGCTGCTAATTTAAGTATTGGAGAAAAAGACAAATTATTAAGAGTTTTAAGGGAGCATAGATCTGCCATTGGATGGACCATTGCTGACATTATGGGAATAAGTCCATCCAAATGCATGCATAATATATACCTTGAGGATGAAGCAAGGCCCACGCGAGATACTCAAAGAAGACTTAACCCACACATGAAAGAGATAGTAAAGGCCGAGATATTGAAACTCTTAGATGTTGGCATCATCTACCCTATTTCTGATAGTAAGTGGGTAAGCCCAGCCCTGTTCAAATTGTCCCTAAAAAGAGTGGGATCACAGTAATGAAAAACAAAAATGAAGAGCTCATACCCATAAGAAAAACAACCGATTGGAGAGTGTGTATCGACTATCAAAAACTAAACAAAGTTACTCGAAAAGATCACTTCCCTTTACCATTTATTGATCAAATGTTAGAAAGACTAGCTGACCACAGTTACTATTGTTTCTTGGATGGGTACAGTGGATATAACCAGATTGCCATAGCACCCAAAGATCAAGAAAAGACTACCTTCACTTGCCCTTTTGGTACATTCGCTTATCGGAGGATGCCATTTGGCTTATGCAACGCACCAGCCACTTTTCAAAGATGTATGATGAGCATATTTTCAGATATGGTAGAGAAATACATTGAGGTATTCATAGATGACTTCACTGTCTTTAGGTCCAATTTTGATGAATGCTTGAATCATTTAGAGAGCATCCTAAAAAGATGTGAAGAAAGTAACTTGGTACTAAACTGGGAGAAATGTCACTTCATGGTCCAACAAGGCATTGTGTTGGGTCATTCCATCTCCAACAGAGGTATTGAGGTAGACAAGGCCAAAATCGATAATATTTCAAAGTTACCTCCCCCTCTCACAGTCAAAGGTATTAGAAGCTTCCTCGGACATGCCGATTTTTATAGACGATTTATCAAGGATTTCTCCAAGATCTCAAGACCTTTATGTGCATTTTTAGCTAAATATACCAAATTCGAGTGGACTGACAATTGTATGACAGCTTTCAATACACTTAAAGATGTTCTAACTTCAGCCCCGATAATGATGGCACCAGATTGGAGCCTTCCATTCGAGTTAATATGTGATGCTAGCGATTTTGCTTTGGGAGCTATCCTCAGTCAAAGAATCAATAAAGTACCTCATGCTATTTATTATGCTTATAGAACATTAAATGATGCTCAGCTTAACTACTCTACAACTGAAAAAGAATTGTTAGCTGTTATTTTTGTGTTAGAGAAGTTTAGATCATATTTGATTTGTTCTAAGGTTATTGTTTATACTAACCATGCTGCTTTGAGATATCTATTTTCTAAAAAATATGCAAAGCCTAGGTTGATCAGATGGGTGCTCTTATTGCAAGAATTTGACTTGGAAATCAAAGACAAGAAGGGCAGTGAGAATGTGGTTGTAGATCACTTATCAAGACTACCTTATGAGAACGACACAAATGAATTGCTTTTAAATGAAAACTTCCCTGATGAGCAATTATTCGCACTAGAGGTAAAACTCCCATGGTATGCTGATATTGTCAATTATCTAACTGCTAAGGTTTTTCCCCCCAGGTATAACAACACAAGGCAAAAAGTAATTAATGTCTATGGCTCGCCACTACCATTAGGATGATCCCTACCTTTTCAAATTCTGTCCCGATCAGATCATACGACGGTGTGTCTCGGAAGAGGAGCATTTGAGCTTATTACAACACTGCCATCAATTTGCTTGTGGAGGACATTTTGGAGCCAAGAAAACAGCACTTAAGGTACTACAATCCGGGTTTTATTGGCCTAATCTATTTAAAGACGCCTTCACATTCTGCAGCTCATGTGATAAATGCCAACGAACAGGTAATATCTCATCCCGAAATCAAATGCTCCTCCAAAATATCCATATAGTAGAACTTTTTGATGTATGGGGCATTGATTTCATGGGTCCCTTCCCTAATTCTTTTGGTAATTTCTATAGTCTTGTGGGAGTGGATTACGTGTCTAAATGGGTCGAGGCAGCCCCCTCAAAGACTAATGATCACAAAGTGGTGTTAAAGTTTCTACAGGATAACATTTTTACCCGATTCGGAACACCAAGAGCAATCATCAGTGACGGAGGCAGCCACTTCCATCATCATCAGAAAATATGGCATAACCCATAAAGTTGGCACCCCATATCACCCTCAGATTAGTGGCCAAGTGGAGATAATTAACGGAGAAATCAAAAGCATCTTGGAGAGAACAGTAAACCCTAGTCGGAAGGACTGGTCCTTACGACTCAACGATGCTCTATGGGCATACCGGACAGCTTATAAGACACCAATTGGGATGTCCCCATACTGCTTAGTCTTTGGAAAAGCGTGCCATCTACCCGTAGAGCTTGAACATCAAGCATATTGGGCAATTAAGCAATTCAACTTCGACATGAAACAAACAGGATAAAAAAGAAGGCTACACTTAAATGAGCTAGAAGAGTTGAGGTATGATGCATATGAGAATGCCAAGCTTTACAAGGAAA
This sequence comes from Bretschneidera sinensis, assembly GCA_023935145.1. NCBI lineage: Eukaryota > Viridiplantae > Streptophyta > Magnoliopsida > Brassicales > Akaniaceae > Bretschneidera > Bretschneidera sinensis. The sequence continues at coordinate 63,124,465 of CM043704.1, read as the reverse complement.
GGGCCAAGGCCTATCATGACAAACAATTGGTGCGAAAAGAGTTTCACGTAGGACAAAGGGTACTACTCTACAATTCAAGATTGAGGTTGTTCCTTGACAAATTAAAATCCAGATAGGTAGGTCCATATGAGGTCACAAGGTCTTCCCTCATGGAGCTTTGTAAATTCATGATTCACACGACAATCGAATTTTTACAGTCAATGGACACCGCGTCAAACCTTACCTCAATCTCGCATTACCTCCTTAGAATGAGGACCTGACACTTCAAAATGTGCATTACATAGTTGATCCACAGGCACTTGACCCACCTTAATTTCTAGTTTCTGTCAAATAAAACGTCAACACTTAAGGAAGTGCGATTGAGTGCAATACTCCTTATGATCAAGCGCACTTACACCAGAAACTTCTCGACTGCACCCATTGATGATCAGCAGTGAGAGGAGATACCCGTCTGGCTGAAGACGTTAAACTTAGCACTCATGGGAGGCACCCCAAACATATCCTTTTTATTTTAGTACTTTTCTTTTTATAGTCATATTTTCATATCTATTATTTTGTTTTTCGGAACAATGTTTGTTTTCCTTTGTCAGGTACTTAGTGCGTGCATCCAGTTCAAGTTTAGGGGCGTGTACAAGTAAACAAGCAGCATAGTTCTCTATATCCCAGATCAGATCTTTCCATGCCACACATATTGGGGAAAATGTGCATTTTAAGTTTAAGGGCAGTGGGAGATACTAGATACTATCACACATGCACTTGGAACACATGCACACACTAAGTCCCAGTTTTTTTTTAGATAAATGCACGATCAATAGGTAAAAAAAAAATTTTGGTTGAATTAAAAATTTAATAACACTTCATTAGTAAGCTTACAAACTAGAACACATAGTCTTGTATTAGGAATTTTACAAAGTTGAGTTAACTACCTCAAGGCACCTAAGAATTCACGAGTTTGATTTAAAATTGCACAAGCACATTTAGCACTCATTTGTGTGAGGTATGACATATAATTCTTTTGCATATGTTTCCATTACCTAAACTATAGTCGGATAACTTGTTGAAAAGAACCTTTTGGCATAAGAAAAATAAAGAAAAAAATAATAAATTCATCATGCGAAAAGAAAATCAAAAAGCTTCCAAAAATCAACTTTCCACTGAGTAACTGGGCCTCTTACCTCAGTAAGCGTTGAGTGTTCATGTCAAAAGGTGGGAGTTTCATTAAGAAGCATTAAAAACCTATTAAGTTTCTTAGCCTTTTTTACTCGCGTTAGTTAAGTCCTTAGGGGTGTCTTTACACCTAATGCCCTAAAACCATCTGGTTTGTGAGTCATTGGCTAAACACTTGTTACAAGGGTCAAATAGAAAGCTAGATGGATCTTAACAAGGCAAAAATTGCATGATAAAAGGAAAAGAAGAAGAAAAAGAAGCAAGTATTATGCCATTTTGTTCTCTTTGATAAAAAAATTTGATAAAAGTTTGGGCACTGAAACACTATCCACTAAAATTATGTAAAAACCCTATCTCATATGTGCTAATCCATCACACACAAATCAAACTTGCAATGCCTTAAGCCAACCTTAGGTGGTTAACATAAAACTTTTGCAAGTCCTTTTGTAATCCAAAATGTGTTTTTGTTATAAGCTTACTCATGAACGGTTATCATGGTTTTATGCATAAACCAAATATTTTTTAGTACCGTGAAAATGAATTTGTCTTTAAAATTTTGTTTCAACATAGTTTTTGATTTTGTATTGCTAAGGGACTAGCAATATGTAAGTTTGGGGGTGTGATAAGTGCTTAAATAGTCATATTTAAGCCCCTTAATTTACACCTGTTAGACTTTTTACTTATCTATTTTAGTAGATTATACTTCACTTTTGTGTTTTGTGTGTTTTTCACAGGTCTTGGACAAAAAGATAACAAAATAGAGCTTTTAGAAGCAAAAAGTGAAGTTCTACCCTCCAGCAAGGTGCACTCGAGCGCAAACCCCTTGAGATCGAGCACACTTGAAGTAGGCTCGAGCCCATATATGCGATCAAGCGCATCCTGCATACACTCGAGCACAATTACTCCAAAGGCAGCAGAGCCAGAATTGGAAAGATGTCTTCCGACTCCAAAACGGAATTAGGGTTTTGTGACACCATGAAGACCCTATAAATAGCCTTGTAAAAACACATAACACACACATTTTGTTCTAGACTCGAAGTAGAGAGCTTAGGAGAGGAATTGATGACTCGTCTCCCGAGTTTCTTCGGTTTTAGTTTTCTGTTTTTATGTTTAGCATGTTTACTTTACTTAGCATGTGTAACTAAACTCCTATAGGGCTCGATTTAAGCCCTAGTTATGCTTTACCACACATTTATTCATTAACTATCTTTGCTATAGCCTTGTTAGAGTATTTAACTTGATTAATACCTGTTTATATTTACATTCCTCATATGTGTGTGTGCCTGATCAATGTATGCATGTGGTATGGATAGGTTAGTCGAATCAATTTAGATGATCGAGTCATGGGTTCGACATTAGTAACAAGGGATATCCACACCGGATTCCCGAGTTAATCAACATGGGAAACCGGGAGCAAACCAAGCCCTAGGTCCTGTGTGGTTACCGATTTCGACAGCCCTCATGCTCTCTTAAGGAACAACTCAGTATACACCCATGATGAATCCTTTAAAGAGAGAAAAGAGTTAGAGTATACACCTTGCCTAACTCGTTGCATAGGGAGATCAATAGCCTAAGGTGTGGTCCAAGCCCTTAGGTTGGCAACCATTAGATATTCATGATAAGGCTAGAGCATGGAAACCTTAGTAAGTGGGAAAGTATAATTAGTGGTGGATATCATAGATCTATGTTCTCATTATTGTTATCCACTCACTATCAACTGTTATTTCTCTTTTAACTTAGAGAAATTAGTTCTAGATAGAAATTCAACAATTCCTGTGGAAATGATCTCGCACTTGCACACTATGCTACCACAGACCTTGTGCACTTGCAAGTAAAACTAGAATGATTATTTGCCTAATTATTTAAGTAAATAAACACTCAACACTGCCTTACGATCCTCCTGACAGATGTCGGACAACTTACAGCGGAAGGAAGACAACTCATCTAGAAGGTGCTGATACTCCATGGATCCTATGTCTGGCTGGTTCTCCTCCCATGTAGGGCTTACTGGTGGTAGCTCGGCCTCCATCGGATCACCTGCCACAGGCTCTGCAACTGGAATCTACGCCCCGGATCCTCGTGGCATATGGGACTAGCTGAGGAACCATTGCGCCCTCCAAAAAGAAGGATGATCACTAACTAGGCCGTCGATGGAGGAACCTCTGATCTTTTTCTTCTTGAAGATATGACTGAACAAGAAAGGGAAAGGGAGCCCCCAAATGTTAGCTGTGGTGGTCTGCCGGTTATGCACACTATCCCAGAACTTGTGTATCTGACTCCATATGACCGCTGGGATAGAGTACCAATGATCCCGGTGAAAGGCGTAGAGAGCCTGTAAAAACTGATCCTGTCTCTGTGTCTTGTGCCCCAAAGGACACACATTACGCTGCAGGAATGAGTCGACGAACCATAAACGGGGAGGCAACCTCGATCGGCTCCCTGCATTGTTGTGGCGGTCTGCATACTGGCCCGCACATATGTCCTCTATGATGTGTGGTAGAGGAAACGTGTCAGGCTGCTCCTCCATGTGGCTGTCCTCTGGCGAGGACTCATCACAGCAGTGTAAAGAACCGATTATGTCGATGGTAGTCAGCTCTATGAATCTGCCCTAGACTGAAGAAGATAAAATCTCTGGTCTGGTGCAGTTGTAGGTCAAGTTCTCGTAGAAGTTGACCACGAATAGAGTGTATACCGTCGAACATACCAGCTTGAATAGCTACTTGAGACCCCGGTTCTTGAACTCTTGGACCGCCTATCTTGTGGCATCTAAACTCTTAAAGTCCTCATTTACATTGAATATGGTTTCGAACAGTATTTCACGATGCTCAAAATTGGGCCGGGATCTCTGGTAGCGGCTGCTGGAAGCTCGGAATGTGGAAGCCATGTGTTGTGGAAAAACAGTGTTGCTTCTGGTATGATTGCATTCGTGCACAGCTGATGGTGCACTCGATCACAAAGTGCCAGCGCTCGATCGCACTCGATCAAGCAATAGGTCGAATACTTTATGTGCAACAAAAACCAAAAGCTGTAGAATTTACACACAGTTGATCCAAACCTCCTGCAAATACGAGAATACCCAATCAACCCACAAGATAAGCATATATAGATAATGAATATGCAATTTAAAGATCAAGAACCGTGTGTGTGTGTAAGTATCTAAGAACCAAAATGTGTGTACCTTGTGTGCTTAGTATGATAGTGGGATGCAAAGGAGAAAAAAAAATGTGTTTGCACGATGGTGAGCTTGATTATGTTGTGAGGTGGTGGTGGTGTGGATTGTTGGAGGTGAATGGGTGGTTTTCAATAGATTTAGTTTAAGGTGATGGCAAATGCGATAGACTAGAGGAAGAAATGCACTGGAGCGTAATGTGAGAAAAACGGGGTTGTGAGTGAAGTGTGAATAAAAATATCACATGCCTTCTCTACCCTAAGTGCGCTCGAGCGCATTTGTGAAGTGTGCTCGATTGTACTTGTGAGCAACCTTTTAGTGTGATGCGCTCGCGCGCACTGGAGTGTAGGGGATGTGCGCTCGAGCTTAATGAATGGTGCACCCGAGCGCAATGTAGTATTTATAGAGTAATTAAAACTTACCAAAATAAATTTAGAACGATACAGTCATACCGTATTTTAGTGGCATCAGTACCACTAACCCTGATAGAGGCGCTTGTGCTATATGTCATGCAAGTTGGAATTGCTCAAGTGCTCTCTATGGTAGCTTTGGTGCTAGTTTCTTTGAGTGAGGCACTTAGAGCCCACATCAAGTGGTTCTAGTGCCCTTGAAAGTTGCTGCATCTTCAATCTTGGTACTTGAACAGCAGAAGAGGGGAAAATAGTATTAGTAAGTTCATGAGGTTCAATTGGGAGAATATACTTACTTGGAGGTGTTGGTGTGTTCATGCTAGTGTGCACAGCTCCATTGACATCTTTAATCACATCGTCATCCTCTAGCCCAATGTCAAATCTTATGACATCATGGTTGGGGATGGTCTCCAATGGAGCAGTGTGATGGACCTTAGAAACTTTCTCGACAATACCTTGCATTAAGCTCACATTATAACATTCATTATCATTTTTGGTTGATTCTAATGTATTAAATATTTTGAATTCCATTTCTTCATCATTTACTTTCACAGTGACAATGCCCCTTTTTATACTAATATTCGTGTCAGCGGTGATCATAAATAGTCTTCCTAAGATGATAGGGAGTGGTGAAGGCATATGGTATTCCTCCATGTCTAACACAATAAAATTAGTAGGTAAAATAAATTTACGTACTCTTACCAAAACATCCTCGAGGATACCTCTCGGTCGTTTGATGCTTCTGTCAGCCAATTATAAAGTAATGGAGGTTGGTTGGAGTTCCCCCAAATCTAGTGTCTCAAATACACTGTATGGTAACAAGTTGACACTCGCTCCTAGATCCAATAATGCATGCTCAAAAAGCTGGTCACCTAGCCTGCAAGGAATAGTAAAACTACCCGGATCTTTTAGTTTTGGTGGTAATTTCCTCAATAATACAGCACTCACCTCTTCGGTCAAGGCTACCGTCTCATGCTCCTGAAACTTCTTTTTGTTAGTGCAACAATCTTTTAAAAATTTAGCATAAGCAGAAAGTTGTTTTATTGCATCTAATAAAGGAATGTTTATTTTTACCTTTCTCAAGGTTTCGAAAATATCACTCAGTTTAGTTTCCTTTTTAGACTTCACAAACCTTTGAGAGAAGGGTGGAGGTGTAATTACCTTTTCCATCTCACTTACCTTAGATGTGGATGCTTGGTTTGGAGATGCTCGTGTAGGCTCATTGGTGCTGATGATCTTACCACTTCTTAAAGTTGTTACAGCATTCAGTTGATGATGTCCTCTTGGATTAGGTAGTGGTTAGGCTAGAAGCTCCCCTTGTTTTCTGGTACTCAGTTCCTAGGCCAATTGCCCCATTTGTACCTCTAGTCCTTGGATGGCTTGATCATGTTTTGCAGTGATTTGTGTCATCTCAGTCTGAAATTGTCTCGTTTCTTCTATGAATTGTTCATGTGTAGTCCTGAGTTGTTGCTGCTGAGACACCAATTGACTCACAAGACTTTCGAGGTCATTCTTCTTTGTCTCGGGAGCTAAGTGGGCTGCTGGTTAGAAGTTTCTTTGCTGCTTTTGACCATTCTGATTGTTGCTCCATGGGAAATTCGGGTGATTTCACCATCCAGGGTTGTATATGTTTGCATAAGGGTTGTTCTTTGGCGGATAATTGTTTGGTCCCACAAATTTTTCTTGCTCATGATCTGCAGATGAATATAAGGGACACGTATCAGTATTATGATCATATTGGGAGCAAATAGCACATTCCTGGAGTGGTGTAACTGGTGGTTAGATGAGTTGTTCTGAGCAGCAATAGCTTTAACCAATAGGTCTAGTTTCCTCTTCACAGCAGCTATTTGAGGAGATGATCCTCCATTCAAGTTTACCTCATACATACCCTTACTCTTGGTTATATGTCTACCTCGAGAGGAGAACTGCTGAGTGTGTTCACTTAGGGTGTCGAAAAGTTCCATCGCTTCTTCGCTGCTTTTCTCCATCAGCACTCCTCCACAACCTGAATCCACAATATTTTTGTTAGTGTCACTCAAACCTTCGTAGAAAGCTTGTACTAGTTCTTCTTGGGGTAGGTTGTGGTGTGGGCATTTGAGTAGTAGCTCGTTGAAGTGTCCCCAAGCCTCGAAGAATAGATCTCCATCCTTTTGTTGGAAAGATTGAATTTCCTTCCTCATTTGCCTCGTCTTTTGGGTTGGGAAAAACTTCCTTAGGAATTTGCTAGCCAACTCCTCCCAAGTGTGAATAGAAACTACAGGCAAAAAATTATACCAAAGTTTAGCATTATTTTTTAAGGAAAAAGGAAAAAGAATTAACCTTATTCCTTCTTAGTCTAAGCCTCGGATGTGCTGGAATTTGCAAAAGTTGAAGAACTCTCGAAGGTGCAAGTGTGGATCCTCACTAGGTGTACCCCTAAAGTGAGTTAGTGCACTGAGTATCTGCGAAGATATATAGTAGTTTTCTTTCGCCTCAGGTTGATACACAATGCATGATGGTTGCTCAAGGTTCTGTGGGATGAAGGATTGCTTTGTCGGCCTCCGCTCAGGTGGTTGCTAATTATCGATCTATTCCGCCATGGGTGCTTCTTCCTCAATTCCTTCTTCTACCTCTTCCGAGTTGTCTCTAAGCCTTTGTCGGATAATCCACTCAAGCTCGGTATAAAGGGAAAAGAATGTTGGATGCTTGGACCGAAGCCCGTGCATGAATCAGTGACAGTCATGTAAGTGCAGCAGTCAAACACTGCTACTTGAGTAACTCTCTGCCTCAATTGCACTCGATCGCACATGAGGGTGCGCTTGATCGCAAGTGGCATAGTAAGCTCTCCTGTAGTGCCTGAAATAGAAAATAAAAAGAATTTGATTAGGGTTCTTAATGAAACAAAAATAAGATAAAGATAGAAACTTAAAAATTTCTTGAGATAAGAATATAATAGTATAAAATAAAGAAATAACAATGCTTAAAATAATTCTAAAAAGAAATTTAAGCGCAATTCCCGGCAACGACGTCAAAAACTTGTTGTGACGATTATCTACCAAAATAAATATGCAAATAATCGTACTAGTTTTACTTGCAAGTTCACAAGGTCAATGGTAGCATAGTGTGCAAGTGCGAGATCATTTCCACAGGGATTGGTCAATTTCGATTTAGAATTAGTTTCTCTCAAAGTAAAAAGAAAAATACTATTGAGTGTGAGTGAATAATAATGAGAACATAGGACTACGATATCCACCACTAATTATATTTTCCCACTAAGTAAGGTGTCAATGCTCTAGCCTTATCATGAATATTTAATGGTTGCCAACCTAAGGGCTTGGTCCACACCTTAGGCTATTGATCTCCCTATGCAACGAGTTAGGCATGGTGTATACTCTAACTCTTTTCTCTCTTAAGGGATTCAGCATGAGTGTATACTGAGTTGTTCCTTAAGAGAGCATAAGGGCTGTGGAGATCGGCAACCACACGGGACCTAGGACTTGGTCCGCTCCCAGTTTCCCGTGTTGATTAACCCGAGAATCCAGTGTGGATATCTCTTGTTACTAATGTCGAACCCAGGACTCGGTCATCCAAATTGATTCGAGTAACTAATCCATACCACATGCATAGGTTGATCAAGCACACATATGAGGAATTTAAACACAAACAGGTATTAATCAAGTTAAACATTCTATCAAGGCTATAGCAAAGGTAATCAATGAATAAACATGTGGAAAAGCATAACTAGGGCTTCAATCGAGCCTTATAAGAGTTTAGTTACACATACTAGTTAAACTAAACATTCTAAACATAATGAAATAAAAACAAAAAAATAAAACCAAAGAAGACTCGAGAGACGAGTCGTCAATTCCTCTCCTAAGCTTGCTACTTCAAGTCTAAAACAAAAGATATGGTTTATGTGTTTTACAGGGCTATCTATAGGGTTCTCAGGGTGTCCCGAAACCCTAATTTCCTATTCGAGGTCTGGAGACTTCTTTCCATATCTGGCTCTGCCGCATCTGGAGTGTTTGTGCTCGATCGTATTCGGGATGCGCTCAAGTGCAAGTGTGCACTCAAGCCTTCTTCAGGTGCGCTCGTGTGCCTGTGCGCTCGATCACAAGGGAGGTACGCTTGAGTGCACCTTGCTAGATGGCAGAACTTGACTTTTACTCCTAAAAGCTCCAAAATATCATCTTTTTCTCCAAGTCCTATGAAAAACACATAAAACAGAAAAATGAAGTAGAATATACTAAAATAGATAAATAAAGAGCCTAACAAGCATAAATTAAGGGGCTTAAATATAACTGTTGAAAATCACCTTGACAAGATGCCCAGGTGGTGATCTTCCAAACACCCAAGTCTTGAATGACTTGTAGAAAGAATTTCAGCAATCGAACTCAAGAACAGAAAATCAAAGAAAGAAAGAAGACAAGTAATTTGTTGTCGAGGTTCGGCAATGTGCCTACGTCCCCGTGAGTTCCTCCGAACTCTCTGCACTATCTCAATGGTTCTTACAAAGTTACAGCAATCCCCTTCAAGAATCCAAGTTCTTGAAGAGCCAAGAAGAGAACGAGAAAGTGAAAGACTTATTACAATGCTTTCTATCAATTCTCTACTAACCTCTCTTCTTTATAACCAGCCTCACTACAAGAGTCCCTCTTGTGTTTATGTCTCTCACACAATTGTCTCTTGTGTTTGCAATGATCTCACAATGTCACAACCTGTGTGGTTCTCTCACACACCTTTTTCACCACTTGAAATGAGGCTAGGAAACCCTTTTTATAGCCTCTTAATTCTTGGACAATCTTGTGAATCATTCTTGACCCTTTGATCATGTTCTTCCTTTAATCTCATCCCTTCATCACTCTCCAAGTGATGCTGTGTGTTTTGGTGTGGTGCACACATGATTGGAGAGGTCTTATGCATGCTGGATCATGTGTGCAGCCATGTGCTGTTTGCTACGGCGTGACCTGATGCTGCAGCCTCCTGATGCTGTGCGCACACCTCCTGCCTGTGGGCAGAAACTTCCACAGCAGTGTGCCTGACCTTCCCATGCTCAAAATTGAAGCACACACATGTGTGCAACCTTATAACATGCTGAAATTTGATATCCCATAATTGGTTTGGACATTAACCAACTTTAGACCATGTTTGGACATGTTTAAAACTTAGACAAATAACAACAATCTCTACCTTTGTCTAAGTGTTCAAAAAACCTGAACCATTGTGCAGAAAGCTTCGGGATCCAAACTCATATTGAGTTACCAATTAACCAAATCCAATCCTAAGTAATTCAAGGCAATGATTGAACTTACTTAGAGGTAGAACTTTAGTACCTAAATCTGCAGGACTTTCCTCCATGGTCTTCTTGTCAACATGAATGCATCCTTTCGTATTATTTTCCGGAACGTAATGATACTGAACATCCATATACTTTGTCCCCTCATGGAACACCAGATTCCTCCACAAGTGCCCCACACTTTAGCTATCCAAAGACACCACAACCTGCTCTTTTAGGACCTCCCACTCGTCCAACAACCCTTTGCACCCCATAGCCTCCTTTATGGCTTCCGTAGCCGCTATGCATTCTGCCCTGGTTGTTATGAGTGCTACCACTGGCTGCCACTGAGCCTCCATGTACCTCAGCAACCATTTCATCCCAAGACAATGCTCTTTTTCGGGATTACTCACACATTTGCTGAAAACATCCATTGCCCAAGAAACACTTGACTTGTTTCTCTTCCTTTCCCGGATGATTCTCCTCATCCCAAGGATCTTTTGTGCAAGGCTGAGATCCTTCCTCTCGAACTCCTCACTGAGTTGAGATGTAAACCTTTCCATCCTCTTCCTGCTATTCCAAACTAACAGCCTATCAATGACATAGGTGAGGATACTCACCATCTTCTCCACCTTATGTCCAAGTGAGAAAGTTTCTGTGAAACCTATGTCTCCTCTTCTTGTGAACCCATTAGCCACCAGCCTAGCCTTGTTCTGGACTTCATCTCTTAGAGGGCACCCTTCTTTGATCTTGTAAGTGCACTTACATTCCACAACTTTCTGATTTCCTAGAATTTTCACCAATTCCCAGAAGTTGTTCTTCCTCAAAAAATCCATTTCTTCCTCCATAGTTAGCTGCCACCTTGGCGAATCCTTAAATGCCATAGCATCCATGTAAGTTTCTTGTTCACACATCACTCCTTCTTTCCAAGGAGCTACTGCATCCGCAGCATCCGCAAACCCACATCTTGAAGGTGGTCCGACCAGCCTTCTTTCCCGGTCTCTTATGAGCTGAAAGTCCTTCTGACTTGCTGCAGCATCCTCTTCTTGTTCAGCCTCTTCTTGAGTTTCTTGAGCTTAGCAATCATCCAAGGGCTCTACCTGGTCCGAACCCTCTTGCCTCATTTGCTCTACCTGAACAGAATCTCCCTTGATGCTATGCTCAATAATTTCTGAATTGGTTTGCTCACTAGCCCCTGCAGGGTTAGTTTTCTCCAAGTAGGGAAATAGCAATTTATTAAAAATAACATCCCTACTTATTATGAGTTTAAATCCTTCTTTTTCTAAGGACCACAACCTGTACCCCTTAGCCCCTTCCCCATATCCTAGAAACATATATTTTCTAGATCCAGGGCTAAGCTTATCCTCCTTTTGGAGTGCATACGCAGCACACCCAAAAGTCCTATGGTTGTCCAACTCAGGGGGTTTTCCACTCCACATCTCTATGGGAGTCTTTTGGAACACAATCCTAGAGGGTGATCTATTAATCAAATATGCAGCTGTAGCTACAGCTTCTCCCCAAAAATATTTTGGTAACCCGGATCCATCTAACATGCACCTAACCTTTTCCATAAGGGTCTTATTCATCAACTCAGCAACTCCATTTTGCTGAGGAGTTTCCACAACCGTCCTATGTCTTAGAATGCCATTTAACCTACAGAATTGATCAAGTTCTTGGTTAAAAATTTCTAAGCCATTATCGGTTCTTATCCCCTTAACTACTCTACCCATTTGAGTCTCAACCAGCCCTTTCCATACCATTAATTTATTCAAGGCATCTAATTTATTCTTAACCAAATAAACCCATACTTTTCTTGAATAATCATCAATTAAAGACAGAAAGTAAATGTTACCTCCCTGTGTTGGTGTCCTTGCTGGTCCCCAAAGGTCCGCATGAATGTAGTCAAGAATGCCCTTAGACTTGTGCACTCCGGTGTTGAAGCTGACCCGATGTTGCTGCCCAAAAACACAGCTCTTACAGAAATCCAGTTCTTCTACTTTGTCACCACCAAGTAGACCTTCCTTGCTAAGCACTTGCAGGCCCTTTTCGCTCATGTGTCCCAAGCGAGTGTGCCAAAGGGCTGCCTTGTCCAGCTCAGCCATCAAGCTTGCTGCTTGATCATTGGTTTTTGTTTCTCCGATCATCTCATAGAGTCCATCGTTTCTTGCTGCCTTGATCACTACCAAAGATCCCTTGGCCACCTTGATCTTTCCTCCCTCTATCTTGCATGTATAGCCCATGGAATCCAGCTGCCCCAATGAGATCAAGTTCCTCTTCAAATCTGGAACATACCTCACATTTTCCAGCAGCCTTGTGACTCCATCAAACATCCTCAATTGGATATCTCTAATCCCTCTCACTTGGCAAGAATTATCATTCCCCAAGAAGACCCTTCCATCATTGATCTTCTTGAAATTCTTGAACCATTCTTTGTGAGGGCTCATATGATGAGTGCACCCGGTATCCAAGATCCATTTCCTGCTGCCTTCTTGCCCCTTGCTCACACTTGAGCACACAACAAGAACATCATCATCTTGCTGTTCTGTTTTGGCAACCGAAGCCTCTCCATTCTTGGTATGGCTTCCCCCTCTATCCCTTGTCATCTTCTTGCAATCTTTCTTGACATGACCCTCCTTATGGCAGTAGTAGCAGCTCTTCCCTCCAAATCTCAGTTTGGAATGCATTCTCCAATGGCTTTCTCTTCTACCTCTGTCTCGGTAGTAGCCATGCATGCTGTTGTGCACTCTTCTATGGCTCACTCCTCTACCTCTGTCCCGGTAGAAGCCATACATGCTGCTGTGCACTCTCCCATGGTTCTCTCCTCTACCTCTGTCCCGGTAGTAGCCATGGTTGTTGCCATACCAAGTTGCTGGCCTTCTTTTAAAGAACAGCCCTTTACCACTTGATGCACTCCTTTTCTTGGCATCAAGATTATCTTGCAACTCTTTCTTAGGATCAAATTTAAAAGCAAAGATTCGTTTACGAAGATACCTCTTATTAGGGAGAGTCTTGGCAAGAAACAACTCATCTAGTTTCTTCCATATTGCAGCTGGATCTTCCGAGTCTCCGCACTCTCTTGTGACATTATCCGACATGTGCAAGAAAATGGTGCTGTAAGCCATCTTCTTCATCTCGGTCCGCTGGTCCTCCGTGACACTTGCTGGAAAAGCATCATCTTCTCCAATAGCCAAGTCCACTTTCTGCTGCATCAGAACCGCCATGATCTTTCGCTTCCATAGAGAAAAGTCCCCATTTCCATCAAACTTCTCCACACAGAAATTTGAAGCCATCTTTTGCGGACAAGATCCCAGATTTGTGCACTAACCACAACTACTTTCTTCAACTTCAAGAACACAGATCGAAGATGGATCTTTAACACCGTTCTTGAATCAACCTTCAAGAACACGATCGGATCTTGATCATTACG